>CM046445.1:56329727-56553476 GCA_025506515.1 Flaveria trinervia | reverse complement strand
ATCATAAATTGCCCATCTATTTGGATTTCTTCAATCTCTAATCTTCTAATCTCAGAGTCAAGTTTGTCAGTGTCATGGACTTGCCTAAACAACTGATCAATGATGTTATCCATTGATCTGCTGTGTTCAGCATCAGCCTCTTTTACCATCAGTTCCAAGGCAGTCTCTTTCTCATTCTTTTTCTTTGATTTCTCCATGTCAGCTTCCTTCCCCTCTCTTTTTTCGATCTCCACAACCAACTCCTTCTCTTTTTCCACTTCTGTCACTTCTGTTTCTTTCTCTTTCTCTTCCTCTCTGCACTCCTCTTTTTTTTGCTTTCACTGACTGAATCTCCCCCTTTTTGTGCATTGGTTGCAAGGGTTTGATTTTCAGAAAGCTGTTTGCCCACAACTTCTTCTATCAAGGGTTGTATACTGAGGAAAGCCTCTCATCAATGGTTTTGATCACTATATCAGTGATTATAGGTGTGATGAGAGGTAGGGAATTTTGAAAGATAGCAGCTATTTGCTCAGGGGGTTCTGTTCCTGAGAAATAGTGCCAAAGCAAAGGCAGGTGGCTGAGTATTTGGGAGTGGCTCGGTGTTTAGGAGACCTTCAGATGAAGGTTCCATCTGTGGGGGTGTGAGAGGCAGATGGTCTTTGATCCGCAGAAGTTTTGGCAAGCAGCTCTTTGAGTCTGCTCACCTCCTCTTCCAGGATGGTGTTTTGGGCTAATACATCATAAAAGAAGCCCAGGTCATCATCAGTGGTTACTGAATCACCTGACCTCCTGATAGAATCAGGATGAACATGCACTGAGTGTAGATCAGTTGTATCATGTGCCCCTTTGTCTTGGAACTGGGGACTTCCTGCCTCAGGACTATGTCCTTCATCAGCAGTTGCCTCTGGTAAGGTCTTAGTAATGGTACCAACTACATCCTGATCATATGCTGAAGCAGGATAAGTGGCAACCTCACCAAAAGTTCCAATCTCCTTTTCTACACTAGGAAATGGAACATTGTAACCCCTATGTTGTGGGTTATCAGATGCACTTTGATCCTCCCCCTCAATGGTAGAGGTATGCCCAGTTGTAATTGGTATCTGGGGAGGGGGTGAGGAGTGTAACTGACTCAGCACTTGTGCAACAATTAATGTAGGACTTTGGGGGGCGGTTGCATGGGCTGATTGGGTAGAAGCAGATTGCACCCGGGGTGAATGGTGCGCTTCAGTGGTAACCCTCTCAAGTGAGATAGGTTCCAGCAGTGTGGGTTCCCCAATATTGGTTGCAACAGGATCCTGTTGAGAGGATACTGTGCGGCTTTGGTAGGTTGAGTCTTGACACAACTGGGGGGTTAATACCAGTATGTGCTTCCTGTTTGTGGTATAGGGGCATCCTCAGGGGACTCATCTCCTGAGTAGCCGTTTTTGGCTTTTTGGATTTAGGTTTGGTGGGGACTCTGTTCTGGGGGTGGTGGTTGTGGGTTCCAACTGCGTGGGTTTTCGCAGTTTGGCAGCCTGTTCCTTGTTGGTCAGAGTTGTGCCTGGAGTATACTTCAGGCAATACAGCCATGCAGGGGGACCAAGGCCAACAAGTCCCTCAGCTTTCAGCTGATTCTCTATGATGGCCATAATGAACCGAGGATATAAATCCATGATTAGAAAGAGGTTTTGAGGCCATATCCTTAAGTTCAAGAAAAATAATTTCAGAAAAGTTTAAGTCTTGTTGCTCAAGGATAGAGAATAGTACCTGTTGCCACCTGGTAGACATTTGATCCCAAGAGGATGTCTTAGGAGCTAAGCAAACATTTACCATGTGAAAGATAAGACGTTCTGCATCATGGAAATGCTTCTTCGGGATGGTAGAGGCACTGAGGTTTCCCTGATATCCATGATGGGCAAAGGATAAATCAGTTGTGCCCTTTGGATACCCAGCAGGAAAGTGGCATCATTCAAGTTAGGGTTGGCGAATGACTTCCGGAGTGATGACCACTTGATGATGTTGACGAACGACTGGAGAGACTCGGTGTTGTTCTCCCCAGTTAGAAGGTGACGTTCGTCCAAAACTGGGTGTAAGGATTCGACATGAATGGTGGGATTTAGAAGGAAGGCCGTTGGTAGGGAGATTGGACCATTAGATCAATGGCGTAGTCGAACTTTGTCCAGAAAGGTGATTTTGTGAGGTAGGCAACACAGTTATGGCGTGGTTTGAGCTGCATGGTCGCCATTAATGAGAGAGAAGTTTTGGAGATTTGAACGTTAGGTTGGAGAGGATGAAGCGCTGGAGGATTAGGTATGGTGTATTTATAGGGAAGGGTTAGAAAACGACTGAAGGGTTTGGTGTTAGTCATCAGTAGTTGTAAACGACTGATGACATGGTATTACCCTTTCAGAAGTTGAACAACTGAAGTCTTGGTTTTAGGCATCAGCAGTTATAAAACAACTGAAAACCATGGTTTTGACTTCAGATGTTTGAAAACAACTGAAGACTCGGTTTGGTCTTCAGGTGTTTTAAACAACTGATAACTTGGTATTAGTCATTAGTAGTTGTGAAACTACCGAAGACATGGTTTTGTCATCAGTTGTTGTAAACAGCTGATGACTTGGTGTTAGTCATCAGTAGTTGTGAAACTACTGAAGGCATGGTTTTGTCATCAGTTGTTAGGATGAAACAACAGTTGTAGAAACAACTGAGGAGAAAGTTCTCATCAGTAGTTTCATCAATTCATAGCCTTTCAGTGTTTCATACTGTCCTCAACACTTACTCATCAGCCTTTTAGCTGTTTTCAGTTGTTTCATAGGACATCAGTACTTATCTGTTTTTACTGACATCAGTAGTTATAACTACATCAGTAGTTGTAACTTTATCAGTTGTTTTAATAAAGTCAGTACTATATGTGATATGGTACTAATGATCATCAGTACTTATATACTGAGATCATCAGTAGTTATCACTTATTCTAGCTGCAGCATACCAAGCCTTAACACTAGGTTTGGAAAGTTGAACTATCCAAAGGCTTAGTAAAAATGTCTGCAAGCTCATCAGCACTAGGCACAAACTTAGGATCAATCAGACCTTTTTCAAAACAATCCCTAATAAAATGATGTCTGATCTCTATATGTTTGGTCCTAGAGTGCTGGACTGGATTTTTGACAATGCACAGAGCTTAAGCACTATCCATTAATAATGGAGTCTTAGTCTCTGTAATGGCATAATCCAAAAGTTGGTTCTGAAGCCAGAGTACCTGAGAAGTACAACTTGCAGCTGCAATGTATTCTGCTTCAGCAGTGGATGTAGCAACAGATGTTTGTTTCTTACTCTGCCAAGAAATCAAACAGTTTCCTAGGAATTGACATCCACCAGAAGTTGACTTTCTAGTTAACTTCCACCCTGCATAGTCACTATCTGAAAAAGCAACTAATTGCAAGAGTGTCCAGTGGAATACCATAAACCTAGTGATTGTGTACCTTGAAAATATCTAAAGATCCTCTTGACTGCAATCAAATGAGACTCTTAGGAGTAGCCTGAAATCTAGCACAGACACAAGTAGCAAACATGATATCTGTCTAGAAGCTGTAAGTACATCAAGGACCCAATCATACATCTGTAAAGTGTTTCATCAACAGCTTTACCTTCTGATCCGCATCCAGTTGTGTGGTGTTGCACATGGGAGTAGAACAGGGCTTACAATTTTGTAAATCAAACTTATTCAAAAGATCTTTTGTATATTTGGACTGATGAATAAAGGTTCCATCAGCTTTTGTTTGATTTGCAAACCTAGAAAGAACTGTAATTCTCCCATTGCACTCATTTCAAACCTCTTTTTCATTAATTTGGTAAAATCATCACACAACTGGGGATCAGAGGATGCAAAAATAATATCATCAACATAAATTTGAACAAGTAGCTTATGCTGATCCACCTTCTTAATAACAAAGTTTTATCTATGGAGCCTCCAGTGAAATTATTCTTGAGAAGAAAAGTGGAAAGTGTCTCATACCAGGCTCTAGGAGCTTGTTTCAACCCATAAAGAGCCTTATCAAGTTTATACACCCATTCAGGATGTTTATATCCTCAAAACCTGGTGGTTGACACACAAAACTTCTTCTTTTATTTACCATTTAAAATGCACTTTTGACAGCCCATTGAAAAACTTTAAGATGTGGAATGCGCATAGGCTAAGAACAATCTAATTGCCTCTAGTCTGGCTACAGGGGCAAAGGTTTCATCATAATCAATACCTTCTTCTTGTGAAAACCCCTGTACAACCAGTCTAGCCTTGTTCTTAACAATAAGCCCATTTTCATCAGTTTTATTCCTGAACACCCATTAGTGCCTATTGCACACTTACCTGGGGGTAGAGGAAACAGTTCCCACACTTGTTGTTTCTTGAACTGAAGTAGTTCAAGTTGCATGGCTTCAACCCATCCATTGTCTCTAAAAGAACATGATAGTTCTTTGGCTCTAGCTGACTGATGAAGAGAGCATAGAAGCAGAATTTAGACAATTGACTTCTTGTTGAAACTCCAGCATTGATATCACCAATGATTTGAGACATTGGGTGATTCTTCAGCTCTTGAAACAATGATATCTGTGCAAGTGTTTGTAGAACCTTCAGCAGTAGCAGATGTTGATGCAGACTCTTGAAACCAAGAATTTGATGGTAACTCAAAAGATGTAGAGGAATCAGAAATCTCATCAGCATTTGTTGTGGATGGAACTGCTGAAGCTACAGGAACATCAAGTTTAGCAGACTCAGGTAGTTGGTCACTAAACTTGAATAGGTGAGTATTGATATTATCATCATCATCATCAATACCACCAGGTGGAAGACATGCTGCAGAAGATGATTTATCCACATGATCTGCAACAACTGGAGGTTGATAAGGAACATATTGCAGTATGTCCAAATTAAACAACTCCACAGGGTTTTGTGGAATCTTGTCCATTGGAGATTCATTAAACTTCACATGCAAAGTCTCTTCAACTATCTTTGTTCTGCTGTTGAAGACTCTGTATGCTTTGCAAGTAGATGAATAACTAACAAAATACCCAGCATCCACCTTAGGATCAAATTTTTGGAGTTGATCCTTTGTGTTAAGAATAAAACAGGACACCCAAATGCTTTGAAAAATGAAATTAGAGAGCCACGTGATGTAGAACTTCATATGGAGTCTTCATCACCTCTGATTTACTAAGCTCTATTCTGCACATAGCAAGCTGTGTTAACAGCTTCAGCCCAAAAGATCAGTGGCAAACCAGAGTCAGCCACATAGACCTTGCAGCTTCAATTAGGGTCCTGTTCTTTCTCTCCACTACTCCATTTTGTTCTGGAGTCCTTGCATGCTAAACTGCCTTTTGATTCCCTTTGAAAGATAAAATTCATCAAGTGTATGGTTTCTGAATTCAGTTCCATTGTCACTCCTTATACACTTGACTGAAGGGAATATTGCTTCTCAACATACAACACAAAGTTGATAATCTTCTGAGCAACTTCATCCTTTGAATGCAGAAAGAAAGCCCATACAAATCTGGAGTAATCATCCACAATCACCAGACAGTATTTCTTCTTTGCCATGCTCATCACTCTCACGGGACCAAATATATCCATATGCATTAATTGCAAGCAGACAGTGGACTTAGGCACTTCATTAGGAGGGAATGAGACTTTGTGTTGTTTTCCTTTTAAACAAGCAGTGCAGGTTTCATCACAGTGGAGCTCCTTTATTGGTAAACCTCTCACTAAACTATTGTGGATCAGCTGATTCATGTTTTTGAAATTAACATGACCCAGCCTTCTGTGCCACAGTTTAGATTCCTGAGGAGAGGCTTTGGAAAATAGGCAAGGATGGCCTCTGAGATTTATTTTCTTGGAAAAGATCTAAGGCATACACTCTTCCTGTCCTGTTGGCCCTCAGGAGAGTGTGATCATCCAATACCTTATCAATCAAATTCAGAGTTTTGATGACAGAATCCTGCAGTTCTGATTGGTGAAAAGAGCAACATGGCCTTTATCACACATTTGACTGACACTCAGAGATTGTACTTGAGATTTTCCACATGATTAACATCATCAAACTTTATTTCTCCACTGGAGACAAAGCCTTTTCAATGATGTAACCCTTAGCATCATTGCCAAAACCCCTTCTTTCCTGAGAGTAGTCATGAAGAAGAGAGCTATTCCCTGTCATATGCATAGATCCCCCTTGTCTACATACCAGATGCTACTTTGGCATGTTGAAGAACCCTGCAATCATAAACAATTAGTTAGTTTTTGAGACCCAAAACCTTTTGGTTTTGGGTCTGGTTATATCAACAGATGGTAAACTAACAGATTTGCTATGAATAACAGCCTGAGGGGATGGAGATGGTGAAGAAGAAGAATCCTTTGGCATGGATTTTCTTCTCTGTGGTTTCAACACAGAGCATCTATTTGGTTGACTCTCCCCAATAGATGTTGAACCATCATAACAAGTTGTGTCTGATTTTGTGATAAAGCCTTCAGCTCATCAGACACATTAGTGCTTGAGTTTGATGGGTTCCTGTGTTGTACCATCTCTCTTTGAGCAACCTCAGCTGTTGCCTGTTTACCCCTTTCTTTTTGGATTTCTTTTTGGATTTTGGGGTCACAAGTTTTGATGTTGCTGGTACAAATTTGGTTTCAAACTCAGTTTTCATTTTATCCAATTTCTCTTTAATGTTTTCATTATGTTTGAGTTTGGAGCCCTTTTTATACTAGCAATCATCAGTAAGATGATTGAATAAGTCACATATTTCACATGGCTTTTTCTTCATCTTAAGTTGATCATCTGCTGAAGAAGATGAAACTACTGATGACTTGTTCTTCAGCAGTTTGCTATCAGTACTAGCAGTTTTCTTCCCTTTAGTACCTGCTTTCTTGATATCTTCTTCAGTAGTTTTCCCACCCTTTCTACTTGCAATTTTCTTCCCTTTAGTACATGCAGTAGTTTGGGCTTGTTCTCTAGGTGTTATGACATTCATTTTAGTACTTTCAGTACTTTGTGAAATATCACCTGGAGTGATCAACTTTTTGATCATGTGAGTGTCAGCATTTGAACCATCAACATCAGCTGATAGGTTCTGAGAGGAATTAATGTTGACTTCTACTTCTGATGGTGTTGTATCAGATAGTAGATCACATGATGAAAAGGATTGGTTATTGCTTTCACTATCAGATTCTACCTCTGCTCTGGGAGTAAAATTTGTAGGAGGAGCAGTGTGATTATAACCAATGCCAAACTTCACATTGGAAGCAGATTGCTTACTAAGAAGCATTTCAAAACCATTGCAAGAATTTACTCATCGATCACACTCTACCTGGGTAGTTGCAAGTGTTTCTTTGAGGTCTCTGTACTTCTCTAGAAGTATCTCTTCCCTAGCCTTAACATCAGTGATTTGGCATTTAAGTTTATAAATCTCATCATTCTTATCATTAATCACAGACTCAAATTCAGCTTTGCTTTTGGAAATTGTTTGTTCTAGCTCAATGTTCTTGTTAATTAAAGCTACGTTTGCTTCTCTAATAGATGCAAATGTGGCTATGCATGTTTCAGAACATAGTTTGGCTTTTGCCTCAGAGGATACCTGTGATACCTATGGTGTAGAGGCATTAGAGGATGAAGTATCAGCAGACTCCAAAGCCATAAGAGCTAGATTTCCGAAAGGATTGTCACCACCATGTTGACCAGCACCAGAGAACAGTTGTTCATGACCAGACAAATCATATGGTAAACTGCTCTAGTCAACAACTCCTGGGGTGAAAAAGCTGTGTTGTTGAGGTTGAGTTTGTTGATGAGATTGGGAAGGTTGAGGTTCAGGTAATGCATGTGGTTGTTGTGCAATTGAGGCTTGAACCTGATTTGGCTGAGGCAAGTAATAGCAGGGTAAAGGATATGACATTGGACCCTGGGGGACAAAGTATGCAGGAGATACAGGGTGTGATTGATGACCAGAACCAGCAGGATGTTGCCCTCTGTTTTGTAGACTAGTGCCAGGAAAAGTCACAAAGGGTGCAGAAGAGTTAGATCCAGTTGATCTACATTCTCTTGCAAAGTGTCCAAGCTTTTGGCATTTGTGACACCTCAACTTACTCTTGTCAAAACCAACTTGGTTTTGCCAGAGAGTCCAGGAAATTTCCTGCCAGTTCTCTTGTAGAACTTCTGAGATCTGATATTAACTAAGGCCATTTGGCTTAGAATATCCATCTCTTCTAAATCATCATCAGCAATTCCCTTCAGATCATCCATGATGAAGCATAGATTGTCACTATTACTGCCAGAATGACTGTCAATACCAACAAATGCATGATCAGAACTGTTTGAAGAGAAATCAATATGCTCATCATAATTGCTTTCAGATGCAGCATATTCTGACTCATGACCAACCAAGGCAGTGTTCCTGGTACAAAGTCATCAGTGAGCTTTCCTGATGATGACAGTTTCCTTTTCTGCTCTATCTCTCTTTTGAATGTAAGCAGTTTCCCATGAAGTTGGGTGAGAGATAGGCTATCCAGATTTGCACTGGAGCGTAGGACAATAGTGTATGTATCCCATCTCTCAAGCAGTGATCTGAGGAATCTGTTATTCACCTGGCTGTTGGTGTATTCCTGTTTCACCATTTTCAGCTCAGAGATCAAACAGGAAAAACGCTCAAACTCTTGAGTGAGTGTCTCACCCTTTCTATGAGAGAATGTCTCATATTGTTGGGCGAGGATTTCTCTGTTGTTTGCTAAGACCTCATCTGTGCCACCGAATTGTTCCTTCAGTGCATTCCAGAGGTCATGAGCAGTTTCATGATGCTATAGCCCTGAATAGATTTCATTCGGCAATGCCATGGCCAGAATTCCATGGGCTTTAGCATCAATCTCAAACAGTTTCCGATCTTCATCTGAGTATTGTTCCTTCTTCTTCGGAACCATTTGATTGGTTTTCGGATTGTTTACCATAGGCTTATGTGGTCCATGTACCACAGATGTCCAACAACCTGAACTGTTAACAGACAGGTGATGAAGCATCCTTCGTTGCCATATGTTATACTCAGTCCTAACCAACATCGGAAGCTTGGTTGGGAACCGGTATTGTGAGGGTCATTAGAAGGAGTAGTCATCTCAGATTCAACCAAATTCAATTAAGCTATAGCAGATTTAGAACAAAACACAACAAACCAAATTGAACCAAGAGAGATCTCAAAATGAATAAACGAAAGCGGCAGAAATTCAATAATCTATAACCAGTTCTCGCAAATGTGCTAATTCAATCAAACATAGATATCAAATAGTAGTTTCAATGATCAACTGTTAGATCGATCAATGATTAACCAGCTCTGATACCATTTGTTAGGATCAGTGATCTACGTTTGATTGATTAGAGAGTATTGCAGCGGAAATCAAACAATGAATTAGCCAATTCACAAGAACACAAAAGATATTCAAGGTAAGAACAAACGGTTATAGACAGAGAGAATTCTGCAAAAGATATCTCATTCAATATTCGCTTTCGTGGTAACAGAATGTCACACATATAATTAGGTCAACACCTCTTATATAAGAGATGTGACGTCTGCTGATGTCACTTGATAGTGACATCTAACAGAATTATTCAAACTACTGAAAGTTAACACAACTACTGAAGATGTCAAAACAGCTGACATCTTCTTACAAAAATACTAAGTGTTAACTATCACTACAACTACTGAAAAGAAACTACTGAAACTATAACGTCTGAAGAACATGCTCTTCAGTTATTTTACAAATATTGAAACAAAAAGAAACTACTGAAAGGAAACCATCACAACAACTGAAGAATGCTTCTTCAGCTGTTGTAACAAACTCTGAAGGCTTCAGTACTTGTACTTGAACTTCAGCTGTTGTCATCAGTTGATGTCTTCAGTCTTTGTACTTCAGTTGTTGATCTTCAGTACTTTGTTCTTCAGCTGTTGATCTTCAGACTTTGGTCTTCAGCTGTTGAAGTCTTCAGCTATTGAAGTCTTCAGCTATTGATCTTCAGACTTTGGTCTTTAGCTGTTGAAGTCTTCAGTACTTTAGTCTTCAGCTGTTGATCTTCAAACTTTGTTACAACAGCTGATCAAGTCTTCAGCAGTTGTTGTGATGTTTGTAGGACTTAGAGGTTTTTTGATCAGGCTCATTGGTTCTTTTGGTCCAACAAACCCTCTTGTACAATCCAAAATCTTCAAGAAGTTCTTGAAGGGCAGCCAACAAAAACGAAATTTTCAGCTCCCTTTAGTTTCTTTAATCCGAAAATTCCAGCTTGTTTTAGAGAGAAATGTGTTTTGTTTGTTTAGAGAAAGGTGTATTATGTGGAGAGATCAAGTGCAAGAGTCCTTAAGTCTTCCACAAGACAAGACAACACAAAAACCACAACCACTAAGGGCGGCCGAATGGTTTTTATCAAAAATGGGTTTTCCCCCATTTTAGTTTTATAAAAAATGTTACACTCTTAGCCTTTATTTTTATAAAATTAAAACCTCTTTTAATTTTATAACAATAACACATTTTTATTTGATATTATTTAACCAACTTAAATAATGAAAGAAATAATTTCTCATGAACAAATTATCCATATAATGTTGTTCTTTTACAAAAGTATAGTTTTAGAAAACCAATTTTCTAATTGGTGTCAATATTTATTTGTTTGATCTCATCAACAAATAAATATTATTTGGTGTTTGTTTAGCTTGTTATTGGGTATGACCCAACTTCGATCATAACGTATTAACCACATCAATCTTGTATGTGTCTTGGGCATACAAGATCCAACAATCTCCCACTTGCACAAGATTCAAAGAAGATTGATGCAAGCAGTAAATACCACCTAACAACGGTTTACTACCCTTAATACGTAGGACTAAGTGCCATTCAATAGCATCATCCTCTTCAAGTACCATACTTGAAATGTTTTAGGTGAAACAATCATCTATCCTTTTGTCGTAGATGTCATGTTAAATCCAAGAGACACAGAGTGATCATTCTCCATTGATTTAACTTTATCAGGCCTTAGACATCTTACTCTTACGAATAAGAGGGACAAATCCCATCTTGACAACATACGTCTCTCACAATTACCTTATATCATACCTGAACTCAGACTTATGTACTGGCATGTTTTAGAACAGCGAAGAGCTAAGTCAAAGTATAATATTCGGTAAATATCAAGACCCAATATGTATCTCAGGTCAAAGGATACCAAATAATGCTCGCCTTTACTCAAAATTACTTATGATAAATCAGGAAGATTCCATGTAGTAATATTTGAGATGCAGGTCAGTCCAATATTTGCATCCCACAAATATCTATGAACTTTGGCAGCAACCTTTTGCTCTATATTGATCCATATGAATATCTACAAATCCAAGTTCATAATAGTATTACCTTCATACTTGTTCCCACAAGCTTGAACAACTATGGACGTTCTGAGTAAACAATTTACTCATGGATTTTAAACATGCAAATTAGAAATATTAGTTGAATCATTATAACCAAATAATTCATTCAAGTAATAAAGGGTAACAATATCTCATTACAAAAACTAAAGATCAAATCCAGTCACTAGAATATTGAATCCCCACGGCACAAGCATGACTTCCATGCTTCGCCTTTTCAAGAAGCTTCGTGAGTGGATCCCTTATGTAGTTTAAACTTCGTTCAATGTGCCTAGTCTTCTGATGTGCACGAGGCTCCTTCATTTGATCAATCGCACCCTCGTTATCACAAAGAATTTCTAGGGAGTCCTGAATGGAAGGGACCACCCCTAGATCGGCAATGATCTTCTTTAACCATACAGCTTCCTGAGCTGCTAATGAAGTGACAATATATTCTAACTCTGTAGTTGATAATGCCATCACATCTTGCTTAGAGCTCTTCCAAGAGATTGCTCCTCCATTCAAGATGAAAATGTACCCCGATTGTGATCATGAATCATCCCGATCAGTTTGGAAACTCGCATCCGTGTAACCCTTTACTACGAGCTCCTCCTCACCAAATCCATAGATTAGGAACATATCTTTGGTCCTCCTTAGGTACTTAAGTATGTTCTTAACAGCCATCCAATGACTACTTCCAGGATTTTGTTTGTATCGGCTTGTCATGCTCATGGCGCATCACACGTCTGGTCTAGTGCATATCATTGCATACATGATGGATCCTATAGCAGACACATACGGGATTCCCTTAATTTTTTCTTGCTCATCCTTTGAGCTTGGACATTGAGTCTTACTCAATATTGTTCCTCTTTGAATAGGTATGGTACCTTTCTTAGAGTTTTCCATCTTGAACCTTTTCAAGATCTTATCAATATATGCATTTTGATTCAAACCTATCAACCGCCTTGATCTATCCCTATAGATCTTTATTCCTAAAATATAGGCGGCTTCACTAAGATCCTTAATAGAGAAACAGCTTCCAAGCTAGGTTTTTACACCTTCCATGGTTGGAATGTCATTTCCAAATAGTAGGATGTCATCGACATATAATACTAGGAAAGTGTTGATGCTCCCACTAGCTTTCTTATATACACATGCTTCATCAGCATTTTTTATGAACCCAAATTTGATTATTTTTTCATCAAAACGGTGATTCCAACTTCTTGTTGCTTGCTTCAATCCATAGATTATTTCTTTAACTTGCATACTTTGTTAGGATGTTTTGAGTTGACAAAACCTTCAAGCTGAACATATAGACATCTTCTTTAAGATATCCATTTAGAAAAGCGGTTTTGACATCCATTTGCCAAATCTCATAATCATAATGAGTAGCTATGGCAAATAATATCCTAATAGGCTTTAGCATTACAACCGGTGAGAAGGTCTCATCATAATCAACCCCTTGAGTTTGAGTGAAACCTTTTGCTACAAGTCTAGCTTTATAAGTATCCAAGTTTCCATGCATATCAGTTTTCTTCTTGAAAACCCACTTGCTTCCAACTATCTTGGAGTTAAGAGGTGGTTCAACCAAGTCCAACACTTGATTATCATACATGGATTGCATCTCAACGTTCATGGCTTCAAGCCATTTGTCACAATCCAAATTGGAAATTGCATCATGATAGGTGGTTGGTTCATCCAGAATCTATCACATAGCATCCATCAATGAAAAATCCCTATCTTTGAGGTGGATTACTAATTCTACCAGATCTACGAACGTTCTGTGTACTTTGACTAACCACTTGATCATTCTCAACATCCTCGTGTTGAGTGCTAGTATTAACCAAACATGTATCGTTTTGTGGTTCTTAATCCTCCTAGAGATCCACATTTCTACCGCTAGTTCCTTCCGTAAGGAACTTAGCTTCTAAGAACTCAGCCTTTTTGGCAACAAACTCCTTTTGTTCCAATGGATCATAGAAATAATATCCATAGAATCTCTGGGATATCTAATGAAGATACACTTAGTGGAACGGCTTTCTAGCTTGTTTGAGGTGGGAGTCTTAACATAAGCCTCACAACCCCATACCTTTAAATATGAAAATGATGGAACTCTTCCATGCCATATTTCAAAAGGTGTTGTTTCCACTTTCTTGGTTGGGGCCATATTCAAGATACGGGCCGCAGAGAGCAAAGTGGAACCCCAAAATGATACAGGCGGTGAGCTTCTAGCCATCATAGATCGAACCATATCCAATAGAGTTCTATTTCTCCTCTCGGACACGGCATTATGTTGTGGCGTTCCAGGTGGAGATAGTTGTGAGACAATAGCACAACTTCTGAGATGATCTCTAAAAGAATCACTTAGGTATATACTTTCTCTATCAGTGTGGAGAATTTTTATCTTCTTAATGAGTTGATTTTCTACTTCATTTTGGAAGATTTTGAACATTTCAAAAGCTTCATATTTGTGTCTTAACAAGTACACATAACCATATCGACTATAGTCGTCGGTAAAGGCAATGAAGTATCTTTCATGAAACCTAGTCATTGGTTTAAAAGGACCACATTCATCAGAATGTATGATGCCTAATATATCTTTTGCCCTTTCGGACTTGCAACTAAAAGGTGCCTTAGTCATTTTACCTTGTAAACAAGATTCACATACATCAAATGAATCACATTCAATTGCTTTTAAATGACCATTCTTTTGAAGTGTTTGTATGCGCTTCTTGTTTATATGACCAAGACGGCAATGCCAAAGATAGGTATCACTCAAATCCCATTTGAGTTTCTTATTGGTGGTTTGGTACAATAAGCTATCATATAATGTGTTTTCACGAACCAATTCATAAATACCATTAACTGGAATAGCTTTAAAATAAAAGGTGCCATTTAAAGAAACATGAATTTCATTCTCAATAAATGACAAAACATAACCATATTGTCTTAATTGGGCAACAAAAATAATGTTCCTAATCAAACTAGGAGCATACAAAACATTGTTCAAAATTGCTTCCAGCACATTTGGAAGCTTCAAGATGTAGTCCCCTCGGCCTTCAACTTAAACCTTTGCCCCATTCCCCATGTAGAGGCTTGCATCCCCTTTCTTGAAGTCCTTACTTCTTTTGAACCCCTGCAATAAGTTGCAAATGTGAGTTCCACATCCAGTAACCAATACCCATGTGTTAGAGGATATTAAATTTAGATCAATATGAATCATGAAAATTGTACCTGAGGTTTGCCCGGCATCCCTCTTTGCTTGCAACTCTTTGAGATGGACTGGGCAATTTCTTGCCCAATGTCCAATCTCCCCACACTTAAAGCATGGGTCATTTGAAGCAACCTTTTGCTTCTTCTCCACTGGTTTTTTTGGTGGCGCTTTTACCACTCCCTTTCCCTTTCCCCTAAAGTGCCCCTTACCCTTGGCAACATTTGCCTTGGGTGCGGGGTGAGGCCTCTTCTTCTTCCCACTTTCATTGATGGTGAGAACGGGTAAAACCCTTTTACCCATGGCCGCCTCGGCAGTTTTGAGCATAGAGTAAAGCTCACTTATGTTCTTGTCCCATCCATTTTAGCCAACTCTTTCGAGACGGGACAATTTAGCCAACTCTTTTATCCAACTCTTTCGAGACAGGACAATTCAGCCTTTCGAGGCGGTCGATGTGGCTTTTCATCTTAAGTACATAAGATGAAACAGATTGGGTGTCGTCCATACGACATGCATGAAGTGCTCGAACCGTTTTGAAGCGCTCAACCCGTGCTTGTTGTTGGAACGTTTCCTTCAACTGGGGTATCATGTCGTATGCTCCATGATGTTCATACTCCTTTTGGAGATCTGGAATCATACTTGCCAACATGAGGCAAGACACTTGGACCGAGTCCTCGGTGTACTTCACCCGATTACTGTAGGCCTCCTCATCATTCTCACTAGGTTGATCGGGAATCGGATCGTCTAAGATGTAAGATCGTTTCTCTTGCTTGAGAACAATTCTCAAGTTTCGAAACCAATCAATAAAGTTATTATGGTCTAGACGCTCCTTTTGGAGAATGGTCCTTAGTGATAGTGAGTGAGCAGACGGGATTTCTTTGTTTTCATTATTGTTGGTGGCCATCTACAAAATATAACAAAGTTCAATTTTAGTAATTTCGATATTGTTCATATTTTAATAATTAAGACACCTTTTAAGTGTCTTACACAATTTTAAAATCTAGAATCCAACGTTACATTTAAATAGTGGTTAGGTGACCTTTATCCCATTATTTTATTTAACAAGGTAGTCAACGTTTTGACAATTGCAACCCTTTGCAACTTCTAGGGTATGGGATAGACTTTAAAACATCATATGTATATTCGGCATGTTAATCCCATCAACACCTTTGTAAACCATATTGTAGGTGATCCATTTAATATGGTTTGCAAATCAAGTTACCCTACTTGCACACACATGTGAGTTTTTCCAACATAAGTGGTTAGGTGACCTTTATCCCACAAATATGGTATCCCCACCTCAAGTCACAAGTTCCCTCAAAACGGCTAGGTGACCTTTATCCCATTAAGAGTTTCCAATGACTCAAGTGTTGTGAAAAAGGATGATTTTAAACTTGTTTATAAAAGAAATTTAAGTTTTCATAATCTTAGTTTAGAAAACTCTATGTACCTTATATTTGCATGCTTTCAAATACAAGGTACCCTATGGTTCACTTTTATTAAAACCATTAATCCTTTTAATAACCTTTTATTAACCACTTAATGATAAAGAACCATCAAATTTTCAGCTTGTTAAGTTGTTAATGAGTTTGTAATGCATATCCAAATATCAACCAAACAATCAAACAACAATCATCCAAACAAGCATAAACATACAAACATGAGTGCATAACCATAGCCACTAAGTTGACCACACTTGTTTGCCATCACAAGTGTTGTCATAAGGTCTTTCTTAAGGGTCGAGATGACACATCAAAATGTATCCATGAACTCCCACTTGAAACCATATCCAAATGCTTCAACTGTCCATGTCTTTTGTGTCCTCCTTTGAGTCTTCATCTTATGCATCTTCTTTTACAAAATCATATCCTAATACATTTTTTCTAATAAAATAAATGCACCTAATCTATTTATTATATAACCAAATGAATAAATAAATTACAACCCAAAATACAAAACACAAAATTACAACCCTTACAAGAATCAAAACCAACATGACAAATCACAATCAACCAAAACCAAACACATAAGGCCAAGGCTAAGTTATGCACCAAAATATGAAATATATTCAACATCCAAGAACAACAATGAATTCCTTATTTCAGCCCTAAAATTTCAGCCAACATGAACTCAAATTTTAAGGTTTGTCCAAACAACACAATCAACCATTTGATGTAGATCTTTCAAGGTTTATACTAAAGCATGCAAGAATAAACCTTGAAACATAAGGGATTCATATATCCACAACATAAAAGCTTCTAATGGGTTGAAAAAGTCCATGAAAACTAACTTTTCAAGACCTTTTGAAGCACATATTTCACATATCCGGCTCTAGATGCCATTGTTGGGTTTTGTTGTAACACCGAATATTTACTATTTTGAAGCCGGTGGCGAAAGAAAAGAAAATAAAGTCCAAAAGTCGAGGGACCAAACTCGCCAACGAAGAAAAGTTGGGGAAAATGTGGTGATATATGTAGGGAGAGGGCAGCCCACTCTCCCCACACCCACATTTCAGCTTCTTAAAGGGAGAAGAGAGAAAGAAGAGAAAAAAGAGGAAAAAAGTGTTGGTTCGGGTCGGTTCGGGTCGCCAAAATCATCGTGAAGCAAGCCAAATCGAAGCTCTTGTCGTTGTGCTCGTTTAGGTGAGTTCTAGGACCCCTCTTTTACATGTTTTGAATGATTTTGGGGCTGGAACACATCTGAAAACCCTTTTTCGCGTTTTTGGGTGAAAACCCGTATGTATGCATGTATGTATGTGTAGCACCCGTTTGGGGCTTGATTTCTTGCTTGGTTGTGCTTGAATAATGTTATGGTATGCATCCCTAAGGTTTAGGATGGTTGATTTAGGCTTAAAATGGGTTTAGATGAGTTCGGAGGCCGAAAACCCTCGGCTGCAGTCGGGTTGAGCTGCATTCTGCATCAGTTAGTGCTAGGCGACCGACTGGAGGCCGAATGGAGGCCATACGGACGATTAGGGTGCGATTGGGGTTCATTCGCACGATTGGAGGGCCAGTCGCATGGGGGTCATGCGACTGAAGGTTCATTCGCACGACTGAAGGTCCAGTCGCATAGGTGTTCATCCGCATTGTCTATTCGCATGACTGGATGTTCATTCGCATAGGTGTTCATCCGTATTAGTTCAATTGCATGATGTTCAGTCGCATGGAGGCCATGCGACTCAAGGGTGTCCATACGCCCGAATAGGGCTGTTGAACCCCAGGAAGGTGTAGATTGACTTCTGACTTTCGGGGGAAAGTGCATGTGTAAGTTTTGATGTAAAGGTTCCCATAAGGGTTTGTAAGATGACGCTTGAGGTCTTAGAAAGCATGTTGGGCATGATGAGGGTGATGATGTTGCATGTTATGTATGTATGATGTTGCCCTGTATGATGTGATGTTGGTGCATGTTAATGTTCCTTAGTGTGATGTATAATATCTTTCCTATGGCTTTACCTATTATGATGAATGAACGAAGTATTATGTAACGTAAAGTGAAAGATAAAGAAAGAGGAACATGATGAATGAATGCATGTATTAATGAACGAATGAAACGTCTTGCACACATCGGATAACGGGTCCTTCTTGGTGATTGACCCTGAATGTAGAACCTCTACCGCTCACCCCTAGTACTGTGGCATACGTTTAGCTGTTCATTTGTTGACTTCGGCCCAGTAGCTAAGACTGATGGTTACTCCTAGTACCGTGGCATACGTTTAGCTGTTCATTTGTTGACTTCGGCCCGGTAGCTACGACTAACCGGGGTGTAGCACATGGTATTGGTATGGATGATGTCCGATGCGCAAGTAAGGTAATGAAAGAACGAATGAACGAATGAAGAAGATAATAATGATATTATCTATGTGTACGTACGATGAGTGATCATGTAAAAGTAACGAACGGTTTTATATGAAAGTAAAGTATGTTTTATTTACAAAACTAGAACTCACTCAGCAACGCTGACTTTGATGTGTTTCCAGTTGGCAGGTAATGGTTGCTGAGGATGGCACGGGCGACTACTCAGCTCTTTTAGGGATGGCATTCTTTTGATTAATGTTTTTTCATTGTAATGCGAACAAGATATTTTGTAATGAATGTCGTATTAACTTGCAAAAACTTTTACATGGAAATGAAAGTTTGTTTTAGTTTTCCGCTGTGATTTATTAAATACAAATGTAATTATACGTTTTATGTGCGATGAGAACCCAGCTGTAAGCATCCCGGGAACGGGGCCTACATTTGTCACATGTAAAACAAGTTAGTTTAACCATTTAAACTATAAAAACGCAATGGAAAAAGGAGTTTAGCATGTGATTTATAATCTAAAAAATTCACCATTTGAAAGCTCAAACAAAACCCAAAATTCAGGATCAACAATATATGTAAAATAGTATGCCATCAAATAAAACAAACAACCATAGGGTGAACAAAGAAACAAACTTTCTTGCACAAGATGTTGTAGATGTAAAAGATGAAGATGGTGATGTCCTTGAATGTCTAGCCTTCAAAGGAGAAGACCTCAAGCTTGTATACCCACAAGCTTTAGAAAACACCTAACTTGTTAGGAAGTCAAACACCAAGATCAAACCCTCTTGTACAATCCAAAATCTTCAAGAAGTTCTTGAGGGGCAGCCAACAAAAACGAAATTTCCAGCTCCCTTTAGCTTCTTTAATCCAAAAATTCCAGCTTGTTTTAGAGAGAAATGTGTTTTCTGTGTGTAGAGAAAGGTGTATTGTGTGGGAGAGAGCAAGTGCAAGAGTCCTTAAGTCTTCCACAAGACAAGACGACACAAAAACCACAACCACTAAGGGCGGCCGAATGGTTTTTATCAAAAATGGGTTTCCCCCCATTTTAGTTTTATAAAAAATGTTACACTCTTAACCCTTAATTTTATAAAATTAGAACCTCTTTTAATTTTATAACAATAACACACTTTTATTTGATATTATTTAACCAGCTTAAATAACGAAACAAATAATTTCTCATGAACAAATTATCCATATAATGTTGTTCTTTTACAAAAGTATAGTTTTAGAAAACCAATTTTCTAATTGGTGTTAATATTTATTTGTTTGATTTCATCAACAAATAAATATTAATTGGTGTTTGTTTAGATTGTTATTGGGCATGACCCGACTTGGATCATAATGTATTAACCACATCAATCTTGTATGTGTCTTGGGCATACAAGATCCAACAATTGTAAACTTTAAAAACATGAACAAATTAATTAAGGATAATTTGGTAACTGGAATGCCAAAGAAAGAGCTTACAAGTGATGATCACTATATTACATGCTTCAAAGGAAGCAACACAAGATGTCTCACAAGCCAAAGGAAAAAAACTCCATCACTACACCCCTACACTTATTACATATGGATCTCTTTGGCCCTACCAGTGTAATGAGTCTAGGAAGGACCTCATATTGTTAGGCGATCACAGATTAGTTCACAAGATTCACTTGGGTCTTCTTCCTTAGAACTAAGGATGAGACTCCTAAGATCTTGATGAACTTTATTCTAAAAATTGAGAATCAATGTGATCACGAGGTCCAGACCATAAGATGTGATCAATGAACTGAATTCAATAACCAAATCATTGACACATTTTGTGATGAAAAGGGTATAACAAGACAATATAGTGATCCTGGAACTCCTTACTAAAATGGGGTTGCTGAGTAGAGAAACAATATACTTATTGAAGCTGCAAGAACCATGTTATCTGACTCTAAATTTTTGATCACCTTCTAGGCAGCAGCAGTCAACACTGTCTGCTATGTGCAAAATAGAGTTTTAGTATTTAAGACCTATGGTAAGACTCCTTATGAACTATGGCACAAAATGAGACCTTACATTGGTTTCCTCAGATCATTTGGATGTCCTTGCACCATCTTGAATATCAAATATCAAGTAGCCAAATTTGTATAGAAATCAGATAATGGACACTTCATTGTATGCTCATCTTAAGCCAACACTTATAGAGTATACTATCTTAAAAATAGAGTAGTTGAGGAGTCAGACAATATGACCTTCAATGAGCACACTCCTAGGGTAAAATGTTTTGGTCCTGATTGGCTACTTGATCTTGATTTAGTTACTAACTGTTTTAACAAATCTTGTGAGAATGGTTCAGGATCCATAGGTAACTTATCAATAGAAGATCCTAACCCAAGATTTGAGCTGAGAAGACCAAGCAAGAAAACTACTTCAGCTCCAATGGTAACTAATCCTATAGATGGAGTTCCTATTAGCACCACAATGAAAAATTTAGCTGGTACATCTAAGGTGCCTTTAAATTCCAACTTAGAGGCACAAAACTCAAATGAAGGAGCTTCAAATGTCAAAGAAAATAGTGGTGGTGATAGTTATCAATAATTTCTTAATACTAATAACCACTCCGTGGAAAAAACATCAATGATGTCACACACTTATTGGATCAAGCTTATCTTGATAAGTGTGTTGATGTGGCGGGTGACATTTTATTGCCAGATCTAAATTTCACAAATTTAGATCTGTCCAATCAAATTGTTGTGATTCCTAAATTCAGGATTCATAATTCACACCCTACCACAAACATCATTGGTGATGTTCACATAGGGGTGAGAACAAAAGGACAAACCCATGATAATAATGTTTGTCTATACTCTTGCCTCTTGCCCCACATAGAGCCAAAGAAAGTTGATGAAACTTTGAAGTATGATAGTCGGGTTGAAGCTATGACAGAGGAGCTGCTTTAATTAAAAAGGCAAAAGGTTTGGAACATGTCTTCTTTCTCAAGGGAAGACTACCATAGGTACCAAATGGGTGTTTAGAAATAAGAAGGATGATAGAGGATTTCTCATCAAGAATAAGGATAGACTAGTGTTCAAGGGTACACACAAGAAAAAGATTGACTACACAAATGTTTTTGCTCCAGTGACAAGATTTGAAGCTATTATGATATTCCTTGCTTTTGTTGCATTCAAGGATTTTAAGGTCTACCAACTTGATGTCAAGTGTGCTTTTCTATATGGGGTGATAGATGAGGAGGTGTATATCAAACAACCACCTGGCTTTGTAGCCCAGATCATCCTTATTATGTTTGCAAGCTAGATAAAGCTCTTTATGGGTTGTACCTAGCTCCAAGGAAGTGGTATGAGACACTACCTCGATATCTCTATCACCATGGCTACAAGAAGGGTGCTATAGATAGAAAACTCTTCATCAAAGGAATAGGCAATGAGTTGATGCTCGTTCAAGTTTATATGAATGACATTATCTTTGGTTTATTTAATCCAAAGCTTTATAAAGACTTTGAGATGCAAATGAAGAATAGATTTAAAATGAGTGTCATGGGGATACCCACTGTCTTTCTAGGATTTCAAATGAAGCAAGTTGATAATGACATCTTCACAAGTCAGTTAATGTATATGCAATACATACTTACAAGATTCAACATGACTGAATTTAAGGCTGCAAAGACACTCATTGTAAGAAACCACTCCCTTGGTCCTGATCTTGATGGGGAGTGTGTAGATGAAAATTTTTATACATCTATGATTGGGTCTCCTATATACCTCATAGCCAGCAGGCCTAATATCATGTTTGCTACATATATAAGTGCAAGATATCAAGCCAGCCCTAAGATGTCACACCTGGTTGTTGTCAAAAGAATTCTTAGATATCTCAAAGGTGCTCCTAAACTAGGCCTTTTGTATACTTATACCAAATAGTGACTTTTGTATACTTCGATTTGTATACTTATACCAAATAGTGACTATGGTGGCTGCAAATATAACTATAAAGTCTATATCTGGGAGATGTTAATTCCTTGGTGGAAGGATAGTCTCGTGGCAATACAAGAAACAATCTTGCGTATATGCATCTATTGCGGAAGCTGAATACATTGTTGCTGCTAGCTGCTGTGCTCAAGTGCTTTGGATTCAGAATCAGATGTTGGACTATGGATTCAACTTCAAAGAGACTCCAATCCACATAGACAACAACAGTGCTATCTCTATCACAGAGAATCTTGTGCACCACTCAAGAAAAAAACACATCAACATCAGGCATTATTTGATTAAAGATAATTTTGAAAATAGATTGATAAAACTAATCAAAGTTAACACAAATGAACAATATATTGATCTGTTCACCAAGACTTTTGATGAACTAAGATTTAAATATCTTACATTAGCTATTAGAATAATTAACTTTGAGTAGATTTTCTTAATCTTAACTCAATACTAGTTCTAAAATATGTGTCTTCTAACTTGTCTTTAATATCACTTACATAAGCCCTGATATACTTTGGAAGAAAACTTTTCAAAAGATGTTGTTTTGAATTTTGGAAATTTTAGATATACTTTCTCTCGAAAGACATTAAGTTTTCTTTGGAAGAACATTATGTCTTCAAATCAAATAAATACTTATAATAAATTTACCTTATATTCCAAACTTTAAATATGCTTTTAAGTAATTATATGTTTCTAAAGGACAATTTTCTTCCAAAAGCAATTAAGTCTCAAAAGATTTATTTCTTTGTGAACAATACTCTATAGTTTTAATCTCTTCCGAAACCAAATGTCTCAGAAGAAAAAATACTCTAAGTATTTTTCTTCTGAAGAAAAATTTCTGCAAAGCTCTAGAATATCTTCTAAAGTCAAATTGGCTTTGGAAGCTTTAATAAAACTTCCAAAGACAAATTACCTTCGGAAGATTTTCGACTTTCAAGAAAACTACCTTTTTGGGTGCTTTCTCGGAGGTGGGACCGACATCCAGATTTAAAAGTTTATCCTTTTGTATTAACTTTGTGTCAAATCTATTATATATATGTATATATATATATATACACACTCAGTGGTTCTCCCTCTTTTACTTTTCTCTTCATCTACAAAATTGCCTAACCTAAATTCACCCACAAACCGCTTTTATTTTTACCTTTCCTCACCATAAAGTTACTCACAAATGGCCAACCCTAATCCTAGAAACCAACCATATTTTTCCATGCATTTACACAGGGAACAAAATTAGGTTGCTTAGTTAAGTTCTAAGAAAGATCCTAGTTTCTTAGAGATTTGCTGATATTTTACTCTATCTAACTACTTCATCTCCCTCATCATAGATTCTCCACTATATGAAGACCACTATTGGAGTTTTGAAGGACCTACCAAGAGGTCATTATGGATGAGGAGAAGGCATTGTTTGCCACAATGCAAGGAAGGACAATTTTCATCACTCCAACCTCCATTAATAGTCCCCTAAGGCTGGATGATGTAGAAGACTATTTGTCCTTCCCAAAGTCTATTATTAATCATTCTTTCAGGTAGATGGGATATGAATGTGATTACTCTGTAATAACCTACAAAACATGGAAGGTCACCTCCCAATGGAAGTACCTCCTCCATGTAGTCATCCATTGTTTATCTAACAAGCATAGAGGATGGGATCAAATTCCAAAGGAACTTTCCTAAATAATACATGGGATGGTTCATGGGGTCAAGTTCAGGTACTCTCAATTTGTGTATACAAATCTACTTGCTAACATAGACTCCTTAAAAGATTATATGTTATCTAGATATGTCTAACATATTCTTAACTATGAATTGGGCTCACAGTTAGGGGAAGAGGTAATGTTCTTAAAATGGGACAGATGAAGCCTGGCATTTTCAAAACAATAAGAAAGCCAATTGTTGGCTTCTCAGTGGTAGAAACAACCCTTTTCCAAAAAATGTTAAAGCTCATTGCTTAATTTGACAACCTAGCAGCACTAGATACTGTTGAACCCACACATTTTACTTCATAAACACCCACACAACCTTAAATAACCATCACCTGCACTAGAAAATCCAAGGAAACCCCTTCATAAGCTACTTAGATTGTACAGGGCCCCATATCATCACCCATGCATGAGGAAGTGAACATTATAGCTTCCACTTTCCTTCAGGAGCAAACCACTCCTATCTCTACAAGGATCAGTGTTTAGGTTCCTCATGCTCAGCGTGATAAGCTCATAACCCCAATAGCCTTAAGCCTTCACTCAGAGTCTTAAAAATCTAGTGAACAACCTTCAGAGGAAAGCTACCATCCCCAACCTCTAGACCTCAACCAACCTATAGCCAACCTAGAGTTCTATGAGAATGAATACATAGGATTTAGTGATACCATGAGTCCCTCTTCTTCACCCTTACTCAAGGAGAGATGAGTACTTCTAAATCACCCATGTCTAGCCCACATCATCCACCCACTACTAAGGTGGATCTCCCTAAATAATTTCAGGAGGTCCATATGGAAGAGGCTCTTACTTCAGCAAGTGATTATGTTCTTAAGACCTCAACCATGGCAATCTAGCCCATTGACACTTCACCTAAAGCTGTCATGGTGTAGGGGTAATCCAACAGCTAAAAACAGAATACTGGTGATGAGGAAGAAGACTTTGGTCCTATTATATCATCTCCCCATGATTCTTATGGTGAAGATAAGGGGAGTCTGAAACTAAAGGTGTAGAAACTGACTAAAACCTTCACCTATTTAGTCCAAAAGGTTAGTCACCTAGAATCTAAGGTGACTACCTTACAAATGAGGGTCAGTGACCAAAAACTTAAGATCACCGATCTCAAGGGAAAGTTAGCTGAAAGACCACTTAGAAGGCTAGCAGGCAAGAATGTTGGTCAACTAGATGTTGAGGTGGACCCCAAGATTAGCTTCAAAGGGGAAAACTTTACTGAAGACCTAGTAGTTGAGCCTGTGAACCTTAAGACATGACCCTTTTCAACACCCATTACCTTTAGTGAGGCACCAGCTGGTGAAGATGCTTCACAACCTAACTCTAGCAAGATCTTAAGTACTTAACTAAGCAATGAAGGCCAAAGCTCTCTTCACCTTAAGTCACCAAGGTCTATGAGTGACAAAGGGAAAAGAAAACTAACTCCTGAGGAGAAAGAAAGAGATAGAGGAAGAGTAAGCTAAGGGGAGAGAGTTCAAGTGGGTCCCAAGCTTAAGGTTGGCCCAAGGCCAAACACTCATGATGATGAGTTAAGGGTTGCCATATTAACTACTTGGGGACCAGGAACTATGACATGATGAACTCCTCTCTCTTCCTTTAGAAGAGCTTAATGAACTGGCTGACACTAAGTTATTAAAGGAGAGGAAGGAGGCAGAGGATGCAGAACTTCTTCTTAAGATCAAAGAAGAAAAGAGGAAGAAAAGACTCTACAAACATGCTTCTACCCTTTCCCAATTCAAGAAAGTCCTAAGACAGAGGCTGTGGCAACTAAGCAACAACCTCAAGTAATTAGGGTTACCCCTAGGCCAAACACTCAACTGTCAATATCTAAGTAATCTCCATTGTTTTGGTAGCATCAGTCTAGGAGGAGTTTGTAAGGTTTACACTTAAAGGTTAATGCTACCAAAGCAACCAAAGAACTCTTAGCATACATGCATGAAGTGTAGAGTAAAGTTACTTTTGAAGTTTTACACAACTCAGAGAAAATGTACTAAGTGTAAAATCTTTCGAAGCTAAAGACCAAATCTTCCAAAGACAAAGATAAAATCTTTTGAAGCTTTAGAGACAAAGTTTTTCGAAGCCAAAGACTAATTTCTTCCAAAGACAGAGAAGACATGCTTTCTCTGATCACCTTTTGACAAAAACTGAACAAATTTCCGCTACCACTCTTAAGACTCACCGACTTAGATAAGTTGGTGAAAAGATCCATGCTTTTATCAACTGTAGATTATGGTCATTAGTCTATAACTTTCTAATTTGTACCTTTAATTCTTTTTTTAATATATTAGAATGTGAGCTATGGCATGTCATAGTCATAAATCAAAAGACAATCTACCGTTTGACTGTACATTGATCTTGTTATCTAGATTAGTGTTTCCAGCTAGCTTTCAGAGTACAACTGGCTATAGGAGGTAGTATAAAGTATCTCAGGTTCTTGTATTTTTTATGCTTTATAATACTTGTAATAGAACTTGAGAGCAATATACATCATTCTTGGAAACAATACTTATCTTGCTCTTGTTCTTTGTTTTGTCTTATACTTATTTGTGTTCATAGCATCTTTAACTTAAACCTAATTCCCTATTTCATATGTTAAGTTTTCTAAGTCTCTCCTCATTGTGAAACTTATTGTATTGGCCACCCTTAAACAGTCATGCTAGAATACCTACCCGCGTTGGTTATTCAACTATATTGTTCTCACCCTTATTTAGTGCCACCCGTATTTACCCCCCACACTTAGCCAACTTAAAGGTTCACCTGTATTGAACTAAATTCATCCGCATTAGTCCAGCTCACTCGTATTAAGCTAGATCACCTGCATTGATCTAATAGTTGGCAAGACCGCTACTTAACTGCATTGGTTGATAGCCACCCGTATTGACTTGTGGTCATCCATATTGGATAATCATCACCTGCACATTTCACATGGGATTTTTCTCTTATGTTCACCTACTTTTCACACCCATGAGGAATTCATGCTTAGTTATGCTTATCGAACTTAATAAATGTCATAAAGTTACAAAGGATCTTTATATGTGTTACCATTTTTCCTTGTGAAATCATTACCTTGCTCTAATAGTGCATTGCATGGTTATGTTAGCTTGCCTTGTGCTTGAATCTGTTTGCTTTGCATAGTGCACTGCATGATTTTATTGACTTGCTTTAGTTAGCGCATTGCATGGTTTTTTAGCTTGGTTTGCTTAGTGCATTACATGGTTTTATTAGCTTGGTTTGCTTAGTGCACTACATGGTTTTATCAACTTGCTTTGCTTAGTGCATTACATGGTTATGTTAGCTTGCTTAGTGCTTGTGAAATTTTCCTCGATAAAGGCATAAATATCATATGTTATCCATGAGGGTGTTCACCGAGTAGTGAGGTTATGTTTTTCAAAGTAATAGATGTTTCAATGTTGTTTAATGCCATTATATGATATGTTTCATTATGATCATCAATGGTTTCAAAGTACTTATTAATTTCAACCTAGAACTCATTCAACAAGACTGAATTCTAGTTTATTTATGATGTTGGGGGCATGAAAAAGATCTTGGTTCAAAGACTGGTATCCTATATCAAAGTTTATTCATGATGTCTGTGTTTGGACAATATAACCATGATATGTAATAGACTAGTGACTTTGGCATGAGTGTTGATTGAATTTATGTTTTTCGCTGCTTAATTAAATGAAATTTTCAGTTTAAAAAATATGTTTATGTGTATAAAACTAATTGTAAGGTTGCCTGGAAACGATGAGCCTTACATTTTGATTTAATAGTATGGTTATTTGGATTATGTTATGGTATCTGAGAATTATGAAATTGCATTTAATTCTACTTAAATGCTTTAACTACCATGTGCTATGAACAATCAATTTACTTTCGTACGCCCTAAGGTTTTTGCCATAGTTCTGGGTGTGACACAAGCCCAAGCATCACTCCTTACTCTATGAGGCTAGCCCTAGATGGCTCTTCATTTATCTATATCTAATGCTAGTGACCAGCTAAAATATATCATGTCACATTAAGAATAAAGAAAGGATAGAGAAATTCCACAAAGTGATGCCTAGGGTATTTTAAAAGGTAAAAACATAATTTATTAACCTTTTGTTAGGGTTGGAGGCCAGCAACAAGACTCCCGTCAAAGGAGTCGGTCAATCATACAACAAGCACAAAATAGTAGTTTGGGTTAGAATGAATAACACTAATTCCAGAGTTGAACTCCAAGGACTTCAAATCGTGGACCAAAAGAACGATGATTACTCTTGCAAGCAGCCACAAATACAGACAACAACAACAATAGTACCCCTAATGACGTGCAAATGGTGGACTTGCTGATGATGGTGGGGTTGGAGATGGTGTATGGTGGCTAAGATTGGGTTTTAGGATAATAGTTAAGGAGTAAAGGGATCGGGGGATAAGGTTAAATTGCTTTGTAAACATATATATTTTTAATATTCTTTTATCTTTTAGTAAATGATAAAATGATAATTTCACATTTATCTAACCGGAAAAAAAGTCAACATTTATCTAACATAAAGATAAATTTGTTATAATGACACATTTATAATAAAAAGTTGTAATAAATTATATTTAGAGATGAAACTTGAAAACGAATATTATGAAAAAGACCATTCGTGTAATTAACTTTACATATAACATTAATATAACTATTAACATGATTTTCTCCGTGTTTTGTGTAACTTGTTTGATTGGTCAAAACTTAATAACAGAGAGTTATGACCCAACAATTGAAAGTGCAATTTTTGCATTAAAAATGTTTTTGTTTAATTTGATGTCAATGTATATGTAATTTCTCAGAACATATGCCCTCTGACTTTGTCTTGCTTACGAACGTAGTGACGTTTATAAATACCAACTGTGGCACATGCCACGCTTCTAATAGTTCCTAACAATATAAAAACAACAATAATTTAATTTTGTTTTACATTTTTTTATGTGTACTAACTTACTAACGCGTGCATTACACTTGTTAAATAAATAAAATGTAAAATAGGTACGTCAAGAATTACTAATTATAAAATGATACGCTAGAGATAAAATATTATTATAATTACGTATGGTTAAGTACTCTGAGTAATATAGCAATGATATCATTTCTTAAACTTTTGATTTTATTTGTTTCCAATAAATGGGAGTTTTTAAACCCTTTTTTTTCAAAAATAAATAGTTTTTAAACATTTTATTCAAAACGGTTATAAAAAATGTCATATTTAATATCTAGTTATTACACCTTCAAATTATGATTATTTCCATTTCATAAAAAAACTATTTATTAAAAAAATAGGTTTTAAAATTTCGTATTAGTAAAAAAGTTTGATATAAAAAGATATTATTTTTTTAGAAAGATATATTTCTTAATTTAACAAAAAAATAATCTAAAAAATAAATAATATCATTAGTAGCTACCATAATTATTTAACAAAAGAGAGAAATTAAAAAGTTAAATTTAAAAAGTTTGGAATTGTGATATGCATTACATAAAAATCTTCTCTTACAATGTAGTTTGAAATGTGAACCGTAAAATAATTTTCTATCAATTAGACATATTAAACAAAATATTTGTATAGAAAATCGCAAAAAGAAAACCTTAATTGTCGACAATATTAAAGAGGATTCATTTAAGCGGGTTGATGGATCACATTTTTTTATTAACATAAATATATAAACTTTTTTATTTTTTATGTCTTCCATTTTTGCCGACAAAGTATGGGATGCAACACTGGCTCTACGTATTTCCGGCCTCAAGTAAAATTTTTGTTTTGTTACTTCTTTTCACAAATTTGTTTAGCATAACCGCTTTTCTTTTATTTTTGTCTGTGTTTCCATTTACAGATATTCAAAATTTAAATAAAATTTATTATTCTTATGTGATACAAATTATATAATAATTTTGTACTCAATCTCTTATAAAAAATATGAATTGTGAAGAAAAAATCAAATAATAATAACAAAAAAAGCTTTCATCCCAAATCGATAATGAAGAAATTTGCCTTTGAAATGTAATCTATAAAACGCGCTTAAATGAGCCTTCATCCTTTATTGACTTGCTATAAAATATTTTCATACGCAAACTACATAAGCCAAGGTTTGTAGTCGTAAGTTACACATCAACGCCAGATTGTTGACTAAACTAAACCTTAAAAACAAACCGTCAATGACAATCGTTTTCATAAATATTTTGGGAAGTGACATCAGTTGTACTTATTTATTACACAGTTTAATTTTATTATTGAGGTGATCAATTTTATATGCAGTTTTATTGAGTTCACAAGTCAAATAAGATCTTAAAAAGTTATGTACTTCGATGAAATCTCTTGGAAAAGTCGTTGCACATGCCTATCAGAATAGTTATGAATCTAAATCAACGGGGTATTATATATATATTAAGTTTTGCTTTATGTTAATATTATATAGTTATTGGATTTTAATAATCACAATATTAAATTATTGGTCGGAATTAATCTCAGTTTAAGGAAATATTTATAAATTCTTTCAATCAAACTTATTTATTTACAATGATCACTTACTAACTGAAAGTAACATCTTTAGTTTTTTGATCATATGGATTACTTATATGGCCAAAACATTAAGCACAAAGTTGAAATCAATCATCAGATCTGTCAATCTCAAACTTTTGTATCTCGGAACCTGTCAATCTCGACATCCTAATCAACCACTTGAGTCGTTTGACGTAAATTCCAGATGACAAAGGAGGCTAAACACCAAAAAACAAAACTGACAGAGGCTAGGTGATGGCGAAGTTGAAAATGATTAAAGTTAGTTTTATTTTATCAAAAAGCTAATGAGGATTAACTATCAGTTAATAAGCGATCATTAGAGGATAATAAACTTAAATTTGGGAGTGACTATAAACAATCCTACGTCATTTATTTATGGGTTATTGGATTTTAATAATCCCAACTATTTTTTATTGGCCGAGATTAATCTCAACTCAGTAAATATTTATAAACACTCTTAAATTTGAACTTATTTTCCTTCAACAATCCCTTATTAACTAAGAGTTAACATCCGTTATTTTTTTTATAAAATGAGGCTAACTTTGAGCTATTTTTCAGCTTCGTCGCCGCCCAACCTCTATTAGGCCCAACTTTGAGCTATTGTCTAGCATCCATCATCACTTGAAATCTACTTTTAACAAGTCAAGTGCTTCAAATCAAAAGGTGATAATTGATGAGTTCTAGGTTGCAGAAGTTTTAGATTGACAGACCCAACAATAGATTTCAACTTTCTTATTAGTGTTTTGGCCATATAAGTAATTGTTAGATCTAGGAACAATAGATCTAGATCATTTTGTGTAGGCTTAGAACTTTAATCAATACTTGTAATGAATAATTATAATTCATTATTTTTATGTATGTATTATGTATATAGGTTAACCCATATGTGTGTTGATTTATGTGTATGATGGCAGGTAAAACATTGTCACACCCGGACCGACGGCGGAATCATCAAGGCAGACGAATGTGAAACGATTGTTCATAGCACATGGAACTAAATAAGTTGAATTATTATTAAATGTCATTTTCATTGAACATTACAAGACAATTAAATCATTACAATACAAACAAGATATAAACAACAACATAAGATTTTCAATTAAACTAGACTCAAGTACTAGATGAGTACGAAGAGATCCTCAAGTATCAAACCTAAAACATATTAAAAAATAAAGGGTCAAGTTTGAAAATTGGTGAGTTTCCATGGGTTAAGCAAACACATATATACATATATATAGAAGATTTACAATTAGCAATTCATGTCAATGGTTATGAATTATGTAAGTTTATAGAATACATATAGCTATAATCAAACCTTGACAGTTTACAAGATTACACGTTTACAAGATTATACGATTAGCTAAGTGTACTTGGATTAATCAAGCAGGCTTGTTAGGCCCATAGATCTATGACGTCGTCAGGCTAGCAATAGTTAATGATTGTCAACATATAATGTATCTCATATAATACTTACAATAATATCAATAACCATGACAAAAAGTAAAGATGAATTGCATGTGCATTTACAAGTATCGAGATGTTTACAAGTGTAGGTTCATAAGGTTAATATGTTTCACCCTAAAAGGTGTGAAATAAAGTAAAAAGGGGACATGGAGAACTCACATGATATATACAAGATGATGATAAGACTTTAAACGAGGCTCCAATGATTTTTTTTACTAGTTGCCTAAACGTATTGATTCCAAAATTAAGTTCAATAATAAGATTAACAATTAGAATGAACTAGGGTTTCAATTGGAATTTGCGGGGTTTTAATAACTAAATCTAATAAAATAAAATAAAGCAATCGGTTATGTTTTGGTTAAATAAAGTTGGAATTAATCAATTAAAAATAAGAATTCAATAATTTAATTTATTGAATTAATAAAGATTAGATATGATGTGTGAAAAGAAATAATTAATTTAATAATTATTTATTTAAAATTTGATAAAGGTAATTAATTGAATATTTATTTTAAATGACCTTAAAGTTATCTAAAATCATTTTATAAAGTTTTGAGCTTTTATATGATTTATTATAATGATCTTATAATATCAAGCCTTAAAAATAAAAATAGAGTATAGTAAAAAGTTATATTGTTTTATAAGTTTCAAGAACTTAAATTAAATTTTAAGGAATAACTTGTTAACTAATTACATATATAACCAGTTGGGCTATAGCCCATATCCGCTTAAGATTCATAAATAATTTTTATAAATCTATTAATTAAAGAAATCCCCAAATTACCATGAACCCTAGAATTGAATTGAATCCAATTGAACATGAAATTGATTTTGATTCTCAAATTAAACTTAGGGCTTTGATTCCCCATGTAAAACCGAGTATGATTATGTGATTAACTTACTTGATTAAGAATGAATCAAAGTAAATGGACGATGAACAAGTCGCGATCGGTTTGAGCTTGAGTTCAAAGATTTGATGTTAATTAGCTTCAATTGATGCCATTCGTAGATTCCACAGAGGATTAGGGTTGATAACCCTCGGTCAATTGAAAGCTATGATGTTTGTAAGGTGGTGTTCGACTATGTTGCAGGTTCGAGAACGAAGATAGTACCCGTTTATGGTGTATGTGTGTTTCGAACGAAATTGGTGTTACAAAAAGTTTAAGGGTGTTAATTTGAAGGTTTTAACATCATTCTATAGATTCAATTTAGACTGTTTCATAACGATCGAATAACGACTTTAATTCGATGCTTCGGTTTCAAGTTAGCATGATTTTAAGAGCATTTAATCCAAATTAATTTGTGTGTTTGATTCGAAGTCGATGTGCAAACGTTTAAGAGTGGTTCAATTGTGTTTTAATCGAGCGTTTTAAGACTAGAGGGGTTGCCGGAGTTCACCAGATTTCCAGCCGGAGGTGGAGGCCAGAAATACGGGAGTGGGGATTAGGAGGCGGTTTGGGGAAGTTACACCTTTGGTCCCTGTGGTTTTGAAAGTTATTATTTTATGTTGGAAACTATTGAATTAAGTTTTATGACTTGAAAATGGCAGATGTTACAAACATTCTATTTGATCAATTTGTGAAATTGACTAAGTGTAAGAAACATCTATGCAGGACCGGTGAAGGGTGGTCACTTACAACACAACAACACAAAGAGGAGATTAACTTTGACTAATCAAACAGTGAGACTAGATAACCACTAGAGATGATACAAAGAACACATGTAAATAAGAGACAGCACAAGATAGCAAAATACACAAGGAGATGGTTTTCAAGATTGCAGTATATTGTCTTCTCAAGTTCATTTACAAGTGTTACCAAGCATAAAGGAAAGTTACAAGTACTTGAGATACATATACTACAACCTATAGCCGACCATACTTTGAAGGCCTGTTGTAGAGTCAAAAGGTAGATTGTCTTTTGACTTGTGACTATGACATGCCATAGCTCATATCCTAATATATTACAAAAAGGATAAAGTACATGAAGAAGGAAAGTTACAGACTCAAGACCTCAATATACAGTTACCAAAAGAATGGACCTTTTCACCAACTCATGCAAGTTGGTGACTTTACAGAGTTGCAGCGGAAAGGGGGTCCATCTTTATGTAAAGCACATTAGATAAAGCATGTGTACTAAAAGTCTTTGGAAGAAATTTGTCTTCAAGTGTTGGCTTCGGAAATTTGTCTCTGAAGCTTCGGAAGACTTCATCTTTGGCTTCGGAAGATATTGGTCTTGGCTTTGGAAGATTGCACACTTAGAATATTTCTATTGCATGTGTGAAACTTCCAAAGCATTCTTCTTCAATGCACTTGTGCAACATGCAGGAGACTTGAAGTGTTTAGTTGCATCAACCTTAACATGTATTGCAGGATCATTGAAGGGTGTAAGTTACAACACAACAACACAAAGAGGAGATTAACTAAACGTTAATCAAACAGTAAACTGGAATAACCAAGTTAAGATACTAAGAACACAAGTAATGCAAGAGAGACAGAACACAAAGAACACAAGTGTATGGTTTTGAAGAATGCAGTATATTGCTTTCTCTATGTTCTATTACAAGTGTTACAAAGCATATTCGAAAGATACAAGAACATCAGATACTTATACTACATCCTACAGCTGGCTATACTTTAAAAGCCAACTGGATACAATTGACTAGACACAAACAAAATCAATTGTCGAGTCAAAAGGCATATTGCCTTTTGACTTGTGACTATGACATGCCATAGCTCACATCCTTATCTATTAAAAAAAGGATAAAGTACATAAAGTAGAAAGTTACAGACTCAAGACCTCAATGTACAGTTACCAAAAGCATGGACCTTTTCACCAACTCATGTAAGTTGGTGACTTGCAGAGATGCAGTGGAAAGGTGTCCAGCTTTATGGAACAGTACATCAGATAAAGCATGTTACTAAAAGTCTTCGGAAGAAATCTGTCTTCATGAACTTGAAGCTTCGGAAGACTTTGTCTCTGAGGCTTCGGAAGAATTCATGTTTGGCTTTGGAAGATATTGGTCTTGGCTTCGGAAGATTTCACACTTAGAGTATTTTCTGTTTCATGTGTGAAACTTCCTAAGCTTCTTCTTTAATGTACTTGTGCAGCATGCAGGATAGACTTAAGATGTTTAGGTTGCATCAGCCTCTTCATTAATCTCTACAAACTCCCCTAGTCTGATGCTACCAAAACACTTAGAATACTTCAGATATCAACAGTCCTCATTAGGATGATCACCAATCCTTTCTTCATAAGGTGATTAGGATCCTTCAGTCTGTCAAAGTGTCTTCTCATATCAAAGAGGTCATACAGCGGCAACTGAAACATATCTTGCCATGTGTAGGTGTCTTCAATGGCTTGATTACTAATGACATGCCATCTTTCTGGATTTGTGGTGTATGTCCAAGAGAAGATGGGTCTTCCTGATGCTAGAGGAGCTGTTTGAATTGGAGTTGATGTAGTATCCTCTGGCTGCACAATCTCAAGATATTCTGACTCATCCTGGGATTTAAAAGAGGGTGCAGTCTTCTTCTTCTTTGGCTTTGGTTTAGAAGTCATCCTCTTCTTTCTCTTACCAGATTTTAACTGAGAAGACTGGCCTGCAGCACCAGATTGATCTTCATTGTCTTTCTCAGTTGGGTCTTCCACTCTCACATGTTCAGATTGAGAGTGAGTCTGACCCTGCTATGGATCAGAAGATGAAGCTTGCTGAGATTCAGCAGGAGGTCCAGGTTGTGTTGTCTCTGGTTGTTCAACCTTAACCTCCACTTCAGGTGGGGCTTGACTTGGAGTGGAGTGTAAGTCAATGAGCTCTCCACTTTTGATCTTCTGCTTGATCACCCTAATATGCTCATCCATAGTGGATAGAGACATGGGGCCAAGTCTCCTTCCAGAGAATCCATATAGCTTCAAGAAGCTCATCATCCTCTGCCTATCAGCAGACTTCTTCATGCTCTTCTAGATGATGGCTTTTGATTTTGCAGCTTATTCCCTTAGCTTCTTCTTAGTTGTCTTTCTGTCCTTGATTATCTCAAGTTCAAGCTGTCTTAAGTACTCAAACTCAACATAATTATAGGACAAGGGAAGAAGTGCATCTGCCTGATAGAAGCCTGTGGCACTCAGGTAGTTGATCATCATGATCCTTTCTTCTTCTTTGTCTACTTGAGGTTCTTGTTTACGGTCCAATAGAACGTGGGTTCGAGTTTGAAAATGCTTTCCCGAGTCATTTGGCGTTAATTTTGGGTCGAAAATATGAAATATTCCCATGTATTGGGGTTCACCGGTGCCGCGCCGGAGCTGTGCCGGCCGGCCGCCGGAAAAACGCGAGAGAGAGGGGAAAGAATAATCTTTGCTTTGTTACAACTTTGGCCCCTGTAGTTTTTACTTTTTGTTATTTTATGCAAAAACCTTTTATTTAATGTTTACAAAATGACAATAAGGCCCCCTTAACTTCTTAAATCCAAGTTATAACCATCTCTTAACTTTAATAACTTTTACAATTTATTATTAATATTGTTATTATTATTATTATTATTATTATATTATTATTATTATTATTATTATTATAACTTGCTATTATTTTTAGTATTATTAATAACATAATTATTACTCTTATAAATAGTTATTATTGTTATTATTTTTTTTGTGATTATGTTCAATTTAATAGATAAACTATAACCTTTTTACATTAAAGAATTAAAGACTAACTAATAAATAAGCACAAATAGCCACAAGTTTCATGAAAAGCATTAATAGTCCCTACAAGAGTAAATGATGTTAACTATTAGTTAACCAAAAATACAAGATGTTACAGTCTCCCCAACTTAAAGAATTTCATCCCGAAATTAAGAATGAACAAGGCGAACAAATGCGGGTTTCTCTCCTTCATATGATCCTCACGCTCCCAAGTGAACTCAGCTCCACACTTGTTCTCCCAACGAACCTTAACGATAGGTGTGGTAGTTGTTCGGGTCTTCTTCATGGTGCGATCCATAATCTCAACAGGCTTCTCAACGAAATGCAATGACTCATCAATTTGAATTTCCTCTAGTGGAACATGCAAATTCTCATCAGCCAAGCACTTCCTCAGGTTTGAAACATGGAAGACAGGATGAACTCCGTGAAGTTCAGAAGGTAGCTCCAGTTTGTAAGCCACTTTCCCAATTCTTTTCAGAATCTTGAAGGGTCCTACAAAGCGTGGGGCTAACTTACCATTCTTCCCAAAACGTACAACACCCTTCCATGGAGTGACCTTAAGAAGAACCATGTCGTCGACTTGAAACTCCAACGGTGTGCGTCTTTTATCGGCATAACTCTTTTGGCGACTTCTAGCCACCTCGAGGTTATTTCGAATTTTGGAAATTTTGTCGGTCGTTTCTTGAATAAGTTCCGGACCAGTGATAATATTTTCCCCAATGTCAGTCCAACAGATTGGGGAACGACATTTACGACCATACAAAGCCTCGAATGGTGCCATTTTGATACTTGAGTGATAACTATTGTTATACGAAAATTCCGCGAGCGGTAAATGCATATCCCAATCGCCACCAAAATCAAGGACACAAAGACGCAGTAAATCCTCGAGGGTTTGGATTGTTCGTTCGGTTTGACCATCGGTTTGAGGATGGTAAGCCGTACTTAAATCCAATTGAGTACCCAAGAGTTCTTGCATCGAAGACCAAAAGTGCGAACTGAAACGAGCATCTCGATCGGAAATAATGTGCAACTGCACTCCATGACGACTTACAATTTCGTCAACATAGATTCAAGCCAACCTTGAAACCATGTACGTATCTCATATGGGTATGAAATGTGCTGTCTTGGTCAAACGGTCAACAATGACCCATATGCTATCATGACCACAAGGTGTACGAGGTAACTTGGTTACGAAATCCATGGATATATGTTCCCATTTCCACATAGGGATTTCAGGTTGCTCAAGTAAACCACTTGGTCGTTGATGTTCGGCTTTGACCCTTGCACATGTGAGACACTTGGAAACATAAGACGCGATATCCTTTTTCAGTCCAGGCCACCAATATTGACCACGCAGGTCCATGTACATCTTAGCGGAGCCAGGATGAACGGAATATCGGGTTTGATGAGCTTCGTTCATAATGAATTGTCGAAGGTTATCACGATTCTGGATCCAAAGTCGATTCAAGAAGTACCACATGCCATTCGGTTTTGTCTCCAGTTGTGACTGAACGTTAGACATCAAATCTTCATCTTTCCCTTCGTCGGTTAGTGCCGCTTGTTGAGCCTCGCGAATGCATAACTCGAGGTCACTATCGATCCTTATGTTTTAAAGCATGATAGTAGCCTCGTTGACATCCACATGAATCTCGGTATCAAATTCTCCTAGCTTATCAAACCATTGCCTTCGATCTCTAATTTCTTGAAGCGAGACAGTCTTGTTGTGGACCTTGCGACTTAGCGCGTCGGCTACAACATTCGCCTTTCCAGGGTGATAGCGAATGTCGCAGTCGTACTCGCTAATCAACTCAATCCAACGTCTTGGTCTCATGTTGAGATCCTTTTGATTGAACACGTGTTGGAGACTCTTATGATCGGTGTAGACTATGCATTGTGTCCCATATAAATAGTGTTGCCAAATCTTCAATGCGAAAACCACAACACCAAGTTCAAGATCATGAGTTGTGTAGTTCACTTCATGAACCTTCAATTGCCTCGACGCATATGCTATAACTTTACCTCGTTGCATGAGAACACAACGAATACCTTGATTAGAAGCATCACAATACGGTAAAGTCATCGTTTCCATCGAGAAGTGTGAGAATAGGAGCGTTACACAACTTGCGTTTCAATGTCTCGAAAGCCTCTTCTTGCTCGGGTCCCCATTCAAAGAGTCGATTCTTTTGGGTTAGTGCCATTAATGGTTTAGCAATCTTCGAGAAATTTGCTATGAACCTACGGTAATACCCCGCTAAACCTAGAAAAGAACGAACATCGGTTGGGGTTGTGGGAATACACCAATTCTTCACGGCTTCAATTTTAGCAGGATCAACGTGAATTCCTTGGCTATTCACCACATGCCCTAAAAGTTGAACTTCCTCCAACCAAAATTCACACTTGGAAAGCTTGGCGTATAATTGCTCCTTCTTTAAAACTCCAAGTACTTGTCGCAAGTGCGTCTCGTGATCAATTTTTGTCTTGGAATAAATAAGAATGTCATCAATAAACACGATCACGAATTTATCCAAATACGGTTTACATACTCGATTCATGAGATCCATGAACACAGCAGGCGCATTGGTCAAGCCAAAAGGCATGACCATGAACTCGTAGTGTCCATATCGAGTACGGAAAGTGGTCTTTGGAATGTCATCATCATGAACACGTAATTGATGATACCCAGAACGTAGATCGATCTTTGAGAATTGAGTTGCTCCTTGAAGTTGATCGAAGAGATCATCAATTCGAGGATGAGGGTATCAGTTTTTGATAGTAAGCTTGTTGTGTTCTCGGTAATCGATGCACATACGAAATGAACCATCCTTCTTCTTCACAAATAGTACAGGTGCTCCCCACGGTGATGAACTAAGGCGAATAAAACCATTATTGGTCAACTCTTGCAGTTGCCTAGCGAGTTCTTGCATTTCAGAAGGTGCAAGACGATAAGGCGATTTAGCCACAAGGTTTGCACCAGGGATTAAATCAATCTTGAACTCAACTTCTCGCACGGGAGGTAACCCTTTAAGATCCTCGGGAAAGTCTCGCACAACAGAAATGTCCTTCAACTCCTTACCCTTGGCTTTCGTATTAACTACATATGCCATGAAAGCCATGTAGTTTTTACTTAAGCACTTACGGGCCTTGATGCAAGACATGAGTTTGAGTCTTTGAGATGATTTCTCCCCAAAGACCCTTAAGGTATCACCAGTCAGAAAAGGAATTCGGATACACTTCTCAAAGCATAAAATTTCCGCACGTTGCTTGGCTAACCAATCCATACCAATGATAACATCAAAGCTTCCCAGATGCATAGGAATAAGGTCGACGAAGAACTCGTGTTTGTTAAGGCTCAAGGTGCAGTCACGTATTACGACGTCAACGACAATAGATTTTCCATCGGCGACCTCGACCGTGAAAGATCTCTCCAGATTAACACGCGGTTTAGAAAGTATAGGCTCGAATTCCAGGGACACGAAACTCCTATCGGCACCCGAATCAAACAATACAGAAGCATAATGACTATTTACAAGATACATACCTGTTTGGTAAGAATCCATTATTAGTATGATGAACATAGATAGGAAATTGTATAAGACAAGAGACGATTTAAAAAAAAGTTCAACGACGTACCATTCACCACGTCGTTGTTGGCTTGAGCTTGGTTAGCATTGATGTTGAAAGCCCTTCCATGAGCCGGTGGCACAGTTCCCGCATTGCGAGGACATTGCAGACGAATATGACCGGGCTCACCACAGTTATAGAAAGGTTCGGTTGGTAAGCATGGCAGTGTTGTTTGGCACACGAAGGCAAGTAGTTACCAAGTGTCCATACTTCCCACATAATGAGCAAACTCGGCATGGAAAGTTGCTCGAATGATGGTACTTGCACGTGTTACACATAGGATGTGGACCAGTATAAACTTTAGCCATGGGAGTTTGATTCGCAACCACCATTTGTTTTTGAGGAGCATTTGGGGTGGTCACAACGTAGTTGCGCGTCGGGGTGAACTTACGCTTCTTGTTTTGAGAGAAAGACTCGACCTTTACTTCTTTTGTTGCCTCGGGTGTCACCTTCGCCATAGACTTGGAACCCTTTGCCGACATCGTGCCAGCTCTTATATGATTCTCGGTGAGTTGTGCAGTAATAGTAATCGTCTCCTCAATGTTGTGGGCCTACTACCCACCACGGCATCTTGAATTGAGGTGGCACCCCCTTGATAAATTTTTCAATGTTACGGGGCACGGTGTCCACCATGTGTGGTAGGAGCATACTCAACTCATGATGCCGGGTGGAATATGCCAAATGGTTCCCACCATCTTGTTTGAGATTCCAAAACTCCTCCTCTAGCTTTGCAACTCGCTCCTTGGGCGAACTTTTGGATCATAATATCCTTGAATCCTCCCAGGGCAATGCCATTGCAACCTCAGTTCCACGGTTTCTCTTTTCACTATTCCACCATGTTAGTGCTCGTTGTTGAAGAACACTTGTAGCATAGCGAACCTTGAACTCGTTGGGGCACTCACTAACAATGAACGTGTTCTCCATACTTTCAAACCACTCGAGAAGTCCAGTGGCTCCTTCTTTTCCATTAAAACTAGTGGGTTTGCACGAGTTGAAGTGTTTGAAAGTGCAAGTATGATTGTTCCCTTGTTGATTATTCCCGTTTTTATTGTTGCTATTGTCTCCATTAGCACCACTATTGTTCCCATTGGTGTTGTTGTTGCTATTAGCCATTAGTGTGCTATTAAGTTCAACAACCATAGTCGGGAGAACGACAACCATTTGTCGGGCAATCATGGCAGCTAGCTTACGGTCGGAACTTCCACGCTTTCCATGGTGACGAGACATGCTGGAATATACAAAAATGAGTTAGATACAGGAGCGGGGGTATCAAAGGATAATAGTTTAAACAAGGGTAAGCTAAGGGTTATAAAGTATACATAATGATTCCATTTGGTAACGCATTGCCATTTGGAAACGTTGACACGTCAAAGTGAATTGACCCATTTACCTTAGAAACTTGTGTATATTGACCATAGTTTATCACTCATCCCAGAAATCCCCAGGTAAGCATAACTAGTCCTGTAGGATTTAAGTGATATGCTTGTCTTAGCCCGAGGGCCTTTTGCCAGGAAAACCAGGATACAGGTGTCTATGTGTCACACAATATTTCTTAGGTTCATAGAATCAAAACCTTGATGAGATTTATATAGATTAGACATAACGTTTAAAGATCCAAGTCATAACATAAACATAAGATTCCACGTGTCGATGAGAATAAGGTTAAGAGAGTTCATGTTCGGGGAGAGTCAAAGAGTCAAAGTTAAGTTTAGGGAGTCAAGTAACAATGTTTAGGCCATCCTATGCTAAGGCATCAAATTGCACATAAAAGGCATAGCATTATGTAGCATGTAAAGTATAAAATTTACAAGATAGAAATATAACTCTATAAGGTTCATGCATACTATAGCCTAGGTCACCATTTCTAATAACCTAGATCCCTATAGTTATGGGCTCTGATACCAATCTGTCACACCCCAACCTTGACGGCGGAATCGTCGAGGTGTGAGAGTTAAGATTGTTCACAGCCACATAACGCTATTAATAACCCAAATATATATTAAACAAAATTTCCAATTGTACTATTACAATCATAAGTCTAAAGAGATAAAAATAAACATAACAAGTCATTTTATTTCATTTATTTATCTAGGTCCATTCCTAGATATGTAAGCTTCAAAGAGTAGAAATCAAGCTTGAGTATTTCCTGAAACATGTTAAAAATAAAAGGTCAACAATAATATTGGTGAGATTTCCATAGTTTGAATTACATAAGTATATAAAAGATGGCAATTCATGTTGTAAATTAGATAAACACAGTAAGCTAGGGATGTAAGACAGAATGCACAGTCAAACCTCGACAAAGTTTTACAAGTCTCAAACGTTTAAAGTATATACGATTAGCTAAGTGTACTTGGATCAACCAAGCAAGCTTGTCTGGCCCATAGATCTATGACTTTGCTAGGCTAGCAATAGTTAATGATTGTACATATATTCGACATTACATGGTAGCTACAAGGTTCAACTAATCACAACATACAAGTAAATTGCCATAAGTTTACAAGAATCAAACGTGTTTACAAGTGCAAAGTTTATAAAGTAACATGTTTCACCCCAAAGTGTGAAAATATGAAAAAGGGGTATAGAAATACTCACTTGATCAAATGTATATAATTGACGATTAATAAGAAGTGTAATAAGCAAGGTTCCAACGTAGTTCTTCACAAGGTACCTAAGTATATATATTTACAAGATTTAAATTTTATTGTAATGAGTTTATCGAATCAACGAGGACTAGGGTTTCAAGTGGATTTTGGGGCTTATCAAACAACACTAAAATCATTCATGTTTTCTTGAAAATATATACATATACATATATATATATATATATATATATATATAATATATATATATATATATATATATATATATATATATATATTTATATTTGATATTAAGATGTGGAAAGAAAAACAAAACACTTATGGATTTAGAATAACATTTATAATAATTTGTAGATTTATAAAGTTTAAACAAAATTTTATAACTAGTTAAAACACCAATTAAACAATGATTTATAGGTTTTGATTGAAATAATTTGTGTAAATTAAACTAGTGTTTAAGGTCTAATTTATTTTTAGGAAAATAATTTAATCTACCATTTGAGCAAATATATGATATAACCTAAATATAATAATTTATTAAAAAGAAATACTAAGATATCCTAGGAAATAAATTCCAGAATATAATCTCGTGATTCTAAAATTTACAAGGTTTATAAAATGACTTTTCATAATTTTTATAAATTTTAGTATTTAATTTAAAGGCTAGAAATGCCTAAAAAAATATATGAGGTTCCCCGGGTTCGAACTGGGGACCTCCTGCTTAGGGAGTGTGCATCTTACCGGTGAACCAAAGGGCTTAGCCGCATTAAGGGTTTACTTGAAAAACTTAAGAAAACACCAAATGTTGAAGAAACTCAAATCGTATAAACCCTAGTTTCTTCAACCCCCAAATTGAAGTCGATTTATTGTTATTAATCAGATTAACCATAGGGCTTTTGATCCCTATGTGTAATCGAGCACAATGGTGTATTAAACTTACTTGATTGCATCTGAATTGGAGTGTTTATGCCCGATAAAGCTTTGGTCCTTTTTTACGATGAACAGGGGCCTTGATTTCAATAATTTAGTTGTATTTTCAAGCAATTGAGTGTATAAGGAGTTTAAAGGGATCGAAAGGAGTATTTTCCCTCTGTTATATAGGTTTGATTCGTACGTCAAGGTGCCGGTTGAGCTTTGATTTTAATTCGATTGCCACGGTTATGGCTAGGTGTGTTAATGGATGATTAACTCGAATTAAACCAAGCATTAAGCTTGACAATGATTAACCGAACGTTATTGTACGTTTAATTTGATTGTTCGACTTAAGGTAGGTGTTGATCGGTCTTAAACCGATCGAAACATTGATTTCGATTAGAACCCATTAAATCCGAGTGTTTATGGTCTAATAGAACGTGGGTTCGAGTTTGAAAATGCTTTCCCGAGTCATTTGGCGTTAATTTGGGTCGAAAATGTGAAATATTCCCATGTATTGGGGTTCACCGGCGCCGTGCCGGAGCTGTGCCGGCGGCCGCCGGAAAAACGCGAGAGAGTGGGGGAAAGAATAATCTTTGCTTTGTTACAACTTTGGCCCCTGTAGTTTTTACTTTTTGTTATTTTATGCAAAAACCTTTTATTTAATGTTTACAAAATGACAATAAGGCCCCTTAACTTCTTAAATCCAAGTTATAACCATCTCTTAACTTTAATAACTTTTACAATTTATTATTAATATTGTTATTATTATTATTATTATTATTATTATTATTATTATTATAACTTGCTATTATTTTTAGTATTATTAATAATATAATATTACTCTTATAAATAGTTATTATTTTTTTGTGATTATGTTCAATTTAATAGATAAACTATAACCTTTTTACATTAAAGAATTAAAGACTAACTAATAAATAAGCACAAATAGCCACAAGTTTCATGAAAAGCATTAATAGTCCCTACAAGAATAAATGAGGTTAACTATTAGTTAACAAAAAATACAAGATGTTACATTACCTATTTCCCTCAACTGTGAGCCCAGTTCATGGTTAAGAATGTACTAGACATATCTAGGAAACATGTAATACTCTAAGGAGTCTAATTAGCAAGTAAATTTGTATAAACAAATTGAGAATACCTGAATTTGACCCCCTGAACCATTCCATGGATTATAAAGGAGAGATCCGCAGGAATCTGGTCCCATCCACCATGCTTGTTTGATAAGTTGTGGATGACCACATGGAGCAGGAATCTCCATTGGGATGAGACCTTCCCTTCCTAAAGGTCTTTACAGAGAAATCCCCCTTATATCCCATCTGCTCAAAGGAATCATTGACAGCTTCCTTTGAGAAAAACACCTCACCTTCTTCATCATCCAGCTGAAGATGTCTATTAATGATGGCCGGAGTGATGAAGATTGTTCTCCCCTACACTGTGGCAGACAGTGCCTTCTCCCCGTCCATAATGACCTCTTGGCAGGTCATCCAGAATTCAAGCAACTGATCCTCATAGAGTGGAAGATCAATGGTTAGGGAGGTGAGTAGTTTGACAGAGTTAGAAAACGGCAAACCTATGAGAAATGAGGATCTTTCTCAGAGCTTAACAGAGCAATCTGATTGTGTTGTCTGTGTAGCTGCATGGTAAAGTTGGGATCATTTTTGTGAGCAAGGTTGGCCATTTTGAAGTAGCTTAAGGATGAAGAAAGAAGAGAGAAAGAAATTTTAGAGAGAAATTTGGGGTTTTAGGTTTGCAGGAAGAGCAGATGATAGAAAGAGGGGGAAACCGTTGGGTTTATATGTGAAAAGGATTTCAGATAAATTTTAATAAAAGTGTATAAACTTTGAAATCTGGATGTCGGTCCCACCTCTGAAAAAGTAGTTTACTTTTGCTCAAAAAGTAGTTTTCTTGGAAGTCAAAAAGCTTCCGAAGGTTAATTATCTTTGGAAGTTTTAATTAAAAAGCTTCCGAAGCTAAAATGACTTCAGAAGAATTTCCTGAGAGTTTTGAGAAATTTGCTTCAGAAGAGAAATTAAAACTTGAGTGCTTTGTATATAAAACAACAAAGCTTCCGAGAGTTAATTTTGCTTCGGAAGTAAATGGTCCTTGAAAATAAGTAAGTGTCTGAGACAAGTATTTAAGCTTCGGAAGATAAATCTGAAAGCTCTTCCGAAGGTAAATTTCTTAGACAATTATTTATTTTGAAGGCATGATTTGCTTCCGAAGTTAAAAGCATAACTTCCGAAGTATCAGAAATTTTCAAAAATCTAAGGAAAGTCTTCAAAAAGAAAGTTTCATCCAAAGAAAACATGATCTTATGAAAGTGATAAACTAGACAACTTAGGACACACATAATTTTTAAGAAATAATAAGAATTAGTTTTAAGAAAATCTTACTCAAAGTTTATCATCCCAATAGCTAATATTAGATATTTAAATCTCTGTTCATCAAAAGCCTTTGTAAACAGATCAGCATATTGTTCATGTGTGTGAACTTTGACTAGTTTAATTAATCCATTTTCATAGTTATCTCTTATTAAATGATACCTGATATTGATGTGCTTTGTCCTTGAGTGCTGCACAGGGTTCTCTGTGATTGAGATAGCATTATTGTTTTCTATGTGAATGGGAGTCTCCTTGAAGTTTAACCCATAGTCCAGCATCTGATTTCGAATCCAAAGTACTTGAGCACAGCAGCTTGCAGCAGCAATGTATTCAGCTTCAGCAGTTGATGCAGAGACACAGGATTGTTTCTTGCATTACCATGAGACAACCCTTCCACCAAGAAATTGACATCCCCCAGATGTAGACTTTGCAGTCATATTGCAACCACTATAATAACTATCTGTATATGCATACAGATTGAAGTTAGGATTCTTGGGATACCATAAACCAAGTGTTGATGCACCTTTGAGGTATCTTAGAATCCTCTTGACAGTGATAAGGTGAGACATCTTAGTGTTGGCTTGATATCTTGCACAGATGCAAGTAGCAAACATGATAACAGGCCTGCTAGCAGTAAGATACATAAGAGACCCAATCATAGCCCTGTATAAATGCTCATCTGCACACTCCCCCTCAAGATCAGGACCAAGGGAATGGTTCCTAGCTATGGGTGTCTTAGCAATCTTACAGTCAGTCATGTTGAACCTCTTAAGTATGTCTTCAACATACTTTAACTGACTTATGAAGATGCCATCTTCAACTTGCTTCACTTGAATTCCCAGAAAGAAATTGAGTCCCCCCATGGCACTCATTTCAAATCTATCTTTCATCAGCTTGTCAAAGTCTTTGCAGAGCTTTGGATTAGTTGAACCAAAGATGATGTCATCCATATATACTTGAACTAGCAATATGTCTTTTCCTTGTCCTTTGATGAAGAGAGTTCCATCTATAGTACCTCTCCGTATCCATGTTTACCAAGATACTAAGATAGTGTCTCTTACCATTTCCTGGGTGCCTGATGCAGCCCATAGAGAGCTTTGTCAAGCTTGCAGACATAATCAGGATGATCAGGATCTACAAAACCAGGTGGTTGTTTGACATAAACCTCTTCATCTATCACTCCATACAAAAAGGCACACTTCACATCAAGTTGAAAGACCTTGAAGTTCTTTGTATGCAGCAAATGCTAGGAATATCCTAACAGCTTCTAATCTTACCACTGGAGCAAAGACATCAGTGTAGTCAATCCCTTCTTCTTGTGTGTATCCTTGAACAACCAGTCTAGCTTTGTTGTTGATGAGGATGACTCTATCATCTTTCTTGTTCCTAAACCCCCATTTGGTTCCAATGGTAGTCTTCCCAGAAGGAAGGGGACAAAGGTTTCAAACTTTCTGCCTTTTGAATTGAAGCAGCTCTTGTTGCATAGCTTTAACCCAACTTCCATCCTTTAGAGCTTCATCAACTTTCTTGGCTCTATCTGGGATAGAAAACAAGAGTGAAGACAAACATTTGCTTCATGGGTTTGTCCTCTTGCCTTTACCCTTGAGATAACATCTCCAAAGATGTTTGTGGTAAGGTGAGACTTGTGGATCCTAAGCTTAGGGATCACAACAAGTTGTTGAGAAAGATCTAAATTAGGGAAATTTAGATCTAGCATGGATGTTTCTCCCACCACATCAGCACACTTTTCAAGTGAAAGTTGATCCAAACAGTGAGTGACATCATTGATGTTCTTATCAATGGTGTGTTAGTAGCATCAAGAAATTCTTGGTCACTGTCACCACCACCATTGTTGTCTTCCACAGTTAAGGTGTTCTTATCTGGTTGTAGAGCCTCTGAGCTGGAATTTGAAGGCATACCAGATGTATCAGCTGAGTTTGTCATTGTTATGCTGATAGATACCTCATTTGCACATAGCAGGCAGTGTTGACTGCCTCTGCCCAGAAGGTGATGGGCAGTTTAGAGTCAGACAACATGGTTGTTGCAGCTTCAATCAGTGTCCTGTTTCTCCTCTCAGTAACACCATTTTGCTGAGGAGTCCTGTGAGCACTGAATTGTCTTGTAATACCCTTTTCATCACAAAATGTATCAAGGATTTGGTTCTTAAATTCAGTTCCTTGATCACATCTTATGACTTTGACCTTGTGATCAGACTGATTCTCAATTTTTAAGATCAAATTCTTCAGAATCTCAGGAGTCTCATCCTTAGTTCTAAGGAAGAAAACCCAAGTGAATCTTGTAAAGTCATCTGTGATCACTAGATAGTATAAGGTCCTTCCTAAACTCATTATACTGGTGGGGCCAAAGAGATCCATATGTAACAAGTGTAGGGGTGTATTGATGGAGTTCTTTTCCTTAGGCTTGTGAGATACCTTATGTTGCTTCCCTTTCAGGCATGCAACACAATGGTCATCACTTGTAAACTCTTTCTTTGGCATTCTAGTTACCAAATCACGCTTAATTAATTTTTCATGTTCTTAAAGTTTACATGGCATATTCTTTTATGCCATAGGAAAGACTCATCACTATTGGCTTTAGACAGAAAGCATGAAACTTCTCCAGAGGGTGAGGTTTTTTGCAAATCCATCTTGTACATGTTTCCTTTCCTGGGGGCTCTAAGCAGGATATGCTCATGAGGAATGACCACACCAGGCTTAAGAACAATGCACTCATGCTCAGTAAAGAGCATGTTATGACTCTGATCACAAAATTGAGATACACTTAGAAGATTGTATCCAAGCTCCTTAACAAAGTTTACCTTTTCTATGTTGAGCTTACCATTTGTGACCTTGCCCCTTCCAGAAATGTAACCACCTTCATCTCCTCCAAAAGCAACTGGTCCTCCATCAATCCTTTCAAAGTTCTAGAGTAGTGACCTATTGCCTGTCATGTGCTTGGAACAGCCACTATCTATGATCCAGACATTTTTGTCTGTCTTCGGCTGTCCCTACACAAAGAGAATGATTAGTTACATTTGGAAACCCAAGCCTTGCTTGTCTTGGGTTCATTTGCAGAAGGTAATTCGACAGTAATAGATCCTATGGTTGTTCTAAGAGGATCTTGAGCTGTTGTTGATGGAGAATTCTTAGTCACTTGGTCTTTCTTAGACATCCACACCACCTTTGGAGTCTTGGACTTGACCTTCAAAACTTCGGAAGCTTTTGGAACTTCGGAAGTTTTAATGACTAAACCTTCGGAAGATTCTGCAGACACTGCAGCAGACTTTAATGCTTCAGAAGAACTCCTTTCTTCCGAGACTAATTTCTCTTTCGAGGGTAATTTTCCACTTCCCTTCTTCTTAGACATGGAGCTTCCGAAGGAAACAAGTTTTCCTTCCGAAGCTTGAATCTTCTTAGAACTCTTTGAAGCCTTTGTTTTGGTCATATGGACAGTACCTTTAGGATTGAAGGGACAATCCTTTGCAATGTGAGTGGTACTTTCACACATGACACAATTCATCTTCTTCTTCACAAGAGCCTTTTCCTTAGAATAGGACCGTCTTTGGTCACATCCCTTCTCCACCTTCATCTTTGCAGATGATGAAACAATCCTTTTGGGCTGAGGACTATGCTTGGAGTTTGATGGTCCAGGCTATGCAGCAGTGGTACACAGCAGATCAGTCTTCTTCTTGCTACTGAGATGAGTTGAACAAGAACTAGAACTCTTAGCAGAAGAGTTTTCATTTATGTCTTCAGTCCCTACCACTTTAAACCCTGCAGAGATAAAAACTTTTTTCTGCTTAGAGTCAAAAGTAACCTTGATCTCTTGAGCCTTCCTTGCCTTTCTTTTGCTCTTTCTGATCAAGTTCTTTCTCATGGACTTGGTCATCACAGTCTTCTTTTTCTCCTCAGAAGGATAGTGGCCCTTCTTGGAATCCTCCTCTTCATTCTTCTTAGATGGATTCTTCACTATCTCTTCTTCATCCTCTTCACTCATAGGATTCATAAGAGGAAGCTCATCTTCACAAGTTCCACACCTAGGAGATCTTACTGACAAGATTGTGTGTTGAGGAGCTATCTCATTGGATCCCAGTCCCTGCCTGTTTTGATAGCATACTTTGTTGTGCAGGGATGAGGATATCATGTTCTTGAATGTCTCTTCTTCAAGAACACTCTTTTCTGCCCTGGCTTTGCTGATCACAAGCTCAGCCTGGCACTCATTAACTTGGTTATGAGATCTTTGATTTGAGTCCTAAAATGTGTGTTCATGTTTTAGAACTGAAATGGTTTTCTCTAAGTCCTCTATTTTCAGTTTATAATCATTTTCAGACTTTCTAAAATCAGATTTTAAAATGTTTAAGGACTCAAGGTTAGATCTCAGTTCCAAGTTGTGGAACCTATATCTGTTAATTTTAGCAATGCATTCAAGAGTACAGAGATGTTCTAATACCTTGGCTTCATCATGATCTGCCATTAGTGCTTGGTTTGGAGAAGCATCTTCCACCTGAAAGCTCCAGTCAAAGCCTCCTTCTTCAACAGCAACAGCAGCTTGCTGCTTTGACTTCTCATTCTGGAGAGCTTTGTCTGTGTAGTTTGGTCTGGATTGTGTTTGGCCACCATTTGTTCTAGGTGCCTTACACTCTCTGGAAAAGTGGCCCATCAAGTTACGGTTGTAACACTTGACTTTGCCTTTGTCCAGTCCAAACTTTCCACTGGTTGCATTGCGTGGAAACTTCCTTCCAGTCCTCTTGTAGAACTTCTTGGCTCTATGAGTGAGAAGAGCCATCTGCTGGACTATTTCCATATATTCCAGATCATCTAGATGGATACAGTCCAGGTCTTCAAGAGTGAAAAGAGAGTTTCCACAGCTTTCTTCAGAAGACACAAAAGTTTGAGAAGAGCTTGTCTCTTGGAATGGGCTTCCTTGAGTGTAGTTCTCCCTTGGTGTCTCTGGGAAGGTGATGAAAGGAACCTTTGGTGAATTGTCAGGGTAGCATAAGAGATGATGTTTGGGTTTCCATGCTATCCCTTTCAATCACATGTAGGGCTGAACCCATTTGATTGTTGGAGTTGCCAGATGAACCTTGCATGTTCATCTTCATCTGGTAGCCACTGAGAATCCCATATAACTCTGTCAGAGTAAGAGTTTTGAGATTTTCAGTTCTCTTGATCACCACACAGTAGTGTGTCCATTGCCTAGGAAGTGAGGACATGAACTTCCTTACAATGTCTATGTTTTCAAGAGAAACTCCTCCATCCACTAGGGTATCCACAATCTCAACATACCTGAAATACTGCTGAGTCATGGTTTCACCTGTTTTGAAGGTGAAGTTTTCAAACTGCTGCTTCCGGAGATCCTTCTTGTTCTCCTTGGCTTCAGAGGAACCCTCATACATCAGTTTCAATGCATCCCACAGCTGCTTGGCTGTTTTGCACTTCTTGAAACCTCTGTACACAAAGTTTGACAGGGCGGTTTGAAGGGCTGTCATGGCTTTTCTGTCTATCTCTACTCTCTTCCTATCTTCATCAGAGTAGTTAGCCACATCTTTGGGAATCATACCAGCACCAGTAGCAGAAGCGGTGCTGGGTATGAAAGGTCCATTCTCAATAGACTCCCATATTCTTGAATCAAGAGACCTGATGAAACCTTCCATTCTTAAACACCAGGTATCAAACTCATTAAGAGTGATCAGTGGGGACTTGTTCATGGTTCTAGTTTCCATATCAGTTTTGGAAATGGTTGCCATTTGAAAAGTTTAGTATTTGTGTGTGTGAGGGATCTTAAGATGGTGAGATCTTATATTAAGAGCCTAAAAAGCTCTGATACCAAATGCAGGATCATTGAAGGGTGTAAGTTACAACACAACAACACAAAGAGGAGATTAACTAAACTTTAATCAAATAGTAAACTAGATTAACCAAGTTGAGATACTAAGAACACAAGTAATGCAAGGGAGACAAAACACAAAGAACACAAGTGTATGGTTTTCAAGAATGCAGTATATTGCTTTCTCTATGTTCTATTACAAGTGTTACAAAGCATATTCGAAAGATACAAGAATGAGATACTTATACTACATCCTACAGTCGGCTATACTTTGAAAGCCAGTTGGATACAATTGACTAGACACAAACAAAATCAATTGTAGAGTCAAAAGGCAGATTGCCTTTTGTCTTGTGACTATGACATGCCATAGCTCACATCCTTACCTATTACAAAAAGGACAAAGTACATAAAGTAGAAAGTTACAGACTCAAGACCTCAATGTACAGTTACCAAAAGCATGGACCTTTTCACCAACTCATGTAAGTTGGTGACTTGCAGAGATGCAGTGGAAAGGTGTCCAGCTTTATGAAACAGTACATCAGATAAAGCATGTTACTAAAAGTCTTTGGAAGAAATATGTCTTCATGAACTTGAAGCTTCGGAAGACTTTATCTGTGAGGCTTCGGAAGACTTCATGTTTGGCTTCGAAAGATATTGGTCTTGGCTTCGAAAGATTTCACACTTAGAGTATTTTCTGTTTCATGTGTGAAACTTCCTAAGCTTCTTCTTTAATGTACTTGTGCAGCATGCAGGATAGACTTAAGATGTTTAGGTTGCATCAGCCTCTTCATTAATCTCTACATGTATTCCTTACAAACTTACCTTAGGCTATTGCTACCAAAACACCTTGGAGACTTCAGATATCAACAGTCCTCATCAGAATAATGACCATCCCTTTCTTCATGAGATGATCAGGATCCCTCAGACTATCAAAGTGTCTTCTCATGTCAAAGAGATCATACAAAGGCAGATTGAACATGTCTTGCCATATGTAGACATCCTCAATGCCATGATCTCTAATGACATGCCATCTTTCTAGATTTGTGGTGTATGTCTAGGACAAGATGGGTCTTCTTGATGCTAGAGGAGCTGTTTGAATAGGAGTTGATGTAGAATCCTCTGGCTGCATATCCCCAGGATGTTCTGACTCATCCTAAGGTTTAGAAAAGGATGTATCTTTCATCTTCTTTGGCTTTGGCTTTAAAGCCATCCTTTTCTTTCTCTTTGTTCCTTTTAACTGAGAAGACTGGCTTGTAGCACCTGATTGATCTTCTTTGACTTTCTCAGTTGGGTCTTCCTCTCTCATAGGTTTAGAAGGAGAGGGAGTCTGACCCTGCTGTGGATCAGAAAATGAAGCTTGCTAAGATTCAGCAGGAGGTTTAGGTTGGGTTGTCTCTGGTTGTTCAACCTTAACCTCCACTTCATATGGAGCTTGACTTGGAGAGGAGTGTAAGTCAATCAGCTCTCCACTCTTGATCTTTTGCTTGATTACCCTAATATGCTCATCCATAGTGGATAGAGACATAGGGCGAAGTCTACTTTTAGAGAATCCATACATCTTCAAGAAGCTCATCATCCTCTGCCTGTCTACAGACTTCTTCATGCTCTTTTAGATGATAGCTCTTGACTTAGCAGCTTCTTCCCTTAGTTTCCTTTTGGTTGTCTTTCTTTTCTTGACTATCTCAAGTTCAAGTTGTTTGAGATACTAAAACTCAACATAGTCATATGAAAAGGGAAGAAGTGCATCTGCCCGATAGAGGCCCGTGGCACTCAGGTAGTTGATCATCTTGATCCTGTCTTCTTCTATGTCTACCTGAGGTTCTTGTTGAACCACATCCTCATGTGCAATACTTTCCTGAATTGGGGAGAGAGTAGGCACATGCTTATATAATCTTTTATTTCTTCTTTCTTCTTTCATTTATACCAGTTGCTCCGCATCTTCTGCCTCTTTCTTCTCCTTTGACCTTTCCATATCAACCAGTTCATTTAATTCCACTAAAGGGAAAGACATGACATTGTCAATGTTATAGTTCTTGGTCTGCAAGTAATTGATCCTGACTGCCCTCAGCTCATCATCCTGAGTGTTTGGTCTAGGGGCAGTCCGGATGGTAGTTCCCATGAGTCTTGCAAACCCAGAAGAGGACTGTCTCCCCTCAGCTTCCTTTTTCTCTCTTTCGCTCCTCCTCCTCAATCTCCTCAGATGTCATCTTTCTTTTCCCTTTGTCACTCACAGACCTTTGTGACTCAGGGTGGAGAGAGCTTTAGCCTTCATTGCTTGATGTAGCTTCTGATCTCTGGATAGAGAGAGGTTGAGAAGCACCTTCACCAGAAGGTGTCTCAAAAAGGGTATGGATCTCTGCAGTAGTTGATGTTGATGGGACAGGGCTCTCGGTTCTGCCACTGGGCCTTCAGTGAAGGTTTCCCCTATGAAACTAATCTTAGGGTCTGCCTCAACATCCAGTTGACCGATAGCATTTTCTGATTGCCTCAGTCTTCTTGTGAAGCTGAACTCTGAGTGATCCTGTCTTTGATTCTTTGAGCCAGCTTGTCAGCTTGTCTTGGTTGGCTTTGATTGGCAAGTGGCATGTTGACTAGATCCAGACCTTTATAAAAGTTCAAGGTCTAAAAATTGAAGACCTCTTGTTGCCCTTAACTTCTAAGAATGAAGAGGGCTCTTCTGTTGCTATCATACCACCACCCAATGATGTGATTTGAAGTTGGTGGAGATGACATAGCCCTTGGTATCCTTCCTCAAATAGACTTTATATGTAGGAGTCTATAGAGTCCACATCAATGTGAACTTGAGGAAGTTGATGAGTGTGCATAATTGCAAATAAGGATGGTGAGTCCTCAATGTCCACACTCTCTGAAGAACTCCCAGGTTTTGTGATTGTAATGACTTTCTCCCCTTTTTGGTAGCATCACCATCTTTCATAGGTGAGCTAGGAGTTAGGTCAATCACATCCACAGGTTCTTGTGTTCCTGGCTGAGCTCCTCTTAAAGATCTCCTAGGTAGTTTGTCCTTAAGAAATCTCAAGTTGCTGATCATTGACCCTGTTTTGCAAGGTAGTCACTTGAGATTCAAGATGACTAACCTTGGAGACTAAATAGGTGCAGGTTTGTGACAGTTTTTGTACCTTTAGCCTCAATTTGCCCTCATCTTCATCAGAAGAATCATTAGAGGATGAGATGATTAGAGCAGAGTCATCTCTATCATCACCAGCTTTAGGTTCTTGCCTGCTGGATTTCCTCTGCTCACTAGCAGCCTCAGTTGAGGTGTCAGTGGGCTGAGTTGCCATGGTTGAGGTCTTAATGATGGAATCACTTGCAAAAGTGAGAGCCTCTTCCATATGGACATCTTGAACAGGTTTAGAAGTGTCCACCTCAATAGTGGGTGATTGATGTGGGATAGAAGTAGGAGACTCAGAGCACTCATCTCTATTTGAGTAGGGGAAAAGAAAAGAGACTCATGGTACTCACTGAAACCTAAATCTTCATCAGTATAGAAGTCAAGGTTGGGTATTGGTTGATTTAAGTGCAAAGGTTGGGGATGGTAATTGTCCCCTGAAGGTTGATCAATTGAGTGTTGAGACTCAGAGTGATGGCTTAAGGCATTTGGGCTTATGAGCTCATCAGGCTGAGCATGAGGAACCTCAGCACTAATCATTGAAGGAAAGGGAGTGGTATGCTCCTTAGGAGAAGTAGGAGCTCCAGTGTCCACTTCTTCCTGTGTGGGTGAGTATATGGGGACCTGCACAGACTGAATAGTCTGTGTAGGGGTTTGTTTGTGTTTTCTTTAGTAGGTGACGGTGATTTGTGGCTGTTGAGGTGATTGGAATGTAGAAGGTGTGGGTTTAACACTAGCTGGTGCTGCTAGGTTGTCACCTTGAGCAATGAGCTCTAACATTTTTGGGACAAGGGCTGTTTCTACCCCAGAGAAGCGAATAGTGGGCTTTCTCAGTATTTTAAAGATGTTAGGCTTCATTTGTCCCAATTTAAGAGTATTACATGTTCCCCTTAACTGTGAGCCCAGTTCACAGTTAATAATGTCTTGAACATATCTAGGTAACATATAGTACTCTAAGGATTCCAAGTTTGCAAGCAGATTAGCATGTACAAACTGAGAGTACCTGAACTTGACTCCCTGAACCATCCTATGAATAATGAAGGAGAGATCCTCAAGAATCCACTCCCATCCACCATGCTTGTTTGATAAGCTATGGATGACCACATGGAGCAGGAATTTCCATTTGGATGAGACCTGCCCTTTCCTTAAGGTCTTGACAGAGAAGTCTCCCTCATAGCCCATCTACGCGAAGGAGTGGTTAACAGCTTCTTTGGGAAAGAACACCTCACCTTCTTCATCGTCTAGCTAAAGATGCATGTTGATGATGGCCGGAGTGATGAAGACTGTTGTCCCCTGCACTGTTGTAGATAGTGCCTTCTCCCTATCCATGACGACCTCTTGGCAGATCTTCCAAAATTCTAGCAGTTGATCCTCATAAAGAGTAGGATCAATGGTTAGGAAGGTGAAGTAGTTGGATAGAGTTAAGAATCGACAAACCTCTGAGAAATGAGGATATTTCTCAGAGTGTAACAAAGCAACATGGTTGTGTTGCTTGTGTAACTTCATAGAGAAGTTTTGATCATTTCGGCGGTTAAGGTTGGCCATATTGAGGAAGCTTAAGGATGAAGAAAGAAGAAAGAAAGTAATTTTAGAGAGAAATTTGGGGTTTTAGGTCTAGAGGAAGAAGGAGATGATAGAAAGAGGGGGAAACCATTGGGTTTTTATGTGAAAAAGGATTTTAGATAAAGTTTAATGAAAGAGGATAAACATTGAAATCCGGACGTCGGTCCCACCTCTGAAAAAGTAGTTTACTTTTGCTCAAAAAGTAGTTTTTTTGGAAGTCAAAACGCTTCCGAAGGTAAATATCTTCGGAAGTTTTAATGAAAAAGCTTCTGAAGCTAAAATGACTTCAGAAGATTTTCCTAAGAGTTGTGAAAATTTTGCTTCGGAAGAAACATTAAGACTTGAATGCTTTGTCCAGAGGAACAAAGCTTCCGAGAGTTAATTTGCTTTGGAAGAGAATGGTCCTTAAAAACATATAAGTGTGTGAGACAAGTATTAAGCTTTGAAAGATATTTCTGAAATTTCTTCTGAAGGTAAATTTCTTATACAGTTATTTGTTTTAAAGGCATGATTTTCTTCCAAAGATAAAAGCATATCTTCTGACGGATCAAAAATTTTCAAAAATCTAAGAAAAGTCTTCAAAAGATTTTCATCCAAAGAAAACAAGAGCTTATGATAATGATGAACTAAACAACTTAAGACACATAGATTTTAAGAAATAACAAGAATTAGTTTTAAGAAAAACCTACTCAAAGTTTATCATCTCAATAGATGATATAAAATATTTAAATCTCTGTTCATCAAAAGCCTTTGTAAACAGATCAGCATATTGTTCATTTGTGTGGACTTTGACTAGTTTAATTAATCCCTTTTCAAAATTATCTCTAATTAAATGATACCTGATGTTGATGTATTTGGTCCTTGAGTGCTCCACAGGATTTTTTGTGATAGAGATAGCAATGTTGTTGTCAATATGAATGGGAGTCTCCTTGAAATTTAATCCATATTCAAGCATCTGATTCTGAATCTATAGCACCTGAGGACAGCAACTTGCAGTAGCAATGTATTCAACTTCAACAGTTGATAAAGAGACACAGGAGTGTTTCTTGCATTGCCATGAGACAACCCTTCCACCAAGAAACTGACATCCCCCAGATGTAGACTTTGCAGTCATGTTGCAACCAATATAATCACTATCTGTATAAGCATACAGATTGAAGTTAGAATTCTTAGGATACCACAGACCAAGTGTTGAAGTACCTTTGAGGTATCTTAGAATCCTTTTGACAGTGATAAGGTGAGATATCTTAGGGTTGGCTTGATATCTTGAACAAATACATGTAGCAAACATAATATCTGGTCTGCTAGCTATAAGATACATAAGAGACCCAATCATAGCCTTGTAATGGTGTTCATCCACACACTCCTCAAGATCAGGTCCAAGGGAGTGGTTTCTAGCTATGGGTGTCTTAGCAATCTTACAATTAGTCATGTTGAACCTCTTAAGTATGTCTTGAACATACTTTGACTGACTAATGAAGATGCCATCTTCAACTTGCTTCACTTGAATTTCAAGAAAGAAATTGAGTTCCCCCATGGAACTCATTTCAAATTTGTCCTTCATTAGCTTCTCAAAGTCTTTGCAGAGCCTCAGATTAGTTGAAGCAAAGATGATGTCATCTACATATACTTGAACTAGAATCAAGTCATTTCTCTGTCCCTTAATGAAGAGAGTTCCATCTATAGTACCCCTCATGTATCCATGTTTGCAGAGATATTGAGATAAAGTCTCATACCACTTCCTGGGTGCCTGATGCAGCCCATAAAGAGCTTTGTCAAGCTTGCAGACATAATCAAGATGATCAGTATGTGCAAAACCAGGTGGTTGTTTGACACATACCTCTTTATCAATCACTCCATAAAGAAAAGCACACTTGACATCAAGTTGATAGACCTTGAAGTTATTGGATGCAGCAAATGCCAAGAATATCCTAACAGCTTCCAGTCTTGCTATAGGAACAAAGACATCAGTGTAGTCAATCCCTTCTTCTTGTGTGTATCCTTGAACTACTAGTCTAGCTTTATTCTTGATGATAATGCCTCTATCATCCTTCTTGTTCCTAAACACCCATTGGTTCCAATGGTAGTCTTCAAATGAGAAAGAGGACAAAGGTTCCAAACTTTCTGTCTTTTGAATTGAAGCAACTCCTCTTGCATAGCTTTAACCCAACTTCTATCCTTGAGAGCCTTATCAACATTCTTTGGCTCTATCTGGGATAAGAAACAAGAGTGAAGACAAACATTTGCTTCATGGGTTTGTCCTCTTGTTCTTACCCCTGTGTCAACATCTCCAATGATGTTTGTGGTGGGGTAAGACTTGTGGATCCTTAGCTGAGGATCACAACAAGTTACTAAGATAGATCTAAATTAGAGAAATTTAGATCTGGCATAGATGTTTCTCCCACCACATCAGCACACTTATCAAGAGAAACTTGATCCAATGAGTGTGTGACATCATTGATGTTGTCATCTATGGAGTGGTTATCAACATCAAGAAATTCTTGATCACTGTCACCACCTCCATTATATTCTTCTACATTTGAAGTATCTTTATCTGGTTGTGGAGCCTCTGAGCTAGAATTTGAAGGCATCCCACATGTATCAGCTAAGTTTGTCATTATGGTGCTGATAGACACTTTATTTGCAGAAGTAGTTACAACTGTAGCTGAACATGTGTTACTTGAAGGTCTTCTCAGCTCAAATCTTGGATCAGGATCACCTGTTGATAAGATATCTGCAGATCTTGAAACAGTCTCACCAGATTTGTTAAAACAATTGGTAACTAAATCAAAATCAAACATCCAATCAGGACAAGAACCAGCTACATAGGGTGTGTGTTCATTGAAAGTCACATTGGTTGACTCCTCAACAATTATAGTTCTGAGATTGTATACTCTATAAGCCTTAGCTTGGGAAGAGTATCAAATAAAGTGTCCATCATCTGATTTCTCAGAAAATTTGGCAATTTGATTTTTGGTATTCAAGATGGTGCAAGGACATCCAAATGACCTAAGAAAACCAATGAAATGTTTCCTCTTGTGACAAAGTTCATAAAGAGTCTTGTCATGAGTCTTAACAACTAAAACTTTGTTCTGCACATAGTAGGCAGTGTTGATTGACTCTGCCCAGAAGGTGATAGGCAGCTTAGAGTCAGACAACATGGTTCCTGCAACTTTAATCAATGTCATGTTTCTCCTCTTAGCAACACCATTCTATTGAGGAGTCCTCAGAGCACTGTATTGTCTTGTAATACCTTTTTCATCACAATATGTATCAAGGATTTGGTTCTTGAATTCAGTTCCTTGATCACATCTTATGGTTTTGACCTTGTGATCAGATTGATTCTCAATCTTTAGGATGAAATTCTTTAGAATCTCAAGAGTCTCATCCTTAGTTCTAAGGAAGAAGACCCAAGTGAATCTTGTAAAGTCATCAGTGATCACTAAACACTAAGAGGTGCTTCCTAGACTCATTACACCACTGGGGCCAAAGAGATCCATATGTAACAAATGTAGGGGTGTAATGATGGATTTTCTTTCCTTAGGCTTATGAGATACCTTATGTTGCTTCCCTTTTAGGCATGAAACACAATTATCATCATTGTAAACTCTTTCTTTGGCATTCCAGTTACCAAATCATTCTTAAGCAGTTTATTCATATTTTTAAAGTTTACATGGCACATTCTTTTATGCCATAGGAAAGACTCATCATTATTGGCTTTAGAGAGAAAGCATGAAACTTCTCCAGAGGGAGATGTTTCTTGCAAGTCCATCTTGTACATGTTCCCTATCTTGGGGGCTCTAAGCTGAATATGCTCATGAGGAATGACCACTCCGAGCTTGCGAACAATGCACTCATGCTCAGTAAAGAGCATGTAATGATTCTGATCACAAAATTAGGTCACACTCAGAAGATTGTACCCAAGCTCCTTGACAACGTTTACCTTTTCAATGCTAAGATTACCATTTGTGACCTTTCCCCTTCCAAAATTGTAACCACCTTCATCTCCTCCAAAAGCAACTGGCCCTGCATCGATCTTTTCAAAATTCTGGAGTAGTGACCTGTTGCCTGTCATGGCCTGGAACAACCATTGTTAATGATCCAGACATTCTTGTTTGTCTTGAGTTGTCCCTGCACAAATAAAATGATCAGTTACATTTGGAATCCCAAGCCTTACTTGTCTTGGGCACACTAAGAGAAATAGAAGGTAATGCAATAGTAATAGATCCTATAGTTGTGTTATGAGAATCTTGAGTTGTTGTTGATGTAGAACATTCAGTCACTTGGCCTTTCTTTGACTTCCACGCCACCTTTGGAAGTTTATACTTGACCTTCAACACTTCGGAAGCTTTTGATACTTCGGAAGTTTTGATGACTGGACCTTCGGAAGATTCTGCAGACACTGCAGCAGACTTAGTGGTTCGGAAGTATTCCTTCCTTCCGAGACCAATTTTCTTCCGAAGGCAATCTTCCACTTGCCTTCTTCTTAGTTTTGGAGCTTCTGAAGGAAACAGGTTTTCCTTCTGAAGCTTGAATCTTCTTGGAACTTTTAGAGGTCATTGTCTTGGTCATATGAAGAGTACCTTTAGGATTGTATGGACAATCCTTAGCGAGATGAGAAGTACTTTCACACATCACACACTCCATTTTCTTCTTCCAAGAGCCTTCGGCTGAGAACAAGACTGAATTTGGTTACATCCCTTCACCACCTTCATCTTTGCAGATGCTGAGATAGTCCTTTTGGGCTGAGGATTGTTCTTGGAGTTAGATGGTCCAAGCTGTGTAGCAGTGGTACACAACAGATCAGCCTTCTTCTTGGTACTGAGATGATTTGAACATGAACCAGAACTCTTAGCAGAAGAGTTTAGGTTGATGTCTTCAGTCTTCATTACTTCAAACCCTGCAGAGATAAAAACTTGTTTCGGCTTAGAGTCAAAAGTAGCCTTATCTCTTGAGCCTTCCTAGCTTTTATTTTGCTCTTTCCGACCAAGTTCTTTCTCATTGACTTGGCCATCACAATCTTCTTCTCCTCTGAAGGATAGTGGCCCTTCTTAGAATCCCCTTTTTCACTCTTCTTAGAGGAATTCTTCACTATCACTTCATCCTCCTTTTCACTTAAAGGGTCTATGAGAGGAAGCTCATCTTCACAAGTTCCACACCTGGGTTATCTTACAGACAAGATTGTGTGTGGAGGAGTTATCTTATTAGATCCCAGTCCCTGCTTGTTTTGATAGCACACCTTGTTGTGCAGGGATAAGGATATCATGTTCTTGAAGGTCTCTTCTTCAAGAAAACACTTTTCTTCCCTGGCTTTGCTTATCACAAGCTTAGCCTGGCACTCAGTCAGCTTAGTTATGAGATACCTGATCTGAGTCCTAAAATTTGTATGCTCATGTTTTAGAACTGAAATAGTTTTCTCTAAGTCCTCTATCTTTAGTTTATAATCATTTTAAGACTTTCTAAAATCAACTTTTAAGATGTTCAAGGACTCAAGATCAGATCTCATTTCTAAGTTGTAGGACCTGTATCTGTTAACTTTAGCAATGCATTAGGGGTACAGAGATGTTATAATACCTTGGCCTCATCATGATCTGCCATCAGTGCTTGGTTTGGAGAAGCATCTTCCACCTCAAAGCTCCAGTCAAAGCCTCCTTCTTTAATAGCAAATCCAGCTTGCTGCTTTGGCTTTTAATTCTAGGTAGCCTTGTTAGTGTAGTTTGGTCTGGATTGTGCTTGGCCACCATTTATTCTTGGTGCCTTACACTCCTTAGCAAAGTGGCCCATCAAGTTACAGTTGTAACACTTGACTTTGCTTTTGTCCAGTCCAAACTTTCCACTGGTTGCATTGGTGGGGAACTTCCTTCCAGTCCGCTTGTAGAACTTCTTGGCTCTGTGAGTGAGAAGAGTCATCTGCTGGACTATTTCCATGTACTCCAAATCATCTAGATGGATAAAGTCTAGGTCTTCATGGGTTAAAAGAGAGTTTCCACAACTTTCATCAGAAGACACAAAGGCTTGAGAAGAAGTTGTCTCTTGGAATGGGCTTCCTTGAGTGTAGTTCTCCCTTGGTGTCTCTGGGAAGGTGATGAAAGGACCCTTTTGTGAGTTGTTAGGGTAGCATATTGGATGAGTTTGGGTCCTATGCTATCCCTTTGAAGGGATCGAGATCTAGTTTGATCAATTAGATTAGGATTTGCAGCGGAATAGCACACGAATTAGACGAAATTCTAGCAAGAATAATATGAATATTCAATCAAACAGTAACAGTTATAGAGAGAGAGTTTTCTTGCAAAAAATGTTTTCATTCATGCACAAGCTTCCCATCTATAAGGGAAATTAGGTCAACATTCCTTTTATAAGGAATGTGACATCAGTTGACGTCACATGATAGTGACATCTAACTGATTTGTATAAACAACTGAAATTAAACTAATCTACTGAAGATGTCCCACAACTAAGGACACCTTCATTAGAAGCTAAGTATAAACTAACATTATAACTACTGAAGTTATAACATCTGAAGTATAAGAACTTCAGATGTTTTACATAATATAAAACTACTGATTACAAACTACTGAAATATAAACCATCACAACTACTGAAGAGAACTACTTCAGCTGTTGTGACAACTTCTGAGAACTTGATCTTCAGACTTTGGCTTTAGTAGTTGTCTTCAGACTTTGTCTTCAGCAGTTGTAGATCACTTCAGTTGTTTTGATGTCTGTGGGACTTAAAGGTTTTTCTGATCTGGCTCATTGGTTCTTTTGGTCCACAAACTCCCCCTGAACCAATACAGCCAAAACCTTTAAAATTTTGAGGTCCCACTTATTGGCAGAAACAAAATCTGGATCAGCTCAGAATTCTTCAATAATACGCTCAGGCCAGGGAAGAGATTTCAGAAGGTTTGATTGGCAAAGGATGAATGGGAACTCTGTCTTAGGGAATTGGACACAGAGCTGTTACCCCATCCATGAAACCTACTTCCAATAATAAGTCTGTAAGACTCTCTGACATAAGCCTCAAGGAAAATAACTTGTTCTTTCATTATGAGTTCTTCAGCTCCACTTTCAAAGAAGAACTCAGGCCCATAGTACTCAGATAAGTACTTAATATGCTTTCCATTTTTCAGCTCCACAGTTGTTATCTCTCTGTATGCAAACTCATCAGATGAGTGCCTTCAAGCAATAACTGGAGCTCATTTCTTCTTATTTCTTCAAGCTTCTTATAGATTAACCCCTTCTTTACCATTTTGTTTTCTAGTAAAGTTTGTGGAGTCATTTTAGACTTGTAAGCTCTCTTGAAGTCATCAAGAATTTCCCAGGGTGACACTACAATGGCCAGTATTATCACAGCATCTACAATCTTCTTTACTTAGCCATTGTATCTGCTTGGAATCTTCATTTTGTGAATTCTGTCACTTACTCTGGGGTCAGGCCAAATTCTCACTCTCTCTTTCTGATATTGGAAGTAAATCTGAGAGCATACAACCTCTGAGCATGTTTCTTCATAGCTTGTATGGATGAAGACTTGGGAAACTCTTTATCAATCATCCTTAACAGTTGCTCATCATGTTGTTTGTGTTTCTTCTTCTTCAAGTTTTCTTTTACCATTTCCCTTTGAAAGTCAGGTGTGATTGTTGTTGGTTGACTCCTAGGCTCAGGCATTTTTATTTTGAGAACAGCAGAGAGTGGCAGACTATCATCCTCATCATCTTCTTCTTCTTCTTCCATCCTCAACACCCTTCTCTTCCTCTTAGGTGCATCATTGGTATGGGTTCAGTAGGTTTTAGGTAAAGGATTGTTTTAAGGGTTGTGAAGGTGGTTTTTTGGTTTGGGTGATAGTGCAGGCTGCTCTAGCATCTTGGATTTGAGTGAAGCTTTCGATAGTTTTGCCATATTAGTCCTTTTCCCAGCACCAACTTCATCAAGCTTCTATGATAAATCCTTTGTTAAATACTTCAGAAGATAGATTCTGTGGTTATCTCCGAAATACTGTTACTGGACCATGACTTTACTTCAATGATCGACCTTCCCAGATGTTTTGATATAAATCTTGCCATAGTTTCCAGCCTTTCTCTTTCTTTCTCACTCCAACTTTCCCATCTTTGTTCAATATCTTGAATCTCTAACCTTCTGATCTTAGAGTCAAGTTTGGCAGTGTCAAATCCTTGTCTGAAGAGTTGATCAATAATCTTATCCATAGATCTGCTATGTTGCTCATCAGCTTCTTTGATCAATTCTTCCAACTTTTTCTCACCTTTAGTCTTTTCAGAGGATTTCTTCCTTTTGTAGGTGATCATCCCTTTTTTTCTGCTCTTTTTCTGCTTCCTCTTCAGCTCTTTTTCTTTTGTCTACTTTCACTGACTTAGACTCCCCCTTTTTGGTTGCATTGGGTTTAGGGGTGTGAATGTCAGAAAGTTTCTTAGAAACCGCAACATCAACTAAAGATTGAAGATTTGAGGAAAGCCTCTCATCAATGGCTTGATGTACAGTGTTTGTGATTATGGAAGTGATGAGAGGTAAGGATGTTTGAAAGGCATCAACCATTTGCTCAGAGGGTTTGTCCCTGAGATATGGCACCTGAAGCAGAGGCTGGTGGCAAGTTTGTTGAGAGTGGCTCAGTATTTGGGATAGTTTCAGGAGAAACTACCATCTGTGGGTGAATGTGGGCAGATGGACTTGATTCTTGTGACATTTTGGCAAGCAGTTCTTGTAGTCTGCATACCTTAGTCTCAAGAATAGTATTGTGGGCTAGAACATCAAAGAAAAAGCGCAGGTCATCATCACTCTGTGCTGAATCAGCTGACTTCCTGATGAAATCAGGATGAACATGTGCTGAGTGTAGATCAATATTCACATGTGCCCCTATTTCTCGGAACTGGGGACTTCCTGCCTCAGGATAATGTCCTTCATTGGCAGTTGCCTCTGGTGAGGACTTAGAAATGATACCAGCTTCATCCTGATCATGTGCTGAACAAGGAGTAGAGGCAGCCTCACCAGATGTTCTAATCTCCTCCTCTACACTGGGAGATTGAACTCTGTAATCCCTGTGCTGTGGGTTATCAGCTACATTATAATCCTCTCCCTCAACGGTTGAGGTTTTCCTAGTAGTAATAGATTTCTGGGGAGGGGTCAAGGAATGTAGTTAAGTCAACACTTGTGCAATAACTACAGTTGGGCTTGTAGGGGTGGCTTCAGTGGGAGATAGGTGTGAAAGGATTGCACCTGGGGAGAATGGTGCTCTTCAATGGCAATCCTCTCAAGTGAGAGAGATTCCAGTAATGTGGTTTCCCTATTTTTGGTTGCATCAGGATCCTGTTGAGAGGATACCTGAGCGGTTTCAGCTGGTAGAGTCCTGGAAACTACAGGGGGATTACTACCCATAGTTTCATCCTGCCTTGTGTTGTAGGGGCATCAGCAGGGGACTCAACTCCCTGAGTAGCCATTTTGGGTTGTTTGGAGAGAGGTTTGGAGGGTCTTTGGATTTGGAGGATGAGGCTGTGGGTACCTTCTGCTTGGGTTTTAGCAGTTTGGCAGCCTCTTTGAGGTGTGGGTCAGAGTTGTGTCTGGAGTATACCTCTGGCAAAACTACCACAACAGGGACTCCAAGGCCAAAAGGCCATTAGATTGTAACTGATTCATGATTATAGCCATAAGAAACCTTGGATATAATAGCCATCTGTTAGCTACAGGTTTCATTGCTAGGTCTTTTAATTCTAAAAATATAATTTCAGAAAAATTTAAGCTTTGATGCTCAAGAATAGAATACAATACCTGCTGCCACCTGGATGACATTTGATCCCATGAAGAGGTTTTGGGGGCAAGACAAACATTGATCATGTGAAAGACTAGGCGTTCAGCATCATGAAAGTACTTCTTCAGAATGGTAGTAGCACTTAGGTTGCCCTCATAGCCATGATTAATGAATGAGAGATCAATGGTGCCTTTCGGGTATTTGGTGACAAAGGTAGCATCATTCAGATCTAGCGTTTGGTGAATGATAGCAAGAGTGACAATCACCTTCTTCTTGTTTACAAATGACTGGAGAGTGATCGCAACATCATTCTTACCAGTATGGATGGTGACATTTGTCTAGAATTGACGAAGAGAGTCGGGATAAATGGTAGGATTCAGAAGAAAAGCAGTTCGATACTGGGAATCAGCCATCAGATCAATAGCATCATCAAACTTAGTCCAAAAGGTCGATTTTGTGAAGTAAGCAACACAGTTGTGTCGAGGTTTGATTTGCATGGTCGCCATTAATGGGAGATGAACGTTCGGAAATCGATTTATGAAAAGTTTGAAGTTAGAGTTAGGTATTTATAGGTTATGAAATGGCTGAAAGAAAACAACTGAAAGTTTTGGTTTTAGTCATCAGTTGTTAGAAAACGACTGAAGACATGGTTTTAACTTTCAGGTTTTGTAAATAACTGAAGACATGGTGTTTGTCATCAGTAGTTGAAAAACCTACTAAATACTTGGTTTGGCTTCAGTTGTTTTGAAATGAAACAACAGTTGTTAGAACCAATTGAAGAATAAACTTACTCATCAGTTGTTGTCGTCAATTCACATATCTCAGTTGTTTCATTTGACCTTAACACTTACTCAGCAGATTATCTGATTTTCAGATGTTTCATTGGTCATCAGTACTTATCTGTTAGAACAGACGTCAGTAGTTGTAACCACTTCAGTACTTTGCAATAGATAAAGTACTTCAGTACTTTAAGGAATTTGGTCTTCAGTAGTTATGAAAAACTGCTGAAGATAAAATAGCTTCAGTACCTATTTGTGACAGCTGTATACTGATGCTCATCAGTACTTAGGAGCTGAGATCATCAGTAGTTGTCAATTTATTCAAGCTGTAACATACCAAGCCTTAGCACAAGATTTTGAAAATTTGCACTGTCCAAAGGCTTAGTAAATATATCTGCAAGCTCATCAGCACTAGGAACAAACTTTGGATCAATCAGATCTTTTTCATAACAATCCCTGACAAAGTGATGTCTGATCTCAATATGTTTGGTCCTAGAATGCTGGACAGGATTCTTAACAATACAAAGAGCTGAAGCACTGTCCATTAGTAAAGGAGTCTTAGACTCCGTAATGTCATAATCCAGTAATTGATTCTGAAGCTAGAGTACCTGAGATGTACAACTTGCAGCAGCAATGTACTCTGCTTCAACAGTGGATGTAACAACAGAGGTTTGTTTCTTACTCTACCAAGAAACCAAACAGTTGCCTAGAAATTGGCATCCACCAGAGGTGGATTTTCTGGTTAATTTACACCAGCATAGTCACTATCAGAGAAAGCAACTAATTTGCAAGAGTGCCTAGTGGAATACCAAAGTCCTAGAGATTGAGTTCCTTGCAAATATCTAAAGATCCTTTTGACTGCAATCATATAGGATACTTTAGGTGCAGCCTGAAATCTAGCACAGACACAAGTTGCAAACATAATGTCTGGTCTAGAAGCTGTAAGATACATCAAGGAACCAATCATACATCTGTAAAGAGTTTTATCAACTGCTTTACCTTTCTGATCAGCATCCAGTTGTGTGGTGCTGCACATGGGAGTAGAACAGGGCATTACAGTGTTGTAAATCAAAATTTTTCAACAAATCCTTTGTATATTTTGACTGATGAATGAAAGTTCCATCAACCTTTTGTTTGATTTACAACCCCAGAAAGAACTATAATTCCCCCATGGCACTCATTTCAAACTTTTGTTGCATCAACTTAATAAAGGCATCACACAACTGTGGATCAGAGGATGCAAAAATAATATCATCAACATAAATTTGAACAAGGAGCTTATGCATGCCTACTTTCTTAATGAACAAGGTTTTATCTATGGATCCTCTAGTGAAATTATTTTGAAGAAGAAAGTTGGACAGTGTTTCATACCAGCTCTAGGTGCTTGTTTTAGTCCATAAAGAGCCTTATCAAGCTTATACACCCAATCTGGATGTTTATGATCTTCAAAACTGGTAGTTGGCACACATAAACTTCTTCTTTTATTTTACCATATAAGAATGCACTTTTGACATCCATTTGAAAAACTTTAAGATTATGAAAAGCAGCATAAGCTAAAAACAATTTGATTGCTTCCAGTCTGGCTACAGGGGCAAAGGTTTCATCATAATCAATACCTTCTTCTTGTGAAAACCCCTGTACAACCAGTCTGGCCTTGTTCTTGACAATTTGGCCTTTTTCATCAGTTTTATTCCTAAACACCCATTTAGTGCCTATTGCACACTTACCTTGGGGAAGAGGAACCAGTTCCCACACTTGCTGCTTTTGAAACTGAAGAAGCTCAAGTTGCATAGCTTCAACCCATCCATTGTCTCTTAATGCAATATGATAATTCTTTGGCTCTTGCTGACTGATGAAGAGAGCATAGAAGCAAAAGTTGGACAATTGACTTCTGGTTGAAACCCCAGCATTGATGTCACCAATGATCTGAGACATAGGATGAATCTTCAGTTCTTGATACTCAATAATATCTGTGCAAGTGTTGTAGGTGATTCAGCAGCAACAGATGGTGATCCAGATTCTTGAAACCTAGAATGAGATGACAATTCAAATGAAGTAGAGGATTCAGAGATCTCATCAGCATTTGTTGTGGATGGAACTATTGAAGCTACAGGAACATCAAGTTTAGTAGACTCATGCAGTTGATCACTAAAACTTGCATTGATACCAACAGATGGATAACATGTTGCAGAAGATGATGGATTCACAGAACCTGCAACATTTGGAGACTGATAAGGAACATATTGTAGTATGTCCAGATCAAATAACTCCACATGATTTTGTGCGATTTTCTCCTTTGGAGATTCATTAAACTTTACATGCAAGGTTTCTTCTACAATCTTTGATCTGCAATTAAAAACTCTGTATGCCTTGCAAGTAGAGGAATACCCAACAAAGTACCCTGCATCCACATTTGATTCAAACTTCTGAAGTGGATCTTTTGTGTTGAGAATATAACAGGGACACTCAAATGCTCTAAAGAAGGAAATCAGAGGAGCCAAATGATGTAACACTTCATAAGGAGTCTTCATCAACCTTTGATTTACCAATACTCTATTTTGTACATAACAAGCTGTGTTAACAGCTTTAGCCCAAAAGGGGTTAGTGGCAAACTAGAATCAGCCAACATTGACCTTGCAGCTTCAATAAGGGTCCTGTTCTTTCTCTCCACCACTCTATTTTGTTCAGGAGTTCTAGGAATGCTAAACTGTCTCTTGATTCCCTTAGAGAAATAAAATTCATCAAGTGTGTGATTTTTAAACTTTGTGCCATTATCACTCCTCACACACTTGACCGAAAGAGAATACTGCTTTTCCACATGCAACACAAAGTAGATAATAATTTGACCAGCCTCATCTTTTGAATGTAAGAAGAAGGTCCATACAAATCTGGAATAATCATCCACAATTACCAGACAGTATTTTTTCTTTGCCATACTCATCACTCTTACTGGACCAAAAAGATCCATATGCAGTAATTGCAAGCAGGCAGTGGACTTTGGTTCTTCTATTGGAGGGAATGATACTTTATGTTGCTTTCCTTTTAAACAAGCAGAGCAGTTGTCATCACATTTGAACTCCTTTAATGGCAGACCTCTCACTAACCCATGAAGGATTAGCTGGTTCATGTTTCTAAGATTCACATGACCAAGCCTTCTGTGCCAAAGCTCAGATTCCTGAGGAGAAGCCTTGGAGAACAGACATGGATGGCCTTTTAGATCAATTTTCTTTGATAAGTCTAAGGCATATACTCTTCCAACCCTGTTGGCTTTCAGGAGAGTATGTTCATCCAATATCTTGTCAATCATATTCAAAACATTGAAAGACAGAATTCAACAGTTCTAACTGGTGAAAAGTGCAACATGCCCTTTATCACACATTTGACTGACACTCAACAAATTATACTTGAGATTCTCCACATGGTTGACATCATCAAACCTTATTTCACCATTTGAAACAAAGCCTTTGCCGATGATGTAACCCTTAGCATCATTACCAAAAGATACAAATCCCTTCTTTCCTTGAGAGTAGTCATGAAGAAGATATCTGCTCCCAGTCATATGCATAGATCCTCAACTGTCCACATACCAGATGCTTTATGGCATGTTGAAGAACCTGCATATAACACAACAAAGTTAGCTTTTGAGACCCAAACCTTTTTGGTTTTGGGTTTGTTCTCATTACAACTTTTATACTAACTGATTTGTCATGATTAACAGCCTTTGAAGAAGGAGATGGTGCTGAAAAGGATTCCTTTGATTTTGGCTTAGGTTTCCTTTTCAGTGGTTAATCATAGGTACATCTATTTGGTTAACTTTCCCCAATAGATGTTGAACCATCATAACAAGTTGTGTCTGATTGGTTGTTAAAGCTTTCAGTTCAGCAGACACATCAGAACTGTTTGTGAATGATTCCTGTGAGACACCATGTCCTCCTTTTTGAAAGACACAGACTTAGTCTGTAATTTTGATACTTTGAGGAGTATTTTCAACTGTTTTATGATAAACTTCTTTCTTCTGTTAGATTTTTATGAAGACTTTGGTTATCAGGTTGAGATATTTGTGGCACAAACCTGGTTTCAAATTCATCTTCATTTTATTAATTTTCTTTTTGATGATTTTATCCTTGTTAAATTTGGAACCTTTTCTGTACCAACATTATCAATGAGATGATTGAATAGACCACAAATTTCACATGGCTTTTTCTTCATCTTCTGTTGATCAACTGCTGAAGACGAGATGAAACTACTGAAGGTGTGTTCTTCAGTACTCTTCCTTTCAGTACTTATGTGAAGTACTGAAGGATTTGTAACAATTAGGACTTGTTCTTCAGAGATTTTCTATCAGTACATTTGGATTTCCTGATAGATTCTTCAGCAGTTGTCAAACCATGTTTGGTTCCATTTGGCTTGAAATGTTCTTCAGGTGTTGTTACTTGCTCTTCAGTACTTTGAATACCTTTTGAGACAACACCTGAAGGACTCAGCTTTTCTTTGATCATGTGTTCATCAGTAGTAGGACCATCAGCAGACTGATTAGCTAAGGTACTATTACTGACTTCATCCACTGATTGTACATTATCACTTGAGGATGAGACACATGATGATATGGTTTGGGAATTGATTTCACCTTCAGATTTTACTTCTGTCTTGGGAGTAAAATCTGTAGGAGGTTCAGTGTGATTATATCCAATCCCAAACTTCACATTTGAAGCAGTTTGCTTACTGAGAAGCATTTCAAACCCCTTGCAAGATGTTACCAACGTTCACACTCCACTTGAGTAGCTGCAAGTGTTTCTTTGAGACTCTTGTGATTTTCTAAGATGACCTCTACCTTAGCCTTTTCATCAATGATTGGCATTTTAATTTGTAAATCTCATCATCTTTTTCTTTTAAAACAGACTCAAACTCAGCTTTTCTTTGAAAATCACTTTCTCTAGGTCAAGATTTTGATTAATTAAAGCTGCATTTGCTTCTCTAATTGAGGCAAAAGCAGCTATGCATGACTCAGAACACAACTTGGCCTTAGCCTCAGAAGATATTGTGGTACCTGTGATGATGAAGCATTTGAGCTTGAACCACCAGTAGACTCCAGGGCCATAAGAGCAAGATTTCCAAAAGGATTTTCACCACCATGTTGACCAGCACCAGAAAACATTTGTTCAGAATAACCAGAAAGATCATCTGGTAAACTACTCCAGTCAACAACTCCAGGAGTGAAAAAGCTTTGATGTGATTGAGATTGAGATTGAGATTGTTGACTTGATTGAGATGGTTGAGGCTCAGGTAGGGCATGTGATTGTTGAGCTATAGGTACTAGAATTTGATTGGACTGAGGCATGTAAAACAAGGATAAGGATATGGCATTTGACCTTGAGGAACAAAATATGCAGGAGATGATTGATTTTGTTAATGATGACCAGAACTGGTAGAATGTTGCCCTTTGTTTTGTGAATTATTGCTTGGAAAGGTCACAAAGGGTGTAGAAGAGTTAGATCCAGATGATCTACACTCTCTTGCAAAATGTCCAAGTCTATGGCACTTGTGACACCTCAACTTGCTCTTGTCAAAACCAACTTTGGTTTTTCCAGAGAGACCAGGGAATTTTCTACCTGTCCTTTTGTAAAATTTTTGAGATCTGATATTAACTAATGCCATTTGGCTCAAAATATCCATATCTTCCAAATCATCATCAGCAACTCCTTTCAAATCATCCATCAAAAAACACAGATTGTCACTATTACATCCTGAATTACCATCAATACCAGCAAAAGCATGATCTCCACTGTTTGAAGAGAAATCAATATGCTCATCATAGGAACTTTCTGATGTAGCATATTCTGACTCATGACCAACCAGAGCAGCATTCCCTGGTACAAAGTTATCAGTGAGCTTCCCAGATGAAGTCAGTTTTCTTTTCTGTTCTATCTCTCTTTCAAATGTAAGCAGTTTCCCATGAAGTTGGGTGAGAGATAGATTATCTAGATTTGCACTGGAGCGTAGGACAATGGTATATGTGTCCCATCTCTAAGGCAGGGATCTGAGAAATCTGTTGTTCATCTGGCTGTTTGTATATTCATGTTTAACCATTTTCAACTCAGATATCAAACAGGAGAATCGCTCAAACCGTTGAGTCAGTGACTCACCCTTTCTATGAGAGAATGTCTCATATTGCTGGGCAAGGATTTCTCTATTATTTGCTAAGACCTCATCAGTTCCCCAAATTGTTCTTTCAGAGCAACCCAGAGGTCATGAGCAGATTCATGATGCATAAGTCCAGAATAGATTTCATTAGGCAGTGCCATGGCCAGAATTCCATGGGCTTTAGCATCAATTTCAAACAGTTTCAGATCTTCATCTGAATATTGCTCTTTCTTCTTCAGAACCATCTCATTGGTTTCCGGATTACTCACCATAGGCTTATATGGTCCATGAACCACAGATTTCCAACAACCTGAACTATTAACAGACAGGTGATGGAGCATTCGTCGTTGCCATATGTTGTACTCACTCCTAACAAGCATCGGAGGCTTTGTTAAGGAGCCAGTATTGTGAGGATCATTGATTGATGTAGCCATTTTCACCAATTCAAACAAGTTCAATAAGAGTTTAACGACCTAACTCAAAAACTCAACAACACAATTTGAAATAAGAAGAATCTCAAATTGATTCACAGGAAGCAACAGAAAAACAAACTCTATAACCATTCTTGCAAATTTGCCAATTCGATCAAACTAAGATATCAAAAGAACAGTTTCAATGATCAATTGTTAAATCGATCAATGATTAACCTGCTCTGATACTATTTGAAGGGATCAAGATCTGGTTTGATCAATTAGATTAGGATTTTCAGCGGAATAGCACACGAATTAGACGAAATTTTAGCAAGAATAATATGAATATTCAATAAAATATTAACAGTTATAAAGAGAGAGTTTTCTGCAAAAATAATGTTTTCATTCATGCACAAGCTTCCCATCTATGAGGGAAATTAGGTCAACATTCCTTTTATAAGGAATGTGACATTAGCTGACGTCACATGATAGTGACATCTAACTTATTTATATAAACAACTGAAATTAAACTAAACTACTGAAGATGTCCACAACAACTGAGGACACCTTCATTAGAAGCTAAGTATAAACTAACATTATAACTACTGAAGTTATAACATCTGAAGTATAAGAACTTCAGATGTTTTACATAATATAAAACTACTGATTACAAACTACTGAAATATAAACCATCACAACTACTGAAGAGAACTACTTTTGCTGTTGTGACAACTTCTGAGAACTTGATCTTCAGACTTTGTCTTCAGCAGTTGTCTTTAGACTTTATCTTCAGACTTTGTCTTCAACAGTTGTCTTCAGACATTGTCTTCAGACTTTGTCTTCAGCAGTTGTAGATCACTTCAGTTTTTTTGATGTCTGTGGGACTTAAAGGTTTTTCTGATCTGGCTCATTGGTTCTTTTGGTCCAACACCCTTTCAACCACATGAAGGGCTGAACCCATTTGATTGTTGGAGTTTCCAGATGAACCCTGCATGTTCATCTCCATCAGGTAGCCACTGAGAATCCCATATAGCTCTGTCAGAATGAAAGTTTTTAGGTTCTCAATCCTCTTGATAACCACATAGTAGTGTGCCCATTTCCTAGGACGTGAGGACATGAACTTTCTTACAATGTCTCTGTTCTCAAGAGCAACTCCTCTATCCACTAGGGTATCCACAATCTCAACATACCTGAAGTAGTATCGAGTCATTGTTTCACCTGCTTTGAAGGTGAAATTTTCAAACTGCTGCTTTAAGAGATCCTTCTTGTTCTCCTTAGCTTCAGAGGAACCCTCATACGTTAGTTTCAATGCAACCAGCTGTTTTGCATTTCTTGAAACATCTATACACAGAGTTTGGAAGAGCAGTCTGAAGGGCTATCATGGCCATCTGGTCAATCTCTACTCTCTTTTGATCTTCATCTGAGTAGTCAACCACAACCTTGGGGATCATACCACCACCAGTAGCTGAAGAGGTGCTTGGTATGTAAGGTCCATTTTCAACAGACTCCCATATTCTTGAATCTAGAGACCTGATGAAACCTTCCATTCTTTGGCACCAGGTGTCAAAGTCATCAAGAATGGTCAGTGGGGACTTGTTCATAGTTCTAATTTCCATATCAGTTTTGGAAATGGCTTCCATTTGAAAAGTTAAGTATTTTGTGTGTGTGAGGGATCTAAAGATGGTGAGATCTTATATCAAGAGCCTGGAATGCACTGATACCAAATGCAGGACTGGTGAAGGGTGGTCACTTACAACACAACAACATAAAGAGGAGATTAACTTTGACTAATCAAATAATGAGACTGGAATAACCACTAGAGGTGATACAATGAACACAAGTAAATAAGAGAAAGAACAAGATAGCAAAATACACAAGGAGATAGTTTACAAGATTGTAGTATATTGCCTTCCAAGTTCTTTTACAAGTGTTACAAAGCATAAAGGAAAGTTACAAGTACTTGAGATACATATACTTCATCCTACAGCTGGCCATACTTTGAAGGCCAGCTAGATACAATTGATTAGACACAAAACAAAATCAATTGTAGAGTCAAAAGGCACATTGCCTTTTGACTTGTGACTATGACATGCCATAGCTCACATCCTAATATATTACAAAAAGGATAAAGTACATGAAGTAGAAAGTTACAAACTCAAGACCTCAATGTACAGTTACCAAAAGCATGGACCTTTTCACCAACTCATGCAAGTTAGTGACTTTACAGAGTTGTAGCGAAAAAGGGGTCTAGCTTTATGTAAAGTACATCAGATAAAGCATGTGTACTAAAAGTCTTCAGAAGAAATCTATCTTCAAGTGTTGGCTTCGGAAGACTTTGTCTCTGAAGCTTCGGAAAGACTTTGTCTCTGAAGCTTCGGAAGACTTCATCTTTGGCTTTGGAAAATATTGGTCTTGGCTTCAGAAGATTTCACACTTAGAATACTTTTGTTGCATGTGTGAAACTTCTGAAGCATTCTTCTTCAATGCACTTGTGCAGCATACAGGAGACTTGAAGTGTTTAAGTTGCATCAGCCTTAACATGTATCCTTACAATCTACATATGAACATTTTTGTTCTTCCGTAGACATGTTCTTACAAGACAACCATCCGAAGATCATCTGCGGATGAACAACCTATTCTGGAGTTCAAGTGAAGAATTCAAGTAGAATTCAAGTAAAGAGTCATGCAGAAGAGCAAACTCTAGCAGATAAACAAGCACGTTGGAAGACAATCCAGCTGAAAAGTCCAAAAAATTGTATTTAAATAATACAAATGTTACAAGTCAACAAGACAATTTCGAATCCCAAGAGACCCAATATTTCCTTAACAAAATCATAATTGTCTATAAATATGAATCCTAGGTTTCACCAAGGATTGACGAGCAACTAGACGACAAACACAAAACATCACATCGATTCACCCAATCAATCAAACACAACCCCTAGCAGTCGTCACATCAATACATCACCTACATCAACACCTTTGAAGCAACTATTGTTATAGCATTCGTTATTTATTCACCTGTAATCATTAATTAGTTTTAATGAAATACTTTCGAATCAAATCTTGTTTGTTTATTTATTGTGTTGATATCATTGTTGTTGGATATTTTACCTTTGAAGAAATTGAAGATTTCCAATATTATTGAAGTAAGACTTGAAGAACAAAAGCAACAAAATATTAGTCTAGGGTTTATTTTGTAATTATTATAAATGCTAGATTAGTATAAATATTATCATATATCATCATTTGTAAAGGGTGAAGAATTCTCCACCAAGTGTGAGAATTAGTTCCATCATCAACAACATCATATCATCATTCTTCATGGATGATGATTTCATCATCAAATCAATAAACATCAATCATTAAACACTTTTTGTGTTAACTATTATTATTATTTTAGCATCGAATCATCAAGTTTTGTTATTATCAATATGAATCCTAAGATCCATGCTCATTGTTCCCGTTCATATCAGGAACACACAATGGTATTAGAGTCGGAGTTGATGGATTCATATTGATTTTGATAAGATTTCATGGTTAGATTACTAAAATTATTGAAGATCTGAAGAAAACTTAGAGAAAAGTTAGCGTGTTCTTCATGATAAGTACAATGATTTGGATTCATCAACATATGCTACAGTAGTAATTTCATCAACAATTCAACAATACAAGATCTGATACGGACCTTGCAAGAAATCAAAGTTTGGAGACTACCGTAAGAGTCAAACAATTAGGGTTTGCGAATTAGGGTTTGCAAAATTAGGGTTGCGAATGAGTTCATGGAGTATGGGCTTATTAACACAATTAGGTTTGTTACTTGGACTTTATCATTAAACAAAAAACCACAGTTGGACTTGGGCTCAAGTGTTGAAGATTGGGCTTATGATCAACAACACAAAATTGGGGTTCGTATTCGGGCTCTCATCAAACAAAAACAATGTGACATCAAGTTACAAAATATAGTTGTACCAATTTTTTAAAGACCTCGCTTCCACATCAATAACAAAATTCTTGGCTTTGAATAACTATTCAACAAAAACAAGATCAAGCTTCATTTCACATTGGAAATCTACAATTTAGGGGGAGTATTGTTGGGTAGTTTACCTTTGAAGAAATTGAAGATTTTCAATATTATTGAAGTTGAAGACTTGAAGAACAAAAGCAACAAAATATTAGTCTAGGGTTTATTTTGTAAATATTGTAAATGCTTGATTAGTATAAATATTAACATATATAATCATGTGTAAAGGATAAATAAATGTCCACCAACTGTGGGAATTAGTACCATCAACAACAAGATCATATCATCATTCTTCATGGATGATGATTTCATCATCAAATCAATAAACATCAATCATTAAACACTTTTTTTGTTCATCATTATTATTATTTTAGCATAGAATCATCAAGTTTTGTTATTATCAATATGAATCCTAATATCCATGCTCATTGTTTCCGTTCATATCAGGAACACACAATTGTGTTCGTCATAATTAACATTTATTAAGTTTTATTTTTAATTTATAAAACAATTAAACAATGGATAATGATCATTCCGCAATCCTTAACATGATTCCATTCTAACATTGATAATTCCTGATTGTGATCCTTAGATTCATAGGTGGTATCAGAGGCAAGTGCTCATTGATTCAGATCGATTGAGCTGTCGGTGTTAGAATTGTTTAAGTATTTGCTTGTTTCATTAGATTTATCAGTTTTTGCTGATTAGATCTACTATTTTGAACAAATCGTTTTGGTGTGAATCGATTTTTTTAAACGTTAAAGCAATGATTTGTCTTTTAGCGAGCATTGTTTCATTGCTCAGTTAACTTATATCACTATTCACATCAATTGAATAGTAGATCTGGGTGATTGATTGACACTCATCAATTGTTCAAATTAAATTGAACAAATACATTAACAAAATCCTTAATTTGTCATTAATTATCATTAAAAGGATTCACTGATTTGTGACCATAGTCACTTAATTATTATTAATTAAGTTTTGTCACTAATTAGTTCATTACATAAAAGAAACTCTGTTATAGTTAAATTCTTAGACTTTAACTAAAAATGAGTAACTTTGGTGGATCATCATACCAGCAGCCAAAGTTGGAAACAAAGGCGGATTTTAAATCCTGGAAAATCAAGTTCAGGAATCATGCGAATTATACCGATTCTGACTTATGAGTATCAATAACCGAAGGTCTATATATTCCACCAACTCTTGGGCCAGATTATAATGACAATAATCAACCATAAGTACAAAAGATCTATCACCTGATGATGTTAAGAAGGTCAAAGTTGATATTAAGGCATACAACTTGCTTAGTATGGCTTTACTTGAAGACATATTAATCAGGTGTGAGAATTATAAAACAGCAAATTCCTTATGGAAGATACTTCATACACTCTGTGAAGGGAGTGATGAAATTAGAAGTATTAAGAAGGACACACTTCGCTCACAATATGAAACTTTTCATCATATTGAGGGTGAATCAATTCCTCAACAACTCCATAGATTTATACAGCTCGTAACAGAGATAAACATCTTGGAATTGAAGTATACAAATGAGGAATTAAACAAAAAGATGCTCCATACTTTGCCTGAAAGTTGTAAACAAAATGTGTTCATGTTCAAGAACACCATAGACCTCAACACAACTAGTTTAGATACATTTGTAGCTAAAGTGGAGGCTCTTGAAATGGATGAAAAATCAAGAAACAATAGTGTGATAACACATGTCACACCCTATCACTTTAAAAAAATAAAAAGTGCTAGAAGTGCCTTTATTTCTAACAATGATCGTGACTGCTCTTGTACTTTGAGTGAAGATGAAGAAGAAGTGAGTTTTTATGCATTAAAGTCTTCAAAGAAATCTTCTCAAAGTAAATCAGGAAAGGAAAAGGGAAGAACTGATGATAGAAGAGATGCATCTACATCATTAGCAAAGTCTTCATCAAACAACAACCAAGTAGAGCCCATCACTGTGATTCTAGACTCTAAAGAACAAAATGCAGCCTTCGTAGCTTTATTTCAAGTTTTCAAGCTTACTTGGGAAGCACTTTAACATCTGCCAACATTTGCCATCATGACTTCAAAGAACTACATCCAAATGAAGTAGAGGAGATGGATCTTCAATGAGAAATGGCAATGATTGCTTATAGAGCCAAAGAATACCTGAGAAGAAAAAAATTGGTTGTAGTAAGTAAAACATCAAAGATTGGTGTTGATAAGTCAAAGGTAAAATGTTTCAAATGCAATATCTATGTACGTTTCTTTAGAGAATGTAATAAACAATCAAATCATGACTTGAGACAACATCAGCAACATCAGTCTAATCAACATCAATCTCATCAACCATCAACATCTCAAAGATCTTTAAGACAACCATAGCTAACCAACTCATCCCCACCAGCCACAAATGCATTAGCAGGACCTCGTAATTCTAAAGAATTTGGGCTGATCATACTATAAGATGGAACCTGTGACCAGAGCATGTATGAGAAGGAAGTCTTGGAGGAGAATCAAGCTTAATGGCTCACATGGAGAACAAAGTTCCACCCATGGCTAGAGAGGTAAGAGATAGATTATGTTCATCAGTATGTGTTGAGGAAGTTGAAAGATATAGAGTCCATGCTCAACAAATGGTTGATAAAATAAAGGAAATAATGATTTTGAATGAATCTCATGTAAGAGAATATAAATTATATCAAATCAAAATTAACTCTTTACAAAAGGATTTAGATAAACTTGTTTCAAAAAATTAAAGTTTAAAAGCACAAGTTGAGCATCTGACAACTTCCTTAACTAAATCCATGGCTAATCATGCATCAACTGAAGTGAAACTTCAAAAGTTTCAAGTTCCACCTCAACAATATGAGAAATTATCAAATTCTCATATTGAATCAAAGAACAGGTATGAGTTGGGATATAATGCTGTTGCACCTCCTATAAATAATAATTACACAACTTTACCTGAAACAATGACAAACATTTGTCAAATCATTTTGTGCCAAGCACTTAGTTTGAAACAAAATCTAATCAACAGTTAATAACAATGAAACTTATATGAGTGAAACTGATTCTTCTGAATCAGAAAATATTAAACAAAATGACTCAAAATTTGACTTTTATGAGTGTGATGACATGGATGATTCTGATGAACATGATGATAATCAATTGGACATTTGTAAGAATATTCCTTTTAAAACAATCATTCCCAAAGTTCTTAAAGAAACAAAGTTGTCACCTCCAAAACAAAGAAACATGTTGAAGACTATTTGCAAGAGAATAGTTCAGCTAAATGAAGGTCTTCAAGAACTTCATCAGCAATAAAAACCTTTAATTGAAGGAATTGAATAGTGTACATCTACTGAGAAAGTACGCACATCTTCTGTAGAAAAGGGAAAGAAGAAACAATCAACAAATCTTCAACGAAGAAGAAACCTTTTTCAGTAGCATATCTGCAGAAAACCAAATCTACTGAACTAGTAGAAGATTTGTGGAAGGCAAAAGCAACAACCAACAAATCAAACCAAAAAGTGGTGAATCCCAAGCAGCAAAAATCAGCAAATGGTAAACAAGAATCCTTTGATAGTGTGTCAGGGAAAGGCAAGGACAAATCAACTACAAAATTGGAAAAAGATTTGAAGCCTCAAAAGCTGTAAAAAAGAAAGTGATCAATTCTAGAGGAAATGTATTGCAAATGGTGTGATATAAAAAATCACAATACTAAAGATTGTTACTTCAGCATTTATTATTCTATTTATAATATGAACAATCACATGACCTCTGACTGCTACTTCAATAAACATTATACAAATTGTAACAAAATAACCACTCAACTCAGGAATGTTATTTCAACGAGAAGAACAAGACTAAAAGCACAAAGAAACCACAATCTAAGAAGGTTGAATCTGACTCTCAATCCACTGATAGTCAAGAAGATTTTAAAAACAATGAAGCATTAACAAAAACAAAAGCCAAAACCAAAGGAAAAAACATCTATTGATGGTCAACCTTTGAAGAAAAGAACAACATTTCAGCAATCCAAAACATCTCACAAAAAGGTGGATTTGACTAAAAAGGAAATGAATGCTGATGATGCTTTCTTTGATAATTTTGAAACAGGAACTCATGCACCTTATTCAAAATCAAAAGATGATGAAACTTTCAACAATCAAGGTTAATTATCAAAACCAAAGCAATAAACCAACAAAGATAAGGTGAATGAAGAAGAGATTGAGAAACCAGAACCAAGTTCAACAACCTCATCTTCAATAGAATCATCCTCATCACAAACAACACATAATGAATCAATTAAGACTAAAATTAATATAGAAACATCAAGACTGATTCATGAAGGAGTTACAATTTTGGACACTACTAGAAAACCCAAGATCATTAGGTTTGGGTTGTCAATTCTAATTGATTTCTTTATGTGTGCAGGAACATCATGGAGAGCTGACAACAAGTGGTATGTTGACAGTGGTTGTTCCAGGCATATGATAGGAAATCACTCTCTTCTCCATGACTTCAAGCATAAAAATGCCTCGTATATAGCATTTGGTAGGGATAAAAAGGGAGGTAAAATAGTTGGTGAAGGAATGGTAACTAATGGTGTGCTGAAATTTGAGAAAGTATATTATTGTGACAAATTACAGTATAATTAATTGGGTGTGTCTTAAATTTGTGATCGAAGTTATACCACATTGTTTGATAACAATAATTGTTACATTCTTAAGCCAAGTTTTTAGTTTCAGAAGAATGGAACCTTCTTAAAGCATCAAGAAAAGGAAAACATATGTTTTGGATATGAACAACACCTCTCTCACAACACATGAAACATGCCTCCTATCTAAGTCATTAGAAGATGAATCTCAATTGTGGCATAGAAGGCTTGTCCATTCTAAAATGAATAAATTGGTGAAAAATGACTTAGTCATTGGATTGCCAAAGAAAGAGTTTTATTGTTCAAACCATTGTCCTTCATGTTATAAAGGAAAACAATATAAAGTGTCATATAAATCCAAAATTATCAATACAAACATTACACCACTCAAATTGCTTCACATGGATTTGTTTGGTCCAACCAATATGATGAGCATTGGAAAAAGGCAATATTGTTTAGTGGTAGTGGATGATTTCACTAGATTCACATGGTTCTTTTCGTAAAACAAAAGAGTGAAACATCAGAAACATTAATGGACTTTGTCATCAAGGTTGAGAATCAACTTGATTTAAAAGTTAAAATTTTCAGAAGTGATAATGGGACTGAATTTAATACTAACTGAGATTCTTTTTGCAGGAATAAAGGCATTGCAAGGCAGTTCAATGCACCAAGAACTCCACAACAGAATGGAGTTTCTAAAAGAAAAAATAGAACTCATATTGAATAACAAAAAACAATGCTAGCTGATTCACAATTGCCAATCACCTTTTGGGCTGAAGTAGTGAACACAACATGCAATGTTCAAAATAGGATATTAATTATCAAAGAACATAATAAAACACTTTATGAGCTTTTATTTAAAAGAAAACCTAACATAATATATCTTAAAGCTTTTGGGTGTCATTTAATAGTTTTGAACACAATGGAACAATTAGGAAACTTTTCAGAGAAAACCTATGATGGTTTCTTTGTTAGATATTCTTCAACATCTAAATCATATAGGATTCACATCCCACAATAAAACATTGTGGAAGAAACTCCTAATGTGTCATTTGATGAATCTTTATTTCCTAAATCTATAAAAGGATCATCATGGTTGTTTGATATAGATACACTAACAGACTCATTTAACTATGGTTATTTGAATAATGCAAGATTGGATGATACATGTTATCCATTGGTTCCTCCAAATATGAATGAAGTGTCATTATCTTCTGATCCTCCAAGAATACAAACCTTAAGTATCATGGAACAAGGAACAGCGACTACATCCGCAGCTGCTGACTCTGCATCTGCAGATGAGCATACTACATTCGGAGATATGGATAATGCCTCAACAGATATTGTATCCGCTCCAGCAGATACTCCACACATTGGAGATGATCCATTGCATTCCAAAGAGTTAATGTTAGCAAGTCAAAAAATACCATTCGTAGATGTTCATGTAACTCCTATAAAAGCACAAAATACTTTCGGAGAAGTTCCTGTGGAAGATATTCACAATGCAGCTACTGTACAAACTCATGAAGAAGATCATTCTACTTCTAATAATGAACATAAGGAACACTTTGATCAATTCCAAAATTCATCATCTCAGGTGGATCCATCTGCTTCAATGGATATGACTAACTTGGAATCATTCATTCCAGTTGAATCTATTTCAACAACCAGAATTCACAAGTCTCATCCAACAAACAACATAATTGGAGATTTTAATGAAAGAACAACTAGAAGCCAAGGGGGAGCTGCAAATATTCATTTCTTTACTTGTTTTCTTTCACAAGTTGTTCCTCCCAACATCACAGCTACTCTAAAAGATCATCGTTGGATTGAAGCTATGAAGGAAGAGCTCCAACAATTCAGAAAGCAGAAAGTCTGGAATCTTGTTGATCTACCTGAAGGTCAACATCCAATTAGGACAAGATGGCTCTTCAAAAACAAACTAGATGATAGAGGTATAATTGTGAGAAACAAAGCTAGGCTAATTGAACAAGGCTATACTCAAGAAGAAGGGATAGACTATGATGAAGTGTATGCACCTGTTGCAAGAATTGAAGCAATAAGAGTTATAAGAAGTTCATGTCTATCAAATGGATGTCAAGTGTGCTTTCCTGTATGGGAAAATTGACGAAGAGGTCTATGTAGCTCAACCAACTGGTTTTGAAGATCCTAACTACCCATATACGGTATACAAGCTAGACAAAGCTTTGTATGGTCTTCATCAAGCACCAAGAAAGTGGTATGAAACATTATCATCTTTCTTGATCAAGCATGGATATAAAAGGGGAACTATTGATCAGACACTATTTCTCAAATAAGAACATCAAGACCTCTTAGTTATTCAAATATATGTAAACGACATTATATTTGGATCAACAAACAAGAGATTGTGTGTTAGTTTTGAAGAAGTAATGAAATTTGAGTTTCAGATGAGTTTAATAGAGAATTGACTTTCTTCCTTGGTCTCCAAGTTTAATCAGAAAACAAATGGCATATTTAGCAATCAAGATAATTATATTCATCAAATATGAAGAAGTACAATCTTGCTAATACATCTTCATGCAAAACTCCTGCTTCAACAATTGATAAGATTGTACCTGATCCTATAGGAAAATCTATTGATCAAAGATTGTATAGATCCATGATAGGATCTCTTATGTATTTAACTGCCAGCAAACTTGACATAATGTTTGCTATGTGTGTTTGTGCTAGGTACCACTCAGATCCAAAAGTGTCTCATCCTTAAGAGGATTTTTAGATATCTAAAAGGGAAACCTGCCTTTGGACTTTGGTATCCAAAGGATGGTGACTTTACTGTTTACTCATATTCAGATAGTGACTTAGGAGGATGCAACAACAGCAGAAAATCCACAATTGGTGGATGTCAATTTTTAGGACCAAGACTTGTTTCATGGCAGTGCAAGAAGCAAACAAATGTACCTGTATCCACACCTAAGGCTGAGTACATAGCTGTTTTAGCTGGTTGCTCTCAAGTCCTTTGGTTGCAAAACAAATTGCTTTATTATGGTTACAATTTCCTTTAAACTCCAATTCATATTGATAATTCAACTGCTATGTTTATCACTATTAATCCAGTTCAACATAGTAAAAAAGCATATTGAAATCAGATACCACTTTTTGAGAGATTGCTCAGAAAAATGGTTTAATCAAGTTAGTCAAAGTGGATTAACTTAGCTTACAGATTTATTCACAAAAGCCTTTGATCCAGTTAGATTTAATTTTCTAATTGAGTCTTTGGGCATGATTAACTTAGATTAATCATCATCAACCAGGAAAAGCATGGGTCTGTCCTTGTAAATAATAACCTATAAAAACCCAAAACCATTCAAACAAACATAGAAAAATACAAAAAAAAATTGTCTTTCATTATTGTGTCTTTTGATTTAGCATGACATATGTTGGGAAATGATAGTACACTATGCCTTTGCTTACTTCCTGAGTAATTAACTTAATTTAAATCTGACCAGAAGTACTTTGATATATGAGTAGGTTCATCTTGAGTGGGAATTACACTAAGAGTGTGCCTAACATAATGAACAGGTAACTAACTGTGAGAAACCCCATTTTGAGGATCAAGCAAGTAAGTCTTATCCTGATGTGATCAACTCACTCACCCAAGCACACTATGTAAAACACTTTATAACTTCTATCTTTGCAAATTATATTCCCTCTATTTTGTGTAAAGAAAGACCTAGGTTTACGAATGCCTTGGTATACCTTTGTAACCAACTAGTGTATAAAGTATGATCCTCATCATCCTTTTGTTTTGTGTAAACAAAATCCTGGGCTAAAGGCACCTCTGTTTAACGAAAGTAAAGACCTGGTGACCTGATGAAGATTATATCTAAGCTCTTAAAAGAATCCATTATGATCAATTGTATATTATCTAAAGAGCTTTAGCAATAATACATTAATAAGACATCAATTTGTCTCAAGATAGAATTTATAACTTAGTGTACATAGTTTCTAAGTGTGAAAAAGTGATGAATTGACTCACAAATGGAGGAAAAACTCTAATGTGAATTGAATGTGGAGCCCATAACAATTAATCACTAATAATCATTAAAACATGATAAACAACATGCCTAGTTGAAACTCTTGTTTGAATTTAAGTGGTCAAACATACTTTTAATCAGGACTAGAATCAAATCACACTTTATCAAACAAATCAAAGATGAAGAAGCTTGGTGTCATAGTATGTCCCATTATATATGCTTATATGCATGTACATAATAATTATTTTATTGTGTTTTATTTCTTTTAGCTTAGTTTGTTTTATAACCTTTGGACTGTCATATGCCTTTCATGCTATTCTTCTACATAAATTATGATGAATGCAACATCTTATCATTAATCACAAAATTTAGGGGGGGTAGTTAATGCATGAAAACATAAAATCTGAATTTTGATCAAAAATCAAAGAAGGAATTGGAGCTTGAGCACTAACTTGGCTGTAGATTACATGAAGTTTTTTCAAAATATAAACCTTCTTGTGCACAATTTTCATGAAAAAAAATTCAACAAGGTCCAATAGTAATAAATGGTTCTATGAGTTTATTAGGACCATACAATCAAAGAAGTTTCAATCTTTGCATTTTAAGCATCATTAGAAGCTACAATGCATTTTACGCATCAGCATAAGCTATGGTTCTATCAGTTGATTAGGACCATACAATCAAAGATGTTTTAATCTTTGCATTTTAAGTATCAGCAGAAGCTACACTACATTTTCAGCATCAGCAGAAGCTACAGTGCATCTTACGCATCATCAGAAGCTACAATGCGAAACTTAATAAAATATGACTATCCGTAGATTGGTAAACCACGGATGAGTTAATGTTTTATAAGTATAATATAATTTCATATATTGGTAACCAATGAAAATTTAAATTATACTTCATCAAAAATCAATTCTAAGTCATCCGTAAATGATCTACGGAAGAACTAAAAACTGCGGATACATAAAATTTGGTAATAAGGATAGAGGTTCCACTTTATTAAATAAATGAAATTAATGTATCCTGATGGATCTTGTATGCCCAAGACACATACAAGATTGATGTGGTTAGTACGTTATGATCCAAGTCAAGACATACCCAATAACAAGCTATACAAACACCAATAAATTTGTTGATAAGATCATATAAATAAATATTGACACCAATTTAGAAAATAGGTTTTCTAAAATGTTGCTTTTTTAATAGAACAACATTATATAGATAATTTGTTCATGATAATTATGTGTTTCATTATTTAAGTGAGTTAAATATAACAAATAAAAGTGTGTTAATGATATAAAATTAAAAGAGGTTTTAATTTTATAAACTTATGGGTTGAGAGTGTAACTTTTTTATAAAAAATAAATGGGGGGAACCCATTCTGAATGGGTTTTGGCCGCCCTGTTGTGGGGTTGTGTGGAATCATTTTGTCTTGGGTTCTACAAGACATTACTCTTCCTTGCACTCTTCCATCTATCTCTCTCTCTCTCACACAAGCAAGTTCTTTTCCTCTCTTCCATTAGCTCAATTTTTGTTTCTTGGAAGCTGAAAAATTGGTTTTGGCTTGGCTACATTTTGATTTGCAAGAAGAAGGGTTTGAGCTTTTGGTATTTTTCTACCTAACAAGTTAGGTGTTTGCTAAGTCTTGTGGGTATACAAGCTTGAGGACTTCTATTTTGGAGGCTATACATTCAATAAGCATCATCTTCTTCTTCTCATCCATACCACATCATTTTGTTCTTGAAATGTAGTATCAAGAACACCCTATGGTTCCCATTTTCGTTTTGATTGCATTTCATTTCACATATATATATGATCCTTGTTTATGGGTTTTGTTTTGGGTAAAATGGTTCAAACTTTTAGATTGTTAAACCACATTTTAACACCTTATATCCACTACATTTTATAGTTTAAATGGTTAAACTAGCTTTGATTAACTTGTAACAAAACCCATCAATACATCTAGAGCCGGTTATGTGGAATACTTGCTTCAAAAGTTCTTGAAAAGTTAGTTTGCATGGACTTTTTCAACCCATTAGGGGCTGTTTTGTTATGGATGAATGAATCCTTTATGTTTCAAGGTTTTATCTTACATGCTTTAGTATAAACCTTGAAAGATTAACATCAAATGGTTGATTGATATTGTTTGGACTAAACCCTAAAGTTTTGGTTCATGTTGGCCAGAACTTTAAGATTAAAAAAAGGAGTTCATTGTTGTTCTTGGATGTTGAATATGATACATATTTTGGCGCATAACATAGTGTGAATCCAAGGATCGCAGACAGAAATTATCAGTGTTGGTCGAAGACACGTCAACGTTTGCGGAATCAACGTTGGCTTGGTTTAATTGTTATGTAATAAATTCAATATCAATGAAAATTCAAGAAGACACTAACAGAAACACAATTAATGAATAATATGTATTTCATTAAAATATGTAATGATTACAAATAATGAATGAATGATATCAAAGTTTGCTATGAATGATGTGACGGCTGCTAGGGTTTGATTGAGTGAATTGATGTGTTGTTCGCTGTTTGTTGTATTGCTATAGTTGTTGCCGTTCAATCAATCATCTAATCAAGCATCCTTGAATCGAAACCTAGGATCCATATATATAGACAATGATGTTTCTGTTATAGGAAACACCGGATCTCTTGGGATTTGATTTGTTTCAGTTAAGGAATCATCGAATTTCTTGGGATTCGCATAACTACCTTGTTGACTTGTTGACTTGTAACACTTGTATTATACAAGTGTTTGGACTCCGCAGGAATAGTGTATTCCGTAGGAATTTGTTCTTCCATAGAAGTCTTGTTCTTCAGTTCTGGTTGTTCATCCGCAGAGGATCTTCGGATGTAATTTTACTTGTAAGAAACATATCTACGGAAGAACAAAATGTTCATCCGTAGATGTTTCTTACACTTGCTCAATTTTAGAAATTGACCAAGTATAATGTTCTTACCTGCAACCATACATATATCAACACATATAAATGGGTTAACCTATATATATAATGTATACACAATAATGAATTACAACCATTCATTACAGATATTAATTCAAGTACTAAGCCTATAAAAAATTGACTAGATCTTCTGATCCTAGACCTAACAATACTCCCCCTTAGGCTTAGATACTTGTAATAAGTTCTTTAAAACTGAAAGTTCTTTCATCCGTGCCATCATCCTTTTGTTAAAGTATGATACTGCATCGTTTTGATCATCGTACTTGTACTTGATCTCTATTCTGCACATCCTCTTCAGAGTCTCAAAGCTTAGGCCCAAAATGTCTTCTTCAGTTGTGAGTGTTTCCACAATACATTGATTTTTAACAATCTCCAGCTCATCTTCTTCTAAGATTCTTAGTTCTGATATATCTTCAATGTTAGCTCCCTTCAACATCCCAGCATTATATCTTCTTCTTTTGTATGCTTTAGCATGCAGCTTATCCATAACTTGTATCATATGAATGTATAAGCATAAATCATTCTGAGCTTTTTCATCTATCAGCTTTAGGAAGAATTTATCATGTAAGAATGATGTGTAGCTTGGATGAAGCATTTTGATCTCTATAGGTCGAAGATTCTTATTTTGTCACCTCCTACCATCAGCATTCCTCAACAACACCATTTCTTTTGTTTTCTCAACATATCCCAACTCAGTTATGGGAATAGTGTATTGATTTCCTCCAATGACTTTGATGGCTGTTGTTTTCCTATTAGAACAACCAACTCTCCTTAGAAATTCATCATCAACTAATGAGAATGAGTTGGTGCCTGATCTTGTCTTTCTCTCTAATCTTCTTTTATGCTCAGCATCCTCTCTGTTTGCTTCTCTAATCACATCATCTTTAATTTTGTCTTTAACTTTCCCACCAACACAGAGAAATCTCTTCCCCTTGAGTGAATTGGATAGTTAGACATTGTAAGATTTTGCAGATCCTTGATATCTTTCTCATGAAGTCTCAGCACTGCCACTGTATCTTGAAAATATTGAATTCTCTAGAGGTTCTCTTGATAACTGCACAGTCCCAGACTGGATCAAATTTCCAGGCTATGATCCTGTTCTCTTCTTCAGAACTGGGAGTTATGATATAATCATATAGCTCTATGAGAGTTGATTTTTGTCAGTGATTTCTCTAACAGTTGTCCCTAATGGCCACACTTTGCCAGAAATGACTGCCCTTGGTTCTCTGATCAGTTTGTCTTTGCCTTTGTGTTGATCTTTAGGTTCAACAGTTATAGGATCAGCAGAGAGTCTGCTTTGTTGCTCAAATGATGGGTTTGGAGCTTCAGTTCTGAATCTGACTCCAGTATTAAGTTCAACATTCATCACATGTTCCATCATTCTTCTTAGTTCACCAACACTTCTTCCTTTTAAGCTCATGAGCCTTGTAATTGTGTCCCTGAAGCCAACATACCATATTGTACTTGGTGAGTTTAGCAGTGTCACAATGGCCTAGATCTTTCTTGATTTTCTCAATGGCTTAAAAAGTGGTGAATGCTTCATAATCACAGTTAGGAATCATAAATATTGCAAGCTCAAACTCTTTCAATGTGTTCTTCATCTCAACATATTCATCCTCTTAACCATATCATATGGAATTCATGGTTGATCAGGGTCATAAACATAGCAGATTCAGACCTTTCTTCCATGATGTCTTTTGTTGTAAGAAGAACATCAGTCTTTGATTCTTCTTGAGCTTTGTTAGGTTCATCTTCAATCAGCTCTTTCCATTTAGCATCACTTTCAAATTCATCAATAGCAGCTTGGTTTGATGTTAAATTTTCCATAGAAGGAGTGTGCTCAGAAGAGGTATGCCTTGACCGTTTAGGAGATTCTTTAACATTGATTACTTGAATCTTTGCTGGGCCCAAATACTTCCTCTTTCTTGAGTATTGAATGAGTTGCTTAGAAGATTCAACAGGTTTCTTAGTTGGTTTGATTCGAGAGCACATATCTTCATTTTCAGTTCATCAATCTCTTCTTTTCTTCTCAATAGAGCTGATTGATCATGGAGAGTGTCATTGATTTGATCAATTTTCACTGTTAGCTTTTCATTTTCTTCTTTCTCTTTCTTTACTTCTTCTTTGAGTTTAGATTCTTGTTGAAGAAAGGCATCAATCACTTCATTATTGCACACGACATCTTCTCTCAATCTTTTGATTCTTGATTCTAGTTGCATCAGCATTTCATCTTTTACTTTCATTATTCCCTTCAACTCTTGTATTCTTTGCTTTCTATTGTTGGACTTCAGTACAAGCTTGTTGTATTCAGCAACCAGATAACTCTTGCTGACGGGGATGTCAGAATCACTTAGATCCTCTTCATTGTATGCTATCACATCAACATAGTTTGCTTCTTCTTCTACTTCCTAATATTGAGAAGCAATCTCATCATCTTTTACTTCTTTATGGGCTTCACCTGCTGAGCTTGAACTGGTCTCAATAACTTGAACTTCCGGTTCTTGATGTGGTTGTTGTTGTTGTTGTTGATGAGTGACCGGAGAGACTGGTTTAGTTTCATCTGAGAGTACAGGGGATTCAGTTTTGGATAATGACAGTTTAACTGTACTTGCTTGTGAGGCTAACTCTGTCTCCCCAGTGTAAATGCTCTCAGTGGCTGAATTTTTTGGATTTGGAGGTTGTCGATAAAGTTGCATTTGAAGCTGATTTGGTGATGGAGGATGGATTGGAGAGATTGGTTCTGTGTTTTGGCTGGCTGGTAATTATGGTTGGGATGGTGATGGATGAGGTTGCTAATGTATGGGTGATATATCTGGTGAGTGCGTGTCTTGAACAGAGTTGGTTGGAGAGTTCTCTTGTTGATCTTCCCACACAAGCTCTTGAGGAATATTTGCAGTAGCATCAACCACATGTGCAAACATGGGCATGTCACCTCCCTCATATTTCCCTGATATTTTATTCAGCACGGATCTGCCAAGGTGTGCTTGAACAAACACACCACCATCCATAATAGTTCTAGGCAGATCAGCATTAATGATCAGTTGCAAAAACCTTGGAAACATATACATCTTATCAGCCTTCTGCACTTTGATGTGATCACATAAGCAGTTGAGGATGTACTTTGACTAATTGTAGGTTCTTCCCTCAAAAACACCAATAATCCTAGAAGAAATATGCCTTGAAAATCTATCACGACCAGATTTTATGTTTGAGATGCACTTAAGATAAGTGTGGTAGAGAAATCTGTATGGCTTGCAGAGTCTTTCTTTCTTGATTTCTCCCTTCTCGAAATCACCGTCATACCGCATCAATAGAAAAACTTTCTCTATGTATTTGTTTTTGAACACATCAGGATGACCAGCTTCAACATCTCCCAACTCAAGAACCCTTCTTATTGTCTGTTCATCGATTCTCAGCCTTCGATTCTTCACATCAGCAACAATAACTCGACCATCTTCCCCTATTTGGGTGGATTTCCAGAAATCAGTGATGTGCGATTGGTGAATCACAGGCTCTGCTGATAAGGCATAGAACAGCCTAGATCTTCTTAGATATCGAATAATATCTTGACACCCTTCTGAAATAGCTCATCTGGGTTTAAGAAAGCACACATATGTGCTCTCTCGCAAATCGATTATCCATCTGTTCATAAGAAAAAGATTTCGTTAGAATCACATTATTGATATGAGAATACAAACAGTTGTGAGATTAAAACGAGACTCAAACACATTTTTTAATATTACGACATGTTTTACCTTGAAAACAGCGGATTAAGAACACAGATATATGTTTGTTTAATGTTTTGATTTGGTAAGATTTGAATGTTATGAAAGATAGAAAATTTTGTTAAGAGTGTGTTTTTCTAGGTCTGAAAAAGTGAACTAAAAAAGCGAATAATGATGTTTGAAGTCAAACAACATCATTTATACTCTCGGACACCTTAATTTTATCACATTAAAGAAGTGGGACCCTCAACAAATTCTTCCGCAGATCATCTACGGATCTCATAAATCATCTGCGGATGTCTTAATGACATCTACTAATGAAATATAACTTACATTTTCACAAATTACCAAACCATGAAATTAAATTATTTGTTAATCTTTGTTCATCCATAGTTTACCAATCTACGGATAAACATTTAAATTTTCAACACTGTAGCTTATGCTGATGCTTAAGATGGGACTGTAGCTTCTGCTGATGCTTTAGATGGCACTGTAGCTTCTGCTGATGCTTAAGATGACAATGCAGAGAATTTTGTTGTATGGTCCACATCCATTGCTTAGAACCATTTATTGCTTTTGGACCTTGTTGACTGTGTATACATGACAATTAAGCACAAGAAAGTTTAAAATGATTTTAAAGAAAATTTCATGTATCCATGAGCTAAGATGGTGCTCAGATTCCAATTCCTTCAAATTGATAATAAAATAGACAAAGCTGCTGATTGATAAACTTAACTTCATGTATTTCTACTCCCCCTAAATTGTGATTAATGATGACATTAAGCATTTATCATAAATTTCTAAGAAGAATAACATAAGGGACATTTAACAGTATGATGATGAGCAGACATATATACACATATGATGGGATCATACTATAATACTAAGCCTCTTCCTGATAAGTTATTTTGTTGAATTTATACCTGAACAAAGTTCTGATTGCAAGTATATTGTCCACTTAAATCCATACAAGAGCTTATGTATCAACTAGGCATGCTGTTTATCATGTTTTCATATTGATTTGGAATTAACTGTTATGGGCTTCAGATTCAATTCACAAAGATTTTGTCCTCCCTTTGCAAGACAAATCATCAGCTTTTCACATTTAAGAATTATGTAGTTTAAGTTATAAGTTCTATCTTGAGATGCAGTTGGCATCTCATTAATGCAATGATGTAGAAGCTCTAGATAAATTTACAATTGATCACATAGGATTCTTTTGAGAGCTTAGATATGATCATCGTCAGGTCACCAGGTCTTTACTCACGTAAAACAGAGGTGCCTTTAACCGACGTCTTTGTTCACACAAAACAGAGGGATGATGAGGATCATGATCTTTTCACCTTTTGTAACTGAAATTCAGTATGGTGATCATACACCCAGGTCTTTGTTTACACAAAACAGAGGGAGTATGATTTGCAAAGATAGATATTATAAAGTGTTGGTAAATAGTGTGTTTAGATGAGTGAGTTGGTCATATTAGAATAAGACTCACTTTGTATTCTCAAAATGAAGTTTCCTACAAACAATCATTTATCATTATGTTTGGCATGCACTCAGTGTAGTTTCCACTCAAGATGAATCTACTGACATATCAAGAAACTTGCTTTGATTTATTGTTAATTTATGAATTTAGGAATAAGCAAAGATATAGTGTACTATCATTTCCCATGCATATGTCATGCTGAAGCATCATTACATAGTATTTTGTTAGTTTAAATTGATTATCTAAGTTAATCGTGCCTAGAGACTCAACAAGAAAATTAAATTTGACTAAATCAAAGGCTTTAGTGAATAAATCAGCAAGCTGATTTGTTGTATCCACTTTGACTAACTTAATCAAACCTTTTTCTGAGCAATCTCTCAGAAAATGATATCTTATCTCAATATGTTTTGTTTTACTATGTTGCACAAGATTAGCCGTTATAAACATAGCAGCAGAATTATCTATATAAATTCAAGTTTGAAGGAAGATGTAACCATAGTCAAGCAATTGGTTTTGCAACCAAAGGACTTGAGAGCAACCAGCTGAATCAGCTATGTACTCAGCCTCAGCTATGGATACAGATACATTGGTTTGTTTCTTGCACTGCCATGATACTAGCCTTGGTTCGATGAATTGACATCCACCAGTTGGTGATTTTTTGTTACTATTACATCCACCATAGTCACTGTCTGAGTATGAGTGGAGTGTAAAGTCTCCATCCTTTGGATACGAAAGACCAAGTCCTGGTTTTCCCTTGAGGTATCTGAAGATCCTTTTGACAGCATTCAGATGTGACTCCTTTGGATCAGATTGGTACCTAGCACACACACACATCAAACATAATGTCAGGTCTACTGGCAGTTAGATACATAAGTGAACCTATAATTGATCTATATACTTTTTGATCAATAGATTTTCCTAAAGGGTCAGAAAAAATCTTGTCAATTGTTGATGCTAGAGTTTTGCATGATGATACTTTAGCAAGATTGTATTTCTTCAGAATTTGATGTATGTATTTTTCTTGATTGATGAATATCCCATCTGGTTTTTGATGAACTTGAAGACCAAGAAAGAAGGTAATTCACCCATTGAACTCATCTGAAATTCAGATTTCGTCAGCTCTTCGAAATTTACACACAATCTCTTATTAGTTGAGCCAAATATAATGTCATCAACATATATTTGAACAACTAAGAGATCTTAATGTTCTTGTTTGAGAAAGAGTGTTTGATCAATGGTTCCTCTTTGGTAGCCATGCTTGAGCAAGAAAGATGATAGTGTTTCATACCACTTTCTTGGTGCTTAATGAAGACCATACAAGGCTTTGTCTAGTTTGTATACTCTATAAGGATAATGAGGATCTTCAAAACAGGGGGTTGTGACACATAAACTTCCTCATCAATCTTCCCATATAGGAATGCACACTTGACATCCATCTGATACACAGTCAACTTCTTATATGATGCATAAGCTAGAAACATTCTTATTGCCTCAATTCTTGCAACTGGTGCAAAAACTTCATCATAATCTATTCCTTCTTCTTATGTGTATCCTTTTGCAATCAACCTTGCTTTGTTTCTTACAATAATCCCTCTATCATCCAGTTTGTTTTTGTATAACCACCTTGTGCCAATAGGATGTTGTCCTTCAGGCAAATAAACTAGAGACCATACCTTTTGCTTTTACACTGTTGAAGCTCTTATTGCATAGCTTCAATCCAACTATTGTCTGTTGGACCAAAAGAACCAATGAGCCAGATCAGAAAAACCTTTAAGTCCCACAAGACATCACAACAACTGCTGAAGACTTGATCAGCTGTTTGACAAGTCTGAAGATCAACAGCTGAAGACTAAAGTACTAAAGACTTCAACAGCTGAAGAACAAAGTCTGAAGATCAACAGCTGAAGACTAAAGTGCTGAAGACTTCAACAGCTGAAGACCAAGTCTGAAGATCAACAGCTGAAGACTAAAGTACTAAAGACTTCAACAGCTGAAGACCAAAGTCTGAAGATCAACAGCTGAAGACAAAAGTACTGAAGACTTCAACAGCTGAAGACCAAAGTTGAAGATCAATAGCTGAAGACTAAAGTACTGAAGATCAACAGCTGAAGTACAAAGACTGAAGACATCAGCTGAAGACATCAGCTGATGACAACAACTGAAGTTCACGAAGTCCAAGTACTGAAGCCTTCAGAGTTTGTCACAATAGCTGAAGAAGCATTCTTCAGTTGTTGTGATGGTTTCCTTTTAGTAGTTTTATTTTCTATTTTAGTACTTGTAAAACAACTGAAGAGCATGTTCTTCAGTCGTTGTTGTTTCAGTAGTTGTAGTGATAGTTAACACTTGGTATTTTTGTAAGAAGATGTCAGTTGTTTGACATCTTCAGTAGTTGTGTTATCTTTCATTAGTTAAATAACAGTTAGATGTCACTGTCAAGTGACATCAGCTGACGTTAGCTTCCCTTATAAAAGGAAAGATTACTTAATTGTAACGGTGCGCGTGAAGCCAGCTGAAGCGTGTATTGAATGAATATATTCCTTTTGCCAGAAATTCTCTCTATAACAAACACTATTTCATTGATGAATTTCGTGTGTTCTTGTTTAAATTTGTTAATTCGTGAGCTCATTCCGCTGCAAATCCAATCTAATTGATCAAACTAGATGCCGAGATCCTAACAAATGGTATCAGAGTAGGTTAATCATTGATCGATTTAACAATCGATCATTGAAACTATTCTTTTGCTATCTACGTTTGATCGAATTAGCAAATTTGCAAGAATCGGTTATAGAGATTGAGTTTTTGTTGCTTATGGCCATTTTGTTTGAGGTTCTAAGTGTTTTTGAGCTAGATTTACTTTGTTTATCTTGAATTTGTCTGAATTTTGAATATGACTACTCCTTCTAATGACCCTCACAATACTGGTTCCTCAACCAAGTCTCCGATGCTGGTTAGGACTGAGTATAACATATGGCAACGAAGAATGCTCCATCACCTGTGTGTTAACAGTTCAGGTTGTTGGGCATCTGTGGTACATGGTCCACATAAGCCTATGGTGAACAATCCGGAAACCAACCAAATGGTTCCGAAGAAGAAGGAACAATACTCTGATGAGGATCGAAAACTGTTTGAGATTGATGCTAAAGCTCATGGAATTCTGGCCATGGCACTGCCTAATGAAATCTATTCTGGGCTTATGCATCATGAAACTGCTCATGACCTCTGGAAGGCACTGAAAGAACAATTTGGTGGTACTGATGAGGTCTTAGCATCCAATAGGGAATACTTGCCCAACAATATGAGACATTTGCTCATAGGAAGGGTGAGACTCTGACTCAACAGTTTGAGCGTTTTTCATGTTTGATCTCTGAGCTGAAAATGGTCAAACATGAATACACTAATAGCCAGATGAACCATATATTCCTCAGATCACTGCTTGAGAGATGGGATACATATACAATTGTCCTACGCTCTAATGCAAATCTGGATAGCCTATCTCTCACCTAACTTCATGGGAAACTGCTTACATTTGAAAGAGAGATAGAGCAAAAAAGGAAACTGGCATCATCAGGAAAGCTCACTGAAGACTTTGTACCAGGGAACACTGCCTTGGTCGGTCATGAGTCAGAATATGCTGCATGAGAAAGTAATTATGATGTGCATATAGATTTCTCTTCAAACAGTTCTGATCATGCATTTGTGAGTGTTGATAGTCAGTCAGGCTGTAATAGTGACAATTTGTGCTTCATTATGGTGATTTGAAAGGTAGCTGATGATGACTTAGAAGAGATGGATATTCTGAGCCAAATGGCCTTGATTAATATCAGATCTCAGAAGTTCTACAAGAGAACTGGTAGGAAATTCCCTGGACTCTCTGGCAAAACCAAAGTTGGTTTTGACAAGAGTAAGTTGAGGTGTCACAAATGCCACAGGCTTGGGCACTTTACAAGAGAGTGTAGATCATCTGGATCTAACTCCTCTGCACCCTTTGTGACTTTCCAAGTAATATTCAGCAAAACAGAGGGCAACATCCTGCTAGTTCTGGTCATCAAACAACCTCTATCTCCTGCATATTTGTCCCTCAGGTAATGTCATATCCATATCCCTGCTATTACATGCCACAAACCAGTCAAGTTCAAGTACCATTGCTCAACAACCACCTGCTCTTCCTGAGCCTCAACCTTCCCAATCTCATCAACAATCTCAACCTCAACAACACAGGTTTTTCACCCCCATGAGTTGTTGACTGGAGCAGTTTACCAGATGATATGTCTAGTCATGAACAACTGTTTTTGGTGGTGGTCAACATGGTGGTGACAATCCTTTTGGAAACCTTGCTCTTATGGCCCTGGAGTCTGCTGATACCTCATCCTCTAATGCCTCCACACCACAGGTATCACAGGTATCCTCTGAGGCCAAAGCCAAGCTATGTTTTGAAACATGCATAGCCGCATTTGCATCTATTAGAGAAGCAAATGTAGCTTTAATTAACAAGAACATTGAGCTAGAACAAATAATATCCAAAAGAAAAGCTGATTTGAGTATGTGCTTAATGATAAGAATGATGAGATTTACAAACTTAAATGTCAAATCACTGATGATAAGGCTAGGGAAGAGGTACTTCTAGAGAAATACAGAGACCTCAAAGAAACACTTGCAGCTACCCAGGTAGTGTGATCGATGGGTACATTCCTGCAAGGGTTTTGAAATGCTTCTCAGTAAGCAGTCTGCTTCCAATGTGAAGTTTGGAATTGGTTATAATCACACTGCTCCTCCTACAGATTTTACTCCCAGAGCAGAGGTAGAATCTGATGGAGAAAGCAATAACCAATCCTTTTCATCATGTGATCTACTATCTGATACAACACCATCAAGGTTGGAGTCAGCATTAATTCCTCCCAAAACCTATCAGCTGATGTTGATGGTTCAAATGCTGACACTCACATGATCAAAAGTTGATCACTCCAGGTGGTATTTCACAAAGTACTGAAAGTACTAAAGAGCAAGTTATAACACCTGGAGAACAAACCCAAACTACTGCATGTACTAAAGGGAAGAAAACTGCCAGTAGAAAGGGTGAGAAAACTACTGAAGAAGATATCAAGAAAGCATGTACTGCAACGGAAGAAAACTGCTAGTACTGGTCGCAAACTGCTAAAGAATAAGTCTTCAGTAGTTTCATCTTCTTTAGCAGATGATCAACTTAAGATGAAGAAAAAGCCATATGAATATGTGGCTTATTCAATCATCTTACTGATGATTCTAGTATAAAAAGGGCTCCAAACTCAAACACAATGAGAACATTAAAAAGAAAATGGATAAAATGAAAACTGAGTTTGAAACCAAGTTTGTACCAGCAACATCAAAACCTGTAACCCCAAAATCAAAAAGAAATCCAAAAAGGAAGGGGTTAATCAGGCAACAGCTGAGGTTGCTCAAAGGGAGATGGTACAACACAGGAATCCATCAATCTCAAGCACTAATGTGTCTGATGAGCTGAAGGCTTTATACAGAATCAGACACAACTTGTTATGATGGTTCAACATCTATTGGGGAGAGTCAACCAATTAGATGCTCCTGTGATGAAACCACAGAGAAGAAAATCCATGCCAAAGGATTCTTCTTCTTCACCATGTCCATCCCCTCAGGCTGTTCTTCATAGCAAATTGTTAGTTTACCATCTGCTGATGTGAACAGACCCAAAACCAAAAAGGTTTGGGTCTCAAAAACTAACTAATTTATTATGATTGCAGGGTTCTTCAGCATGCCACAGTAGCATCTGGTATGTGACAGTGGAGGATCTATGCATATGACAGGGAACAACTCTCTTCTTCATGATTACTCTCAAGGAAAGAAGGGGTTGTTTCTTTTGGCAATGATGCTAAGGGTTACATCATTGGCAAAGGCTTTGTCTCCAATGGGGAAATAAGGTTTGATGATGTTAACCATGTGGAGAATCTCAAGTACAATCTCTTGAGTGTCAGTCAAATGTGTGATAAAGGCCATGTTGCTCTTTTCACTAGTCAGAACTGCGCGATTCTGTCATCCAAAGTTCTGAATTTGATTGATATGTGTTGGATGATCACACTCTCCTGAGGGCCAACAGGACAGGAAGAGTGTATGACTTAGATCTTTCCAAGAAAATAGATCTCAAGACCATCCTTGCCTATTTTCCAAGGCTTTCCTCAAGAATCTATTCTATGGCATAGAAGGCTGGGTCATGTGAATCTTAAAAACTTGAATCAGCTGATACATCATGGTTTAGTAAGGGGATTGCCTATGAAGGAGTTCAGATGTGAAGACAACTGCACTGCTTGTTTGAAAGGAAAACAACACAAAGTCTCATTCCCTCCTATTCAAGAACCTAAGTCCATTGCCTGCTTGCAATTACTACACATGGATATCTTTGGTCCTGTGAGAGTAATGAGTATGGCAAAGAAGAAATACTGTCTGGTAATTATGGATGATTACTCCAGATTTGTATGGACTTTCTTCTTGCATTCAAAGGATGAGGCTGCTCAGACGATTATAAACTTTGTGTTGTATGTTGAGAAGCAGTATTCCCTATCTGTCAAGTGTATCAGAAGTGATAATGGAACAGAATTCAGAAACCATACACTTGATGATTTTTATCTCTCAAAGGGAATTAAGAGGCAGTTTAGCATCCCAAGGACTCCAGAACAAAATGGAGAAGTGGAGAGAAGAAAGAACAGGACCCTAATTGAAGCTGCAAGGTCCATGTTGGCTGACTCTGGTTTGCCACTGACCTTTTGGGCTGAAGCTGTTAACACAACTTGCTATGTGCAGAATAGAGCCTTAGTAAATCAGAGGTTGATGAAGACTCCATATGAAGTTCTACATCATTTGGCTCCTCTAGTTTCATTTTTCAGAGCCTTTGGGTGTCCTTGTTTCATTCTCAACACAAAGGATCAACTCCATAAATTTGATCCTAAGGTGGATGCAGGGTATTTTGTTGGTTATTCATCTACTTGCAAGGATACAGAGTCTTCAACTGCAGAACAAAGATAGTTGAAGAGACTCGCATGTGAAGTTTAATGAATCTCCAAAGGACAAGATTCCACAAAACCCTATGGAGTTATTTGATTTGGACATACTGCAATATGTTCCTTATCAGGCTTCAGCTGTTGCTCCTGTCAACAGTTCTCCACCTGGTGGTATTGATGATGATGATAATATCAATATCACCTATTCAAGTTTAGTGATCAACTGCCTGAGTTCACTAAACTTGATGTTCCTGTAGTTTCAGCAGTTCCATCCACAACAAATGCTGATGAGATCTCTGATTCCTTTACATCTTTTGATTTGCCATCTCATTCTTGGTTTCAAGAGTCTGCATCACCATCTGCTGCTGCTGAAGGTCCTACAAACACTTGCACAGATCTCATTGTTTATCAAGAGCTGAAGAATCACCCAATGTCTCAAATCATTGGTGATATCATTGGATCAACTGGAGTTTCAACAAGAAGTCAATTGTCCAATTTCTGCTTCTATGCTCTCTTCATTAGTCAGTAAGAACCAAAGAACTATCACATTGCTTTAAGGGACATGGATGGGTTGAAGCCATGCAGCTTGAGCTACTTCAGTTCAACAAGCAGCAAGTGTGGGAACTGGTTCCTCTACCCCCAGGTAAGTGTGCAATAGGCACTAAATGGGTGTTTAGGAATAAAACAGATGAAAATGGGCTTATTGTTAAGAACAAGGCCAGACTGGTGTTCGGGGTTTGCACAGGAAGAAGGTATTGATTATGATGAAACCTTTGCTCCTGTAGCCAGACTGGAGGCAATTAGATTGTTCTTAGCCTATGTTGTATTCCACAATCTTAAAGTTTTTCAAATGGATGTTAAAAGTGCATTTTTATATGGTAAAATAAAAGAAGAGGTTTATATGAGTCAACCACCAGGTTTGAGGATAATAAACATCCAGATTGGGTATACAAGCTTGATAAGGCTCTTTATGGGTTGAAACAAGCTCCTAGAGCCTGGTATGAGACATTATCAAATTTTCTTCTTCAAAATAATTTCACTAGAGGCTCCATAGATAAAACTTTGTTCATTAAGAAGGTGGATCAGCATAAGCTACTTGTTCAAATTTATGTTGATGATATTATTTTTGCATCCTCTGATCCCCAGTTGTGTGATGATTTTACCAATTAATGCAAAAGAAGTTTGAAATGAGTGCAATGGGAGAATTACAGTTTTTTCTAGGATTGCAAATCAAACAAAAGGCTGATGGGACTTTCATTCATCAGTCTAATATACAAAAGATCTTTTGAATAAGTTTGATTTACAAAACTATAAGCCCTGTTCTACTCCCATGTGCCACACCACTCAACTGGATGCAGATCAGAAAGGTAAAGTTGTTGATGAAACACTTTACAGGTATGATTGGGTCCTTGATGTACTTAACAGCTTCTAGACCAGATATCATGTTTGCAACTTGTGTTTGTGCTAGATTTTAGGCTGCTCCTAAAGAGTCTCATTTGATTGCAGTCAAGAGGATCTTTAGATATCTGCAAGGTACACAATCTCTAGGTTTATGGTATTCCACTGGACACTCTTGCAAATTAGTTGCTTTTTCTGATAGTGACTATGCAGGGTGTAAGTTAACCAGAAAGTCAACTTCTGGTGGATGTCAATTCCTAGGCAACTGTTTGATTTCTTGGCAAAGTAAGAAACAAACATCTGTTGCTACATCCACGGCTGAAGCAGAGTACATTGCTGCTGCAAGTTGTACATCTCGGGTACTTTGGCTTCAGAACCAACTTTTGGATTATGGCATTACAGAGACTAAGACTCCATTATTAATGGACAGGTGCTTCAGCTCTTTGCATTGTCAAGAATCATGTCCAGCATTCTAGGACCAAACATATAGAGATCAGACACCATTTTATTAGGGACTGTTTTGAAAAAGGTCTGATTGATCCAAAGTTTGTGCCTAGTGCTGATGAGATTGCAGACATTTTTACTAAGCCTTTGGATAGTTCAACTTTCCAAAACCTAGTGTTAAGGCTTTGTATGCTGCAGCTAAAATAAGTGACAACTACTGATGATCTCAGTAAACAAGTACTGATGATCATTAGTAAACATGTCAAAATAAGTACTGATTCTGTTATAACTACTGATTTAGTAGTAAAAACAGACAAGTACCGATGTCCTATGAAATACTGAAAATAGCTAAAAAGTCGGATGAGTAAGTGTTGAGGACAGTATGAAACAGCTGAAAAGCTAAGAATTGACGAAAACTACTGATAGGAATTTTCTCTTCAGTCATTTTACAACTGCTGTTTCATCTTAAACAACTGAAGCAAAACCAATGTCTTCAGTATTTCACAACTACTGATGACTAACACCAAGTCTTCAGTCATTTACAACAACTGATGACAAAACCATGTCTTTAGTAGTTTCACAACTACTGATGACTAACACCAAGTCCTCAGTTGTTTCCAACATCTGAAGCCAAAACCATGGTTTTCAGTAGTTTTATAACTGCTGATGCCTAAAACCAAGACTTCAGTTGTTTCACCCTCTGAAGGTTAATACCATGTCATCAGTCGTTTAAAACTACTGATGATTAACACCAAACCCTTCAGTTGTTTATAACCCATACCCTATAAATACCTAATCCTACAGAGCTTCATTATCTCAAACCTAATGTTCAAAAACTCCGAACCTTCTCTCACATTAATGGCGACCATGCAGCTTAAACCAGACACAACTGTGTTGCCTACCTTACCAAATCACCTTCGGGAAGTTTGATACTGCCATTGATCTAATGGTCCATTCTCCATACAAAAAGCCTTCCTTATCAATCCTACCATTTATGCCGAATCCCTAAATCAGTTCTGGACGAACGTCACCTTACCACTGGGGAGAATGACACCGAGTCTCTCCAGTCGTTCGTCAACTCCCATAAGGTGGTCATCACTCCGGCAATCCTTCGCCAAACCCTACAACTGGATGATGCACCTTCCCCGCTGGATATTCAAAGGGCACCACTGATCTATCCTTTGCCCAACATGGATACCAGGGTAACCTCAGTGCTTCTACCATCCTAAAGAAGCATTTCCATGACGCTGAACGCCTTATTTTTCATATGGTGAATGTCTGCCTAGCCCCTAAGACTTCTTCTTGGGATCAAATGTCAACCAGGTGGCAGTAGGTATTCTTCTCTATCCTTGAGCAACAAAACTTAATTTTTCTGAAATAATAATTCTTGAACTTAAGGATATGGCCTCAAAACCTATTGCTAACCGATGGATATTATATCCTCGGTTCATAATGGCCATTATAGAGAACCAGCTGAAAGCTGAGGGACTGGTTGGCCTTGGAGTCCTGCCATGGCTGTATTGCCTAAGGTATACTCCAGGCACAACTCAGACCAGTCACTCAAATAGGCTGCCAAGCTGCAAAAACCCACGCACTGGAACCCACAGCACCACCTCCAAACCAAAGTCCCCACCAAACCCAACACCAAAGACCCAAAAAGGCTGCTCAGGGAGATGAGTCCCCTGAGGATGCCCCTGTACGACAAACACAGGAAATACATACTGGTTATAAACCCCTAGTTATGTCCATGACTCACCCAACCTCAAACGCTCAGGCTTCCTCTCAACAGGAGCCTACAGCAATCAAATCGGGGCACCTATACATCTGGAACCTTCCTCATTTGAGGAGGTTGCCATTGAAACGCACACTCTCCCCGGGTGCATACTGCTTTACACCATCTCCCACTGTAACCGCCCCCCAAAGTCCTACCATAATAGTTGCAAAAGTGTTGAGTCAGTTGCATTCCTCCCCCCTCCCCAGATACCAATCAAAACTGGGATAGCCAAACAATTGAGGGGGAGGATCAAATGCTTCTGATAACCCACAGCACAGGGGTACATTGTTCATCTCCAAGTGTAGAAATGGAGATTAGAACATCTGGTGAGGCTGCCACTTCTCCTGCTTCAGCATATGATCAGGATGCAGTTGGTATCATCCATAAGACCTCACCAAGGCAACTGCCAATGAAGGACATAGTCCTGAGGCAGGAAGTCCCCAGTACCAAGAACAAGGGGCACATGCTGTACTGATCTACACTCAGAGCATGTACATCCTGATTCTATCAGGAGGTCAGGTGATTCAGCTAACACTGATGATGACCTGGGCTTCTTCTATGATGTTTTAGCCTAAAATACCATCCTAGAGAATGAGGTAAGCAGACTCAACAGCTGATTGCCAAATGTCTCAGGATCTAAGTCCATCTGTCCCAATCCACCAACAGATGGCACCTTCCTCTGAAGGTCTCTTATACACAGAGCCACTCCAAAACACTCAGCCACCTGCCTCTAATTCTGGTACTATCTCTCAGGGACAGAACCCCCCGAGCAAATAGCTGCTATCTTCAAAATTCTTACCTCTCATCACACCAATTATCACTGATATAGTGATTAAAACCCTTGATGAGAGGCTTCCCTCGGTTATCCAACCCTTGCTGGAGGAAGTTGTGAGCAAAAGGCTTTCTGACAATCAAACCCTTGCAACCAATGCAACTAAAAAGGGGGAGATTCAGTCAGTGAAAGCAAAAAAAAGAGAAAGAGGATGAAGATGGGAAAGAGAAAGAAAAAGAGATAGAGGTGGAAAATGAGAAGGAGTTGGGTGTAGAGAAGGAGAAGGAGAAGGAAGCTGAAATGGAGAAAGTGACTGAAAGTACTAAAGACTTTCATGTCACATACAAGAAAAGGAGAAAAGAGTGAAGAAGGAGAAGGAGTGGAGGAAATGGTGAAGGAGGCTGATGCCCAACACAGCCGATCAATGGATAACATCATTGATCAGCTGTTTAGGCAAGGTCATGACACTAAAAACTTGACTCCGAAATTAGAAGATTGGAGATGAAGAAATCCAAGCAAGATGGGCAAGTTACAATGTGTTGGAAAGGGAAGGCTGGAAATCATGATCAGGTTCATAGCTAAGTATCTTGGAAGATCATTGATTGAAATCAAGTCATGGTCCAGGGACAGCATCTTGGCAATAACCACCAAGATCTGTTCGTCTGAAGTATATACCAAGGGCTGTCATTGAAGTCTTGAATAAAGCTGGTGCTAGGAGCCGGACTGAACTGGTCAAAAAATCTAAAGCCTCACTTACATCCAAAATGCTAGAACACAGCCTGTCAAAATTCCCACACCAAAACCACCACAACCATAACCCACTAAACCAATTCCCTTACCCACAAACCAATAGCCGATGATGTACCCCAGAAGAGGAAGAGAAGGGTACTGAGGCTAGAAGAGGAAGAAGATTAATGATGAGATGAAGACAGGCTGCCAATCTCAGCTGTTATACAGTTGCCTAAGGCCATAAGTCACCCTCCAACAATTACTCCTGAATCTCAAAGGCAAATTGTGAAAGTGAAGTTAAAAGAAGAAGAGCTTCACAAACAACATGATAAGGATTGTTAGAAGAGTCGACAAAGCACGCTGCCACATCTTCAATCATCAATATGAAGAAACTGCTCAGAGATTATACACTCTCAGACATACCTTTCAATATCAAAAAGAGAGAGTGAGGATTTGGCTTGATCCCAGGGTGTCTCATAGGATTCAAAAGAAAATTATTCCACAGAGATACATTGGCCAAGTAAGAAGATTGTAGATGAGTGATCTCACTGGCCTTTGTAGTATCACCTTAGGAGATCCTAGATGACTTCAAGAAAGCCTATAAAGCTAAACTGACCCCACAAAGATGCTGGAGAATAAAGTGGTGAAAAAGGGTTAGTGTATAGGAGGCTTGAGGAAGTTAGAAAGAATGAGCTCCAGTTGTTCTTAGAGGGTATTCACCCAGATGAATTCACATATAAGTCATAACAACTGTGGAGCTAAAAAATGGGAAGCAGGTCAAATACCTCTCTGAGTACTATGGGCCAGAGTCACTCTTTGAAGGAGAAGCAGAAGAGCTTACCATGGAGGAACAATAACCTTCCTTGAGGCCTATACAGGGAGTCTTACAGACTCATAGTTGGGAAGTAGATCTCATGGATAGGGTATAGCTTTGTTTCCAGTTCCCCAAGACAGAGTTCCCATCCATCCTTTGCCAAACAGATCATTGAGACTTCTTCCCAGGCCTGTGCTTACAAGGGTTACTTCTGAGCTGATCTAGAAGACAAAAAAAACCATCTTTCTGCGATAAAAGTGGGACATCTTCAATAAGCTTAAAGTTTTAGACTGCATTGGTTCAGGGGGAGTTTGTTGGACCAAAAGAACCAATGAGCCAGATCAGAAAACCCTTTAAGTCCCACAAGACATCACAACAACTGCTGAAGACTTGATCAGCTGTTTGACAAAGTCTGAAGATCAACAGCTGAAGACTAAAGTACTGAGACTTCAATAGCTGAAGAACAAAGTCTGAAGATCAACAGCTGAAGACTATACTGAAGACTTCAACAGCTGAAGACCAAAGTCTGAAGATCAACAGCTGAAGACTAAAGTACTGAAGACTTCAACAGCTGAAGACCAAAGTCTGAAGATCAACAGCTGAAGAATAAAGTACTGAAGACTTCAACAGCTGAAGACCAAAGTCTGAAGATCAACAGCTGAAGACTAAAGTACTGAAGATCAACAGCTGAAGTACAAAGACTGGAGACATCAGCTGAAGACATCAGCTGATGACAACAATTGAAGTTCACGAAGTCCAAGTACTGAAGCCTTCAGAGTTTGTCACAACAGTTGAAGAAGCATTCTTCAGTTGTTGTGATGGTTTCCTTTCAGTAGTTTTATTTTCTATTTCAGTACTTGTAAAATGACTGAAGAGCATGTTCTTCGGTCGTTGTTGTTTTAGTAGTTTCTTTTCAGTAGTTGTAGTGATAGTTAACACTTGGTATTTTTGTAAGAAGATGTCAGCTGTTTGACATCTTCAGTAGTTGTGTTATCTTTCAGTAGTTAAATAACAGTTAGATGTCACTGTCAAGTGACATCAGCTAACGTCAGCTTCCCTTATAAAAGTAAAGATGACCTAATTGTAATGGTGTGCGTGAAGCCAGTCGAAGCGTGTATTGAATGAATATATTCCTTTTGCCAGAAATTCTCTCTCTATAATAAACACTGTTTCATTGATAAATTTCGTGTGTTCTTGTTTAAATTTGTTAATTCGTGAGCTCATTCCGCTGCAAATCCAATCTAATTGATCAAACTAGATGTCGAGATCCTAACATTGTCTTTTAAAGCAACAGTGATGTTTAGAGGGACTACTTGTAACAGAAAACAACTGAAGAGACAAAGGTTGGCAGTACCACTTTGACTCCTTGTAGTTCTCTTTGTAGGATCTCCGATGATGTTATTGACTGGATGAGTCTTATGGATTCTCATTGATGGAGTTGATTCAACTGGCATAGATGATTCCAGGTTAGTCATTTCCATTGCCTTAGACTTATCCAACCCAGATTAAGAGTTTAAGAAATGATCAAAATGTTCAAAATGTTCAACATGAGTAGATCTAATCAGTAAAAACTAACAAATCTACAGAATTCAAAGCAATTAAACACAACTAACACTGATAGATCAATTGATCTAAATCAATGAGCACTTGGCTCTGATACCACCTGTGAATCCAAGGATCGTAGACAGGAATTATCAGTGTTGGTCAAAGACAAGTTAACGTTTGTGGAATCAACGTTGGCTTGGTTTAATGTTATGTAATAAATTTCAATATCAATGAAATTCAAGAACACACTAACAGAAAAAAAATTAATGAATAATATGTATTTCATTAAAATATGTTAATAATTACAAAATAATGAATGAATGATATCAAAGTTTGTTATGAATGATGTGACGGCTGCTAGGGTTTGATTGAGTGAATTGATGTGATGTTTGTTGTTTGTTGTATTGCTATAGTTGTTGCCGTTCAATCAATCGTCTAATCAAGCATCCTTGAATCGAAACCTAGGATCTATATATATAGGCAAGGATGTTTCTGTTATAGAAAACACCGGATCTCTTGGGATTTGATTTGTTTCAGTTAAGGAATCATCGGATTTCTTGGGATTCACATAACTGCCTTATTGACTTGTTACTTGTAACACTTGTATTATACAAGTGTTTGGACTCCGCAGGAATAGTGTCTTCCGTAGGAATTTGTTCTTCCGTAGAAGTCTTGTTCTTCAGTTCTAGTTGTTCATCCGTAGAGGATCTTCGGATGTAATTTTACTTGTAAGAAACATATATATGGAAGAACAAAATGTTCATCTGTAGATGTTTCTTACACTTGGTCAATTTCAGAAATTGACCAAGTATAATGTTCGTAGCTGCGACCATACATAAATCAACACACATATAAATGGGTTAACCTATATATATAATGCATACACAATAATGAATTACAACCATTCATTAAAGATATTAATTCAAGTACTAAGCCTATACAAAATTGACTAGATCTACTGATCCTAGACCTAACACATAGCCTTGACCTTATGTGTTTTGGATTTGGTTGATTGTGATTTTGTCATGTTGGTTTGTTTCTTGAAAGGGTTGTAATATTTGTGTTTGTATTTTGGGTTGTAATTTATTTATTCATTGGTTATGTAATAAATAGATTAGGTGCATTTCTTTTATTAGAAAAATTGTATTAGGATATGATTTTGTAAAAGAAGATGCACAAGATGAAGACCCAAAGCAAGACACAAAAGACATGGAGCATTTGGATGTGGATTCAAGTGGGAGTTCATGGACACATTTTAATGTCTCATTGTTAACCATTAGGAAAGACCTTGTTAGGATCGTGTACTTGACGATGTACTAACCGATTAACGTGTATACCGAACCAAATAGTGCGGAATCCTATTTGATTGGCGATCCAATCAGTGAGAACGCATGTTGAAACAATATGTATTGAATCTAACGTTAATAATCGATTAGGAATCGATCTATCGCGATCTATGAACTTGGAGCATAATCTTAGAGGTTTCTGGATGGCTAGGGTATGTCTAGAGTCGAAGTGTGTATAATGCTTACATTTTTCCATGAATTAGGTGGTATTTATAGGTTAGGGTTGCTCATTCGGGCAACTGAACCATTAGCATGGTTCATTCGTGCGATTGAGCCATGCGGTTGATCCATTTGCACGACTGAGTGTTCCGTCGTGTGACTGAGTCAGTCGCATGAAGTTGTTCAAGCGTATGGACTATTAAGGCACATGGACACTCAGTCGCATGGTCATTCGGACGCATGACCACTGTTCGGGCGCATGGTCCAGTCGGACGCATGAGAACTTCACTTGACCAAGTTTGAATGTAGTCATTATTATAACATTATGCATATCAATTCAAACAATCACAAACCTATAAAATCTAGTCAATATGTGTTACACAACTCATTAATGAAATATTAAACATTATAAATCACAACCAAACATTCTTATTTCATTAATTACCCAAGCATTACATAAGTGTAAGACATTCAATACATATTACATTAAGATCCAAATCTAGGTACATATGTATCAACAGACCTTATTACAACACTTGTGATGGCAAATAAGTGTAGTCAACTTAGTGGCTATGGTTATGCACTTATGTTTGTATGATTATGCTTGTTTGTTTGTTTGTTGTATGGTTGTTGTTTGATATTCGGATATGCATAACAAACTTATTAACAAACTTAACAAGCTGAAAATTGATGGTTCTTTATCATTAAGTGATTAATAAAAGGTTATTAAAAGGATTAATGATTTTAATAAAAGGGGTTTTATTTAAAAGTGAACCATAGGATACCTTGTACTTGAAAGCATGCAAATATAAGATACATAGAGTTTTCTAAACTAGTATTATGAAAACTTAAAATTTATTTTATAAACAAGTTAAACACCATCCTTTTGCACAATACTTAAATCAGTTGGAAAATCTTAATGGGATAAAGGTCACCTAACCATTTTGAGGGAACTTGTGATTTGAGTTGGGGATACCATATTTGTGGGATAAAGGTCACCTAACCACTTATGTTAGAAAACTAACATGTGTGTGAAGTAGGGTAACTTGATTTGCAAACCATGTTTAATGGATCACCTACAATGTGGTTTACAAAGGTGTTGATGGATAAACATGCCGACCACACATATGATGTTTAAGGCGATCCCATACCTTAGAAGTTGCAAAAGGTTGCAATTGTCAAAATGTTGACTACCTTGTTAATTTAAATAATGGGATAAAGGTCACCTAACCACTATTTAAACGTAATGTTGGATTCTAGAATTTTAAATTGTGTAAGACACTTAAAAGGGTTTAATTACTAAAATATGAATAATATCAAAAATACTAAAATTGAACTTTGTTTAATTTTGTAGATGGCAACCAACAATAATGAAAATATGACATCCCGTCCGCTCACTCACTATCACTAAGAACCATTCTCCAAAAGAAGAGTCTAAATCATAATAACTTTATAGATAGGTTTCGAAACTTGAGAATTGTTCTCAAGCAAGAGAAACGATCGTATATTTTAGACGATCCAATTCCCGATCAACCTAATATGGAGGATGAGGAGGCCTATAATAATTGGGTGAAATACACTAAGGACTCGGTCCAAGTGTCTTGCCTCATGTTGGCAAGTATGACTCCGAATCTCCAAAAGGAGTATGAACATCATGGAGCATACGACATAATTACCCAGTTGAAGGAAACGTTCCAACAACAAGCAAGGGTAAAGCGCTTCGAAATGGTTTGAGCACTCCATGCATGTCGTTAGGATGACACCCAATCTGTTTCATCTTATGTACTTAAGATGAAAAGCCACATTGACCGCCTCGAAAGGCTAAATTATCCTATCTCGAAAGAGTTGGCTACGAATTATTCCTCAACTCTTTGTCAAAAAGGTGTTGACAACTTTGTCATGAATTATAACTTGAACGGGTGGGACAAGACATAAGTGAGCTTCACTCTATGCTCAAAACTGCTGAGGCGGCCATGGGTAAAAAGGTTTTACCCATTCTCACCATCAATGAAGGTGGGAACAAGAAGAGGCCTCACCCCGCACCCAAGAAAAATGTTGCCAAGGGCAAAGGGTACGTTAAGAGAAAAGGGAAGGTAGTGGTAAGAGAGCCACCACCAAAACAAGTGGAGAAGAAGCAAAAGGTTGCTTCAAATGACCCATGCTTCAAGTGTGGGGAGATTGGACATTGGGCAAGAAATTGTCCAGTCCATCTCAAAGAGTTGCAAGCTAAGAGGGATGTCGAGAAAATCTCAGGTTCAATTTTCATGATTCATATTGATCAAAATTTAATATCCTCTAACACATGGGTATTGGATACCGAATGTGGAACTCACATTTACAACTTATTGCAGGGGTTCAAAAGAAGTAAGGACTTCAAGAAAGGGGATGTTAGCCTCTACATGGGGAATGGGGCAAAAGTTCAAGTTGAAGGCCAAAGGGACTACATCTTGAAGCTTCCAAATGGTTTGGAAGCAATTTTGAAAAATGTTTTGTATGCTCCTAGTTGACTAGGAATATTATTTATGTTTCCTAATTAAGAAAATATGGTTATCTTATGACATTTAATGAAAATGAAATTCATGTTTCTTTAAATGACATCTTTTATTTTAAAGCTATTCCTATTGATGGTATTTATGAATTGGTTCATGAAAACACATTATATGATAGCTCATTGTACCAAACCACCACTAAGAAGCTCAAATTGGATTTGAGTGACACCTATCTTGGCATTGCCGCCTTGGTCATATAAACAAGACGCGCATACAAACACTTCAAAAGAACGGTCTTTTAAAAGCAAGGGAATATGATTCATTTGATGTATGTGAATCTTGTTTACAAGGTAAAATGACTAAGGCACCTTTTAGTGGCAAATCTGAAAAGGGCAAAAGATTTATTAGGCATCATACATTCGGATGTATGTGGTCCTTTTAAACCAATGACTAGGTGCAATGAAAGATACTTCGTTACCATTACCGACGACTATAGTCGATATGGTTATGTGTACTTGTTAAGACACAAAGATGAAGCTTTTGAAATATTCAAAATCTTCCATAATGAAGTAGAAAATCAACTCAACAAGAAAATAAAAATTCTCCGCACCGATAGAGGAGGTGTATACCTAAGTGATGTTTTTAGAGATCATCTTAGAAGTTGTGGTATTGTCTCACAACTATCTCCACCTGGAACACCACAACACAATGGTGTGTCCGAGAGGAGAAATCGAACTCTATTGGATATGGTTCGATCTATGATGGCTAGAAGCTCATTGCCTCTATCATTTTGGGGTTTCACTTTGCTCTTTGCGACCCGTATCTTGAATATGGCCCCAACCAAGAAAGAAAAACGACACCTTTTGAAGTATGGCATAGAAGGGTTCCATCACTATCATATTTAAAAGTATGGGGTTGTGAAGCTTATGTTAAGACTCCCACCTTAAATAAGTTAGAAAGCCGTTCCACTAAGTGTATCTTAATTGGATATATTAGAGATTCTATGAGATATTATTGTTATGATCCATTGGAACAAAAGGAGTTTGTTGCCAAGAAGGCTGAGTTCTTAGAAGCTAAGTTCCTTACGGAAGGAACTAGCAGTAGCACAGTGGATCTTGAGGAGGATCAATGTAACACCCGGTTATTTTAAAGTCAAAGAAATAAAGAATAAAGTGAAGAAAAAGAAAGAAAATATATTTTACCCAAGATAAGGGGTAAAAAGTGTCAAAAAGGAAAAAAGGTTGGAAAAGTGGGTGTAAAGTGGGCATGGCCACCCACTCTCTCTTCTTACACACCCAAATCTTCAGATCTGTTATACAGAGAAAGAAAAGGGCTGAAACTCTCGGTTTCAGAAAGAAGAACAAGAAAGAATTCGAATTCAAGTTAAGTATTCATGGTTTTATGGTGTTCTTAACCAGTATGCCCTCGGGTTTATGCTTATGTGTGTTGTGTGTGCTCGGATGTATGTTTTTAGTGGGTTTCTAGGTGGTTGAACTTAATTGCAAACGAGTTTGGAAAAAGCCATACTTAAGAGCTGCAAAGGTGAGTTCTAGAACCCCTTTTTTACATGTTTTAACTAATTTTGGGGTTGGAATTGCATGTATGAACTTTTTATGAAACTAGGGTTTCATACCCGTATGTTTGAATGTGTGTATGTTGCGGGTTTGGTGTGATTTTGGTCTATGTTCATGCTTGTTGATGTTATGGTTGTGTTTTTAAGGCTTAGAATGTAAGATTTAAGCTTAGAACATGATAGATGGTGTTTGGGGACCGAATTATGATGTTAAGTGTGCCCTAGGCTGCTCATGCACCCAAACAGTAGTTCATACGCCTAAGTTTAGAAAAACTGCTTAAGTGTTCCAAATCCGGATGAGCATTGCCAAATGCGGATGAGAAAGTCGATGCGGATGAGAAAGTCAATGCGGATGATATAGTCAATGCGGATGAGAAAGTCAATGCAGATGAGTAAGGAAATGCGGATGAGTAAAGAAATGCGGATGAGTAAGTTCATGCAAATGAACAAATGCGGATGAGTAAGTTCATGAAAATGAACAAATACGGATGAGTGAGTTCATGCGAATGAAAAAATGTGAATGAACAAATGCGGATGAACAAATGCGGATGACTAAGTTCATGCGAATGAACAAATGCGAATGAACAAATGCGTATGAACAAATGCGAATGAACAAATGCAGATGAACAAATATGGATGAGTAAGTTCATGTGAATGAACAAATGCGGATGACTAAGTTCATGCGAATGAACAAATGTAGATGAGTAATTTCATGCGAATGAACAAATGCGGATGAACACTAAGAATATTTTCTGACTTTTTGGGGAAAAAGTGAAATGTAGGCTTTGACTTAGGAGGTTCCCGGGGGTTCATGTAAGCTGACTTTTAAGGTCATAGATGTTATGATGGGCATGTTATGATGTATGATTGATGCTTATGCATGATGGTATGTATGATGTATGTATTTATGTATGATGCCCTGTATGATGATGTTGACTGTGTATATTGATGTTCCTTATTATTTATGTTTATTTTCCCATGGCTTTACGTTAATGAATGAAATGAAAGTATTATGTAACGTAAAGTGGAAGATAATGAAAAGAGGAACATGATGAATGAATGCATGCATAATGAACGAAGGACAGTAAAGTAAGTCTTGCAAGCCTTGTATGTGGGTACACGCCTAATGAAGGGTATTAGTCTAACGGTGTGCGGGTTAGCTGTCCTAGAAGGATGCACACTGGGGTTTTTCTTTGTGATTGACCATTTGTATAGAACCTTTGTTGCTTACCCTAGATATTGTGGCCAGGCTGTTGTGCACCATGACGGGAGGTCTAAGATAGACCTTGGTCCAGTATTAGCTTTATGCATGACGGTGGGTATAGCACATGACAATGGTACACCTGAGTTTACCCTAGGTACTGAGGCCAGGCTGCTGTGCGCCATGACGAGGGGTCTATGATAGACCCCGGCCCAGTACCAGATTTATGCATGACGGTAGGGTAAAGTTCATGGTTTTTAATGGAATGAAAAGAAGTAATGATGAACATATGAATGAAAGTAAGAAAGAATGAATGCATGGAAGTTAATGAATAAATGATGAAGATAATAATAATATTATCTATGTGTACGTATGATGTGTGCTCACATGCAAAAGTAAACAACGGTTTTAAATGAAAGTAAAGTATGTTTTATTTTAAAACTAGAACTCACTCAGCAATGTTGACTTTTTATGCATTTTTCTAGCTGGCAGGTAAAGTTGCTGAGGATGGCACGGGGCGACTACATGGCTCTTTTGGATGGCATTTTTTTGTTTAATGTTTTTGCATTGTAACACGAACAAATGATGTTCTGAAATGAATGATTGTATTAACTTGCAAAAGCATCTATAATGAAATGAAAAGTTATTTTAGTGTTCCACTGTGATGTTTTATGAAGTATAAATGTAAATATATGTTTTATGTGCAGTGATTGACCAGCTGTGAGCGTCACGGGAACGGGGCCTTAAAATCAAGAACCACAAACCGATACACGTTTGGTTGACACTAGCACTCAACATGAGGATGTTGAGGATAATCAAATGGTTGATCAATAAACACAAAATGTTCGCAGATCTGGTAGAATTAGTAATCCACTTGAAAGATATGGATTCTTCATAGATGGATGCTATGTGGTAGATTCTGATGAACCAACCACTTATCATGATGCAATGTCCAATTTGGATTGTGACAAATGGCTTGAGGCCATGAACATTGAGATGCAATCCATGTATGACAACCAAGTTTGGGACTTGGTTGTACCACCTCTTAACTCCAAGGTATTTGCAAGTAAGTGGGTTTTCAAGAAGAAAAAGGATATGCATGGAAACTTGGATACATATAAAGCTAGACTTGTAGCAAAAGGTTTCACTCAAACTCAAGGGGTTGATTATGATAAGACATTCTCGTCGGTTGCAATGCTAAAGTCTAGTAGGATATTATTTGCCATAGCTGCTCATTATTATTATGAGATTTGGCAAATGGATGTCAAAACTGCTTTTCTAAATGGATATCTTGGGCAAGATGTCTATGTGGTACAGCCTGAAGGTTTTGTCAATCCAAAACATCCTAACAAAGTATGCAAGTTAAAGAAATCAATCTATGGATTGAAGCACGCATCAAGAAGTTGGAATCACCGTTTGATGAAGAGATAATCAAATTTGGGTTCATCAAAAATGTTGATGAAGCATGTGTATATAAGAAAGCTAGTGGGAGCATCATCACTTTCCTAGTATTGTATGTCGATGACATTCTACTATTTGGAAATGACATTCCAACCTTGGAAGGTGTAAAAGCTTGGCTTGGAAGCTGTTTTTCAATTAAGAATCTTGGTGAAGCCGCTTATATTTTGGAAATAAAGATCTATAGGGATAGATCAAGGTGGTTGATAGGTTTGAATCAAAGTGCATACATTGATATGATCTTGGAAAGGTTCAAGATGAAAAACTCTAAGAAATGTATTGTACCTATTCAAAGAGGAACGATATTGAGTAAGACTCCATGTCCAAGCTCAAAGGATGAGCAAGACTAAATGAAAGGAATCCCGTATGCATCTGCCATAGGATCCATCATGTATGCAATGATATGCACTAGGCCGGACGTGTCATGCGCTTTGAGCATGACAAGCCGATACCAGCAAAATCCTAGAAACAGTTATTGGATGACTGTTAAGAACATACTTAAGTACCTAAGGAGGACCAAAGATATGTTCCTAATCTACGGATCTGGTGAGGAGGAACTCGTAGTAAAGGGTTACATGGATGTGAGTTTCCAAACTGATCGAGATGATTCACGATCACAATCAAGATAGATTTTCATCTTGAATGGAGGAGCGATCTCTTGGAAGAGCTCTAAGCAAGATGTGGTGGCATTATCAACTATAGAGTCAGAATACATCACCGCTTCATTAGCAGCTCAGGAAGCTGTATGGTTAAGGAAATTCATTGCCGATCTAGGGGTAGTCCCTTCCATTCAGGACCCCCTATAAATTCTTTGTGATACCGAGGGTGCGATTGCTCAAATCAAGGAATCCCGTGCACATCAAAAGACTAGGCACATTGAATGAAGATTTAACTACATAAGGGATGAAGTTGAAAACGGAAAGATATGTATTCGCAAAGTTTACACAGATCAAAACATTGCGGATCCACTGACGAAGCTTCTTGAAAAGGCAAAGCATGAAAGTCATACTTGTGCCATGGGACTTCAATACTCTAGTGACTGGATTTGATCTTTAATTTTTGTAGTTAGATATTGTAACCCTTTATTACTTGAATGAATTATTTGGTTATAATGATTCAACTAATATTCCTATTTTACATGTTTAAAATCCATGAGTCAATCACTTACTCAAAACGTTTGTAGTCATTCATACTTGTGGGAACAAGTATGAAGGTAAGACTATTATGAACTTGGATTGGTAGATATTCATATGGATGAATATAAAGCAAAGGTTGCTGCCAAAGTTCATAGATATTTATGGGATACAAATATTGGACTGACCTGCATCTCAAATATTACTACATGGAATCTTCCTGATTGATCATAAGTAATTTTGAGTAAAGGCGAATATCATTTGGTATCCTCTGACCTGAGATACATATTGGGTCTTGATATTTATCAAATATTATACTTTGACTTATTTCTTCGTTGTTCTGAAACATGGCAGTACATAAGTCTGAGTTCAGGTATAATACAAGGTAATTGTGAGAGACATATGTAGTCAAGATGAGATTTGTCCCTCTTATTCATTGAGAGTATGATGTCTAAGGCCTGGTAAAGTTAAATCAATGGAGAATGATCATTCAGTGACTCTGGGATTTAACATGATATCTGTGACAAAAGGATAGATGATTGATTCACCTAAAACATTTCTAGTAAGGTACTTGAAGGGGATGATGTTATAGAATGGTACTTAGTCATACGTATTAAGGGTAGTAAACCGTTGTTAGGCGGTATTTACTGCTTACATCAATCTTCTATGAATCTTGTGCAAGTGGGAGATTATTGGATCTTGTATGCCCAAGACACATACAAGATTGATGTGGTTAGTACGTTATGATTCAAGTCGGGTCATATCCAATAACAAGCTATACAAACACCAATAAATATTTATTTGTTAATGAGAGAGATCATACAAATAAATATTGACACCAATTTAGAAAATGGGTTTTCTAAAACGTTGCTTTTGTAATAGAACAACATTATATGGATAATTTGTTCATGAGAAATTATTTGTTTCATTATTTAAGTGAGTTAAATAATAACAAATAAAAGTGTGTTAATGTTATAAAATTAAAAGAGGTTTTAATTTTATAAACTTATAGGTTGAGAGTGTAAATTTTTTATGAAAATTAAATTGGGGGGAACCCATTTTGAATGGGTTTTGGCCGCCCCTTTGTGGGGTTGTGTGGAATCATTTTGTCTTGGGTTCTACAAGACATTACTCTTCCTTGCACTCTTCCATCTATCTCTCTCTCTCACACACACAAGCAAGTTCTTTTCCTCTCTTCCTTTGGTTGAAATTTCATTTCTTGCAAGCTGAAAATTTGGGGCTTGGCTATATTCGGATTTGCAAAAAGAAGTGTTTGAGCTTTTGGTGTTCTTCTACCTAACAAGTTAGGTGTTTGCTAAGGCTTGTGGGTATACAAGCTTGAGGACTTCTATTTTGGAGGCTATACATTCAAGAAGCATCATCTTCTTCTTCTTCTCATCCATACCACATCATTTTATTCTTGAAAGGTAGTTTCAAGAACACCCTATGGTTGCCATTTTCGTTTTGATTGCATTTCATTTCACATATATATATATATGGTCCTTGTTTATGGGTTTTGGTTTGGGTTAAAATGGTTCAAATTTTCAGATTGTTAAACCACATTTTAACACCTTATATCCATTGCATTTTATAGTTTAAATGGTTAAACTAGCTTTGATTAACTTGTAACAAAAACCATCATATCTGAGTGAGTATAAATGATATTTTTTGACTTAAATATTCATTATTCACTTTTTCAGAGTATTTTTTAGACCTAGAAAAGCGCACTCAACAAACCTTTTCCCCTTTTCACAAACATTCAAAATTACCAAACCAAAACCTCAAAAAAACACATAATCTTGATTTTTGATCATTGTTTTGAAGGTAAAACATGTCATAATCATCAATAATGAACTGTTTGATTCTTGGTTATCATTAAAACTGTTCGTATTCTTATGTCTGTAATGTTGATTCTAATCTATTCTTCTTAACTCTCATGAACATATGAATAATAGATTTGCTAGAGAGCATAATGTGTGTGCATTTCTCAATGTTGATGACCTTGTATCGGAAGGGTGTCGGGACATCATCAGATATCTGCGATGATCTAGGCTCTTCTATGCTTTAATAGCAGAACCTGCGATTCATCAAGCGCATATAGTTGATTTTTGGAATTCTGCACGAATAGAAGATGGAGAATCAGAAGTTATTATGGCGGATGTGAAGAATGAAAGACTAAGGATGAATGAACAGACCATCAAGAGGATTCTAGAGTTAGGAGAACAAGAAGTTGGTCATCGTGATGTATTCGAGAATGAATACATAGAGAAAGTATTTAATCTGATGGGACATGATGATGATTTTGAAAAGGGAGAGATAAAGAAATGAAGATTATGCAAGGCGTATAGATTCCTATGTCACACGTATCTAAAGTGCATCTCCAACAGGAAGTTTGGGCTTGACAGATTCTCAAGGCACATTTCATCTGGGATTATTGGTATTTTTAAGGGAAGGACATACAACTACTCAAAGTAATTTTTCAGTTGTTTGTGTGACCACATTAAAGTGCAAAAGGCTGACAAGATGTATATGTTTCCAAGGTTCTTGCAACTAATCATCAATGCTGATCTACCTGGAATAGCTAGAGATGGTGATGTGTTTGTTTAAGCACATCTGGGAAGATCGGTACTGAATAAGATTAGTGGGATGTATAAAGGTGGAGATATGCCCATGTTTGCACATGTGGTTGATCCTAATGGTAACATACCCTAAGAATTGGTATGAGAAGACCAACAAGGGATTCACCCACTAACATTATGCAAACCTTACATTCACCCCATCAATCACCCATTCTCTAACATCATCAATCTCCATAACATCAATCACCAGCCAGTCAAAACGCCCTGCCCATCTCATCTATCCAACCAAAATCATTATCACAATCTCAAACAACTAGTCAAAACACTCGACCAACCTCTCCAATTCTCCCTATATCACCTACTCATCAACAACATGAACCTTCCCAACCTCAATCACCTGAGAGTGTGCATACAGAGCTTGTCGCTGCTACTCAGTCTCAAAAATCAGTTGACACCGATGAGACTGAGTTGGTTTCTCAAGCTAGCACCATCCCACTCTCAATCACCAACTCACTAAAACCATCTTCATCTAATCAAACTGAACCTGTTTCACCAACCATTGATCTTAAGCAACAACTACAACAACTACAACAACAACAACAACAAGAGAAGGAAAATCAAGCAGTTGAGCCCTACTCAAGTTCAGCAAGTGTAGTACCTACTATAGTTTATGATGATAAGATTGCTTATCAACATCAAGAAGGTGTAGAAAAAGCCAATTATGTTGATGTTATTGCCTATCATGAAGATGATCTCAGTGATAAGGACATCCCTATAAGCAAAAGTTATTTGGTGGTTGAATATAACAAATTGATCATCAAATTAAATAAAAGAAAGCAAAGAATACAAGAGTTGAAGGATGTGATAAAAGAAAAAGATGACCAGTTGATGAAACAAGAATCAAGACTAAAAAGATTAAGAGAAGATGCACAAATCAACAATGAAGTAATTGATACACTACTTCAACAGGGAGAAGAACTTCAAGAGTCAGTAAAGCATGAGAAGTCTGAAAAGGAGAAGCTAGCATTGAAAATTGAACATGTAACCAAGTTTCTCTCTACTCAATCTGCTTTGTTAAAAAGAAAGAAGAAGAGATTGATGAGCTTAATATGAAAATCTATGCCCTTGAATCAATGTTGCTCCATCAACAAAACTATCAATAAAATTGCAGGATCGTTGAAGGGTGTGAGTTACAACACAACAACACAAAGAGGAGATTAACCAAACTTTAATCAAATAGTAAACTGGATTAACCAAGATAAGACACTAAGAACACAAGTAATGTAAAAGACAGAACACAAGAGTATGGTTTTCAAGAATGCAGTATATTGCTTTCTCTATGCTCTATTACAAGTGTTACAAAGCATAAATAAAAGATACATGTTGGACCAAAAGAACCAATAAGCCAAGATCAGAAAACCTCTAAGTCCCACATGATATCACAACAACTGCTGAAGGCTTCATCAGCAGTTCGACAAGTGCTGAAGACTTCAACAGCTGAAGATCAAGTACTGAAGACTTTAACAGCTTAAGATCAAGTACTGAAGACTTCAACAGCTGAAGACTAAAGTGCTGAAGTCCAACAGCTGAAGAACACAAGTGCTGAAACTGAAGACCAAAGTATTGAAGGTCAACAGCTGAAGAATACAAGTGCTGAATCTGAAGACCAAAGTACTAAAGTTAAACAGCTAAAGAGTCCACAAGTGCTGAAGATCAACAACTGATGTACAAAGTTTGAAGACAGACTGAAGACATCAGCTGATGACATCTACTGAAGTCATCAGCTGATGAAACGTTTGAAGTTCAAGTCTGAAGACCAAGTGCTGAAGTTTCAGTAGTTTGTCACAACAGCTGAACAGTACTTCTTCAGTAGCTGTGTTTATCAGTAGTTTTATGTTTTTACTTTCAGTAGTTTTGTAAAACGACTGAAGAGCTTGTTCTTCAGTCGTTGTAGTTTCAGTAGTTTCTTATCAGTAGTTTTGTAATAAGTAAACACTTAGCTTCTTGTAAGAAGATGTCAGCTGCTTGACATCTTCAGTAGTTTTAGTGTTTCAGTAGTTTGTTAAATAATGGTTAGATGTCACTATCAAGTGACATCAGCCTACGTCATCTTTCCTTATATAAGGAAGAAATGACCTAAATTGTAATTTTGCGAAAGCCATGCCAAAGCTTGTGATTGAAAGAAATATTCCTTTTGCAGAAACTTTCTCTCTCTATAACTAATTCTGTTCATTGCTATATCTTTGGTATTCTTGCTCGAATTGTGCTAGTTGGTACTCTATTCCGCTGCTGAAATCATTCGAATCGATCAAACTAGATGCTGAGATCCTATCAAATGGCATCAGAGCTGGTTAATCATTGATCGATCTAACAATTGATCATTGAAACTGCTCATTTGCTCTAAGTTTGATCGAACTAGCAAATTCGCACGAATCTGTTATAGAGATTGAAGTTTTGTCGCTTTTGGCTATTTTAATTGAGGTTCTTAGTGGTTTTGAGCTAAATTTGTTTTGCTTATCTTGAATTTGTCTAAATTTTCAAAAATGACTACACCTTCTAATGATCCACACAATACTGGTTCCTCAACCAAGCCTCCGATGCTGGTTAGGAATGAGTATAACATTTGGCAACGAAGAATGCTCCATCACCTGTCTGTCAATAGTTCAGGTTGTTGGACATCCGTGGTACATGGACCACATAAGCCAATTGACAGGATCAGCAATCACAAATTTGATGTATTAGGATTCAAAGCAGCAGAATATGAACAAGAATTAGACAAATTGTAGCAAGCAATCGATACTAGTATGCATTAAGAACGCATACGGTTATAGGGAGAGAATATATATTTCTGATTTCAAAGAATGTTTATAAATGTAGAATATTTCTAATCAAATCATTCATTCATTCCATTCATTCTGCTCTCATATTACAATAGGTTGTCATTCCTTATATAGAGTGCAACAATCACTGCTGTTATCACGGAAAGTGACAACTGGCAGATCTAAAACAAAAATAACTAACTCTTAACAAACTACTGAAATGTTCACAACTACTGAGAACATATCAGAGTGTTAAGTACAAAATATAAAACTACTGAAACTACAATGACTGAAGAACAAGCTCTTTAGTCGTTCTACAAAACTACTAAAACATAAAAATATAAAAATACTGATATCACAACTACTGAAGAAGTACTCTTCAGCAGTTGTGACAAACTACTGACGCTTCAGTACTTGATCTTCAGACTTTGACCTTCAGATGTTTCATCAGCTGATGACTTCAGTAGATATCATCAGCTGATGTCTTCAGTCTTTGTCTTCAGACTTTGTACATCAGTTGTTGATCTTCAGCACTTGTAAACTCTTCAGCTGTTGTACTTCAGTACTTTGGTCTTTCAGCTTCAGCACTTGTGTTCTTCAGCTGTTCAGCTTCAGTACTTGTGTTCTTCAGCTGTTCAGTTTCAGTACTTGTGTTCTTCAGCTGTTATACTTCAGCACTTTAGTTCTTCGGCTGTTGTAATCTTCAGCACTTGATCTTCAGCTGTTGAAGTCTTCAGCACTTGTCAAACTGCTGATGAGTCTTTCAGCAGTTGTTGTGATACCATGTGGGACTTAGAGGTTTTCTGATCTTGGCTCATTGGTTCTTTTGGTCCAACAAACTCCCCCTGAACCAATGCAGCCAAAACCTCTAAATTATTCGTTGTCCCACTTATTGTTGGCAGAGTGTTGGTCTTTTTCCTTCTTGATCAGTAGAGAAGATGACCCATGTAAGCTCCGGCCTGGGAAGAAACCTCAAATATTTGTTTGGCAGAGTATGAATGGGAACTCTGTTTTGGGGAACAGGACACAGAGTTGTTATCCCATTCATGCGATTCACTTCCCCATAATGAGTCTGTACGACTCTCTTGTGTAGGCCTCAAGGAGGTGATTTGTTCCTCCATGGTTAGCTCTTCAGCACCTCCTTCAAACAATGATTCAGGCCCATAATACTCAGACAGGTATTTGGCCTGTTTCCCATTCTTTAGCTCCACAGTTGTTATTATTCTGTAAGCAAACTCATCCGGGTGATTACCCTCTAGGAACAACTGGAGCTCATTTTTCCTGACTTCCTCAAGCCTCTTGTAAACTAACCCCTTTTTCACTATTTTGTTTTCCAGCATCTTCTGAGGGGTTAGATTAGCTTTGTAGGCCTTCTTGAAGTCTTCTAGGATTTCCCAGGGTGAAACTACAAAGACCAGAGAGATCACTTCATCTACGATCTTGTTCACCTGGCCAATGTATCTCTGAGGTATATTTTTCTTATGAATTCTGTGAGAGACCCTGGGATCAGGCCAAATCCTCACTCTTTCCTTTTGATATTGAAAGGTATGCCTGAGAGTGTAAAGTCTGAGGGCTTGCTTCTTCATATTGATGATAGAAGATGTGGCTGCATAAGCTTTGTCAACTCTCTTCAGTAATTCCTCATCATGCTGTTTATGAAGCTCTTCTTCTTCTAGCTTCACTTTAACCATTTGTCTCTGGACTTCAGGAGTAATTGCTGAGGAGTGACTTGTGGCCTTAGGTAACTGAATCACAGCTGAGAGCGGCAGCCTATCTTCATCATCTTCTTCATCATCTTCTAGCCTCAATATCCTTCTCTTCTTCTTCAAGGGTATATCATCGGCTATGGGTTTTGAGGGTAAGGGAGTTGGTTTGGTGGGTTGTGTTTTGGGTGGTTTTGGTGCGGGAATGTTGACAGGCTGTTCTAGTATCCTTGAGGTGAGTGTGGCTTTTGATTGCTTGGCTAGCTCAGTCCTGCTCCCAACACCCGCTTCATTCAAAGCTTCAATAACAAGCCCCTTAGTATATGCTTCAGACGAACAGATCTTGGTGGTGATTGCCAAGATACTGTCCCTGGACCAAGCATTGATTTCGATCATTGATCTTCCAAGATATTTTGCAATAAATCTAATCATGATTTCAAGCCTTTCTCTCTCTAACACTTCATAACTTGCCCATCTATTCTGGATTTCTTCAATCTCTAGTCGTCGAATCTCAGAGTCAAGTTTATTGGTGTCATGGCCTTGCCTAAACAGCTGATCAATGATGTTGTCCATTGATCTGCTGTGTTCGGCATCAGCCTCTTTTATCAGTAGCTCCAAGGCTTTATCTTCAGCAATGTGATCATCAGCACCTTTCTTTCGCTTGTAGGTGAGCATTGGTTGTTGTTCTTTCTCTCCTTTTGGACTTGCTTTGCTTCCTTCTTTTCCTCGGATCTTTTCCTCTTCTTTTCTTTCACTGCAGTACTCTCCCCCTTTTTGGATGCATTGGAGGAAGGGGTTTGTACCGCAGAAAGAGTCTTTTGTACAGCAGCATTAATCAGGGGCTGTAAAGTGGAGGAAAGCCTCTCATCAATGGCTTTAGTCACAATATCAGTGATTATGGGTGTGATGAGAGGGAGGGAATTTTGAAGTACAACACCTATTTGCTCAGGAGGGTTCTGTTCCTGAGAAGTAGGGCCTGAAGCAGAGGCAGGTGGTTGAGTTTGGAGTGGCTCAGTGTGTGGGGAACCTTCAAGTGAAGGTGCCATCTGTGGGTGGGTAGAGGCAGATGGTCTTTCTCCTTGGGAGAATTGATCAAGTAGGTTTTGCAGCCTACTGACTTTCTCTTCAAGGATTGTATTCTGGGCAAGAACATCATAGAAAAAGCCCAGGTCATCATCAGCCGAAGCTGAATCATCTGACCTCCTGCTTAGAGCAGGATTTACATGCACTGGGTGTAGACCAGTTAATGCATGTGCCCCTTGTGCTTGGTACTGGGGACTTCCAGCCTCAGGACAGTGTCCATCATCAGCTGTTGCCTCTAGTGAGGTCTTAGCAATATTACCAGGCTCATTCTGATCATGTGCTGAGTCAGAGGAGGTGGCAGCCTCACTAGATATTCTAAGCTCCTTGTCTACACCTAGAGATAGACGTGGTAAACCCCTGTGCTGTGGGTTCTCAAGTGCACTGTGTTCCTCCCCCTCAATTGTAGAGGTATTCCCAGTAGTAAGTGGTTGCTGGGGAGGGGGTGAGGAGTGCAGTTGAGTCAGCACGTGTGCAACTATTAAAGTTGGGCTGTGAGGGGCGGTTGTTTGGGGTGAAGGGATAGAAGCAGTGTGCACCCGGGGAGGTTGGTGCTCTTCAATGGCAATCCCCTCAAGTGAGGAAGATCCCAAATATGTAGGTACCCCTTTTGTGGTTGCTGTAGGCTCCTGTTGAGAGGAAGCCTGAGCGGCTATGGCTGGAAGAGTCATTGTATCCACTAGGGGGTTTGGACTAGTGGATATATCCTGCGTTTGTGTTGCAGGGGCATCCTCAGGGGACTCAATTCCCTGAGTAGCCGTTTTGGGTTTCTTTTTGGTGGGTTTGGTGGGGACTTTTGATTTGGAGGTGGTGGTTGTGGGTTCCAGCTGCGTGGGTTTTCGCAGCTTGGCAGCCATTTTAAGTGTCTGGTCAGAGTTGTGCCGGGAGTATACTTCTGGCAGAATAGCCGTACCAGGGACTCCCAAGCCAACAAGTCCCTCAGCATTAAGCTGGTCTGTAATAATGGCCATTATGAACCGTGGATAAAGTATCCAACGGTTGGCAGTTAGTTTTTGAGCCATATCTTTGAGCTCTGAAAATATTATTTCTGAAAAGTTTAGTGGTTGTTGCTCAAGGATAGAGTACATTACCTGCTGCCATTGCGTCAACATTTGATCCCAAGACGACGTCTTAGGGGCCAAACAGACATTCACCATGTGAAAGATTAGGCGCTCAGCGTCATTAAAGTGTTTCTTCAAGATGGTGGAAGCACTGAGATTGCCTTGATATCCATGTTGGGCAAAGGATAGATCAGTGGTGCCCTTTGGATATCCAGCAGGAGAACTAGCATCATTCAGATGAAGAATTTTGCGGATTATTGCAGGAGTGATGACTACTTCTTTGTTGTTTACGACCGACTGGAGGGATGGTGTGTTGTTCTCCCCAGTGGTAACAGTAACGTTCATCCAAAATTGGTGCAAGGATTCGGCATGTAGTATGGGATTCAGAAGAAATGCCGTGTTGTATTGGGACTGAACCATAAGATCGATAGCAGTATCAAACTTAGTCCAGATGGGCGATTTAGTGAGGTAGGCAACACAGTTGTGTTGCGGTTTAATTTGCATGGACGCCATGGAGAAGAGGGAAGTTTTGGAGAGGAACGTTAGGTTTGAAGAAGATGAAGCATTGAGAGCTTAGGTTAGGGATATTTATAGGGTACGGGTAAGAAACGACTGAAGGATGTGGTGCTGGATTCTGTATGCCCAAGACACATAGAACATTGATGTGGTTAGTACGTTGTGATCCAAGTCGGGTCATACCCAATAACAAGCTTAGCAAACACCAATTAATATTTAATTGATGATATGATCATGCAATTAAATAATTACACCAATTTAGAAAATGGGTTTTCTAAATAATTGTATGTGAGAAAGAACAAATTATGAGGATATTTTGTTCATAGATATTATTTGTTATGTTGTTTAAATTAGTTAAGCAACATCAAATAATAAAAGTGTGTGTGCATATTTTATATAATTAAAGGGTTAATTATGCATAATATCTAAAAAACTCTTGAAATATTTTAAAAAGGAGAGTTTTAGGGAATAACCAAAAAAGAAAAAAAAAGGAAAAAAAACCCTATTAAGGGGTTTTCGGCCGCCCCCTTGGTGCAGCCCCTTTTTCTTCCCTTTTGTGTGTGTTTTGGAGATATGGCTCTTAAGATACACACATACACACACTCTACTTCAGATCTCTCTCTCTCTAATGCAAAAGAGTCACAAGAACATAATCTTTCTTTTGGAAGAAGGATGTCATGGCTGGAACAAAGGATTTAGAATCCTCTTTGAAAGTTCACGGCTGGAACAAGTTTCCAGCAGCCTTCTTGTGTCGATTTGGTGCTCAAATCCTAGCAAATGGGTGTTTTCTTGAAGGCTTGTGGGTATGAACACTTGAGGACATCTATTCTTGATGTTTTGGTCATCAAATAGCAGCCCCATCTTCACTTATATCAACGTTTTGACAGCTTCTAAAAGGTAGTTTATTGTGTTGATTTTGGTGTTTTGTTTGCTTCTTGATAACTAGTTTATTCACATATATATGATCCTTTGACTTTGGGTTTGTTGAAATAAGATTATGAACTTTAATTTTCAGATTATTGAATAGAATATTAAGTTCTTATTCCGCTGCGTTTTCTTGTTTAAAATTGTTAAACAACATTGTTTTGGTACAACAAACCCAACATTGGCATCAAGAGCCGGTTATGTGGATGATTAGTTTCATGTGTTCTTGTATAATTGGTTATATAGGTTTAACAACCAATTTTAGGGCTATTTTGTATTGATTTGATGATACCCCAACCTTTCAAGGTTATATCAAACATGCTAGTGATTAAACCTTGAAAGGAAAGATATCAATTTGGTTGATTGTGTTTTGTTTGGACAAAAGACCCTAGTTTTGGTTTATGTTGGCTGAAAACTAGGGTCAATGGGGTTCATTTTGGTTCTTAGTATGATGTATATGGATATATAATTTTAGTGCATAACATAGCCTTGACCTTGGTTATTTTGGGTTTGGTTGATTATGGTATTGTCATGTTGATTGTATTCTTTCTTTATGGGTTGTAGTAATTTCTTTTGTGTTTCCTTTTGGTTTGTAATTTATTTATTCATTTGGCAATGTAATAAATAGATTAGGAGCATTTTTTCCTTTACTAGAAAATATGTATTAGGATGTATATATTTTGTAAAAGAAGATGCTCGGGAAGGAAGCACAAAAGGAAGACACAAAGGATGGACTTGAAGCATTTGGATGCAAGTTCAAGTGGGGGTCTTTGGAGATCTCATCATTTGTGTTGTGTTGAACCCTTAGGAAAAGACCTTATGACAACACTTGTGATGGCAAACAAGTGTAGTCAACTTAGTGGCTATGGTTATGCACATATGTTTGTATGATTATGCTTGTTTGTTTTATGTTGATTGTTTGATATATGAATATGCTTAACAATCTAAATAAATTATGATAACAAGCTGAATTTTATGGTTCTAAATCATTAAGTAATTAATAAAAGGTTATTAAGAGGATTAATGATTTCAAAATAAAAGAGGTTTTATTAAAAGAGAACCATAGGGTACCATGTATTTGAAAGCATGCAATTACAAGGTACATAGGTTTTTCAAGTCTAAAATTAATGGAAACCTAAAACCCTTTGGTAACAAGTCTAACACCATCCTTTTACACGACACTCGAATCACTTGGGAACTACTTGTGGGATAAAGGTCACCTAACCACTTGTAGGGAACTTGTGTCCTTGAGGTGAGTCTAACATACTTGTGGGATAAAGGTCACCTAACCGCTTATATGTAAAAACTCACACGTGTGTGTAAGTAGGACGACTTGAATTGGAAACCATGTGCTTAGGGTCACCGAAGCATGGCGTACAATGGTGTTGATGGGATTAAACATGCCGACTAAACATATGATGTTTAACCGATCCCATAAGACTAGAAGTTGCAATAGGTTGCAATTGTCAACTGTTGACTACCTTGTTAATTTAAATAATGGGATAAAGGTCACCTAACCATCATTTAAATGTAACGTTGGATTCTAGATTTTAATTGTTGATTGTCTATGAGACATTTAAGGGTATTAACGATTAAAATAAATTATGAGAAATACTAATATGAACTTTGTCAATATTGTAATGATGACCTCTAACTATAATGCTACCACCCCGATCGTCCCTTCCCTATCACTGAGACCTATTCTCGAGAGGGATAGTCCTAACCATAATTATCTTATGGACTCATTTTGGAACTTGAGAATCGTTCTCAAGAATGAGTAAAGGTCTATGTCCTTGACGATCTCATACCTCACCAACCACGCTGTTAATGTTATGGCCTTTTGACGATTGAGTTAAGCACACTAAGGATTCTGTGCAAGCATCCGATCTCATGTTGGGAATATGATTCCCAGACTCCAAAAGGGTTTGGAGCCTCATGAGGCACATGACATGTCAATCTAAAAGGAAATGTTCCTTCCGCAAACTTTAGTAAGATTGCTTTGAAACGGTTCAAGCACTTTATGCATGTCACATGAAAAGACCCAATCGATATCATCTTATATATTCTTAAGATAAAAAGCCATATTGATAGCCTCAAGATGCTTTACTATCCTGTCTCAAAGTAGTTGGCCAAGGATTTGATCCTTGATTGCCTAACTAAAGGTTTGAGACATTCATAATAAACTGTAATATGAACGGATGGGACATGAGCATCAGTGAACCTCATGCAATGCTCAAAGCAACCGAGGCGGGGATAAGTAGAGAGGTTCTACCTATTCTCTCGATCAATAAGGGAGGCTATAAGAAGTGGCCCATCCCGATCCTAAAGCAATTATTGCTAAAGGATTGGAATAAATCAAAGCAAAGGTTAAAGCGAAACCTCAAAAAACTAAGCTTATGAAGCCTAAGTTAATGGAGAACGATCCATGTTTTGAGTATGAAGAGATAGGACTATAAAAGGGAATTGTCCCTTCTATCTCAAGGAGTTGAAACACAAGAAGGGTTTTGGGCAAACCTCAAATACAATTCCATGATTCATACGCTGTTTTAAAAGCCATTTCTTCAATCACATGGGTATTGGATACCGGATGTGAGACTCATACTTGCAATTGTTGCAAAAGGGTTCAAAAGAAATGTCCGCTTCAAGAAGGGAAACTCTATTTTGAGACCTTCAAATGGTTTGGAAGTTGTTCTCAAAACATTTTTGTATGCACCTAGTTTGACTAGGAACATAATTATTGTTTCCTATTAAAACAATATGATCATGATTCAAAGTTTGTAAATAATGGTATTGAGTTTTGAATGATGTATATCATTTTAAAGATATGCCTTTTAATGATTTCCATGAATTGGTTCATGATAGATCATCCTATTATAACTCATTCATACACCTTTAGCATAAAGAAACTTAAAATGGGATTAAGTTATTACTATCTTTGACATTGTCGTCTTGGTCACATTAACCAGAATTGGATTCAAACACTTCAAAAGAATGGTGTTTTGGAAACAAATGAAAATGTTTCATTTGATAAGTATGAACCAAAGACTAATTAGGAATGATGCATTTGGATGTATATGATCCTTTTAAGACAATGTCTAAGACTGGTGAAAGATACTTCATTATTGTTACCAACGATTACAGTCGCTATTATTGTGGGCACTTGATGACACATAAGTATGAAGCTTTTGAAATGTTCAAAATCGTCAATAATGAAGTAGAAAATCAGCTCCGTATAGTTATCTATGCTCTTCATTCAGATAAAGGAGAAACTGAACCCTATTTGGATATGGTTCAATTTATTATGGCTATGAACTTACCACCTTTATCATTTTGGGTTTTCGCATCGCTCTCTAAGGCTCATATTATGAATATGACCCAGACAAAGAAAGTGTGTATTCATTGGAGTCCAAAGAGACTGTATAAGATACCGTTTCTTTGACTCAACGAATCAGAAGTATTTATTGCTCCAAAGTCTATGGTTCTTGAAACCAAGTCCTTTATGGAAGGAATGACGTATAGAACTGTGGAACTTGATAAGGATCAAAATCCACAAGGCAATACACATTTGATTGACACTAGCAATCAGCAGGAGGTTGTTGATGAAGATCAAGAGGTTGATCAACACACACAAAACGTTCACAAATCTGGTAGAGTTAGTATTCCATCTGAAAGATAAGGATATTTCATGAATGGATGCTATGTGGTTATACCCTGTAGGCTAACCATACACCAAGATGTTATGTCCAATTTGGATTGGGACAAATGGCTAGAGGCCATGAACGTAAGGATGCAATTCATGTATAACAACCAAGTTTGGCAATTGGTTGAACCTCCACTTAAACTCCAAATCGGTTGGATACAAGTGGGTTTTCTGGATGAAAACAATATACATGGAGACTTGAATACTTATAAGTCAAGACTTATAGCATAAGGTTTTCATCAACTCAATTGGTTGATTATGATGAAAGTCTTACGCCCGTGGCAATGCTAAGGTCGATTAGGATGTTAAGTGCCATAACTGCATATTTTGAATATGAGTTTTGGCTAATGGATGTCAAAACCACTTTCCTTAATGGACATCTCGTAGAGACTGTCCACATAGTTTAGCATGAAGTTTTGTCGATCCGCGACATCCCAATAAAGTATACAAGTTAAAGTGATAGATCTATGGATTGAAACAAGCATCAAAAGGGTGTGTATATATGAAAGCTAGTGGGAGCAGGATTATACTCTCAGTGTTGTATGCTGATGACACACTGCTATTTGAAAAATATATTCCAACCTTGGAAGGTGTTAAAACCTTGCTTGGAAGATGTTTTTCATAAAAGAATCTCGTTTTAACCACCCATATTTTGGAATAAGGATCTATAAGGATAGATCGAGGTGGTTGATAGGGCTAAACCAAAGTGCATATATTAATGAAATCTTGAAAAGGTTCAAGATGGAAATCTCTTAGAAAGGTATGATACCCTTTCAAAGAGAGACCATGTTGACTACGTCTCAATGTCCAAGCTCATAGGATGAGCAAAATCAAATGAAGGATATCCCATACGCATCTGCTATAGGATCCCTCAGCTGCAGCATACCAAGCCTTAACACTAGGTTTTGGAAAGTTGAACTATCCAAAGGCTTAGTAAAATTGTCTGCAAGCTCATCAGCACTAGGCACAAACTTAGGATCAATCAGACCTTTTTCAAAACAATCCCTAATAAAATGATGTCTGATCTCTATATGTTTGGTCCTAGAGTGCTGGACTGGATTTTTGACAATGCAAAGAGCTGAAGCACTATCCATTAACAATGGAGTCTTAGTCTCTGTAATGCCATAATCCAAAAGTTGGTTTTGAAGCCAGAGTACCTGAGATGTACAACTTGCAGCCGCAATGTACTCTGCTTCAGCAGTTGATGTAGCAACTGAGGTCTGTTTTCTTGCTCTGCCAAGAAATCAAGCAGTTGCCTAGGAATTGACATCCACCAGACGTTGATTTCCTGGTCAACTTACACCCTGCATAGTCACTGTCAGAAAAAGCAACTAATTTACCAGAATGTCCGGTAGAATACCATAAACCTAGAGATGGAGTGCCTTGCAGATATCTAAAGATCCTCTTGACTGCAATCAGATGAGACTCTTTAGGTGCAGCCTGAAATCTAGCACAAACACATGTAGCAAACATAATATCTGGTCTAGAAGCTGTTAAATACATCAAGGACCCAAACATACATCTGTAAAGTGTTTCATCAACCACTTTACCTTTCTGATCTGTATCCAGTTGTGTGGTGCTGCACATGGGAGTAGAACAAGGCTTACAGTTTTGTAAATCAAACTTTTGCAAAAGATCTTTTGTATATTTGGACTGATGAATGAAAATTCCATCAGCCTTTTGTTTGATTTGCAACCCCAGAAAGAATTGTAACTCTCCCATGGCACTCATTTCAAACTTCTGTTGCATCAACTTTGTAAAGGCATCACACAACTTTGGATCAGAGGATGCAAAAATGATGTCATCTACATAAATTTGAACAAGTAGATTATGCTGCCCAGCTTTCTTAATGAATAAAGTCTTATCTATGGAGCCTCTAGTGAAATTATTTTCTAGAAGAAAGTTTGATAATGTCTCATACCAGGCTCTAGGAGCTTGTTTTAACCCATAAAGAGCCTTATCAAGCTTATACACCCAATTAGGATGTTTATTGTCCTCAAAGCCCGGAGGTTGACATACATAAACTTCTTCTTTAATTTTTCCATACAAAAATGCACTTTTGACATCCATTTGAAAAACTTTAAGATTTTGATAAGCAGCATAAGCTAAGAACAATCGAATTGCTTCCAGTCTGGCTACAAGGGCAAAGGTTTCATCATAATCAATACCTTCTTCTTGTGCAAACCCCTGAACAACCAGTCTGGCCTTGTTCTTAACAATAAGCTCATTTTCATCAGTTTTGTTCCTAAACACCCATTTAGTGCCTATTGCACACTTACCTGGAGGTAGAGGAACCAGTTCCCACACTTGCTGTTTCTTGAACTGAAGAAGCTCAAGCTGCATGGCATCAACCCATCCATTGTCCTTTAAAGCAATGTGATAATTCTTTGGCTCTTGCTGACTGATGAAGAGAGCATAGAAGCAGAAATTTGACAATTGACTTCTTGTTGATACTCCAGCAGTGATATCACCAATGATTTGAGACATAGGGTGATTCTTCAGATCTTGATACACAATGAGATCTGTGCAAGTGTTTGTAGCAGGCTCAGCAGTAACAGATGGTGATGATCAATCATTTCCTTGAAACCAATCAGTGGATGGTAATTCAAAGGAAGTTGAATTCGAAGATATCTCATCAGCATTTGTTGTGGATGGTGCTACTGGAGCTACAGGAACATCAGGTCTAGCTGAATCAGGCAGCTGATCACTAAACCGGAAGAGGTGAGTACTCCAATCATCATCATCATCAGCAGTACCACCAGGTGGTGAACTATAGACAGGAGCAACAGCAGGAGTTTGATAAGGAACATATTGCAGTATGTCCAAATCAAATAACTCCACAGGGCTTTGTGGAATCTTGTCCTTTGGAGATTCATTGAACTTAACATGTAGAGTTTCTTCAACCATCTTTGTTCTGCAGTTGAAGACTCTGTATGCCTTGCAAGTAGATGAATACCCAACAAAATACCCTGCATCCACCTTAGGATCAAATTTATGGAGTTGATCCTTTGTGTTGAGAATGAAACAGGGACACCCAAATGCTTTGAAAAATGAAATCAGAGGAGCCAAATGATGGAGAACTTCATATGGAGTCTTCATCACCTCTGATTTACTAAAACTCTATTTTGCACATAGCAAGCTGTGTTGACAGCTTCAGCCCAAAAGGTCAGTGGCAAACCTGAGTCAGCCAGCATGGACCTTGCAGCTTCAATGAGGGTCCTATTCTTTCTCTCCACTACTCCATTTTGTTCTGGAGTCCTTGGAATGCTGAACTGCCTTTTGATTCCCTTTGAAAGATAGAAGTCATCAAGTGTATGATTTCTGAATTCATTTCCATTGTCACTCCTAATACACTTGACTGGAAGGGAATACTGCTTCTCAATATACAACACAAAGTGAATAATCTTCTGAGCAGCCTCATCCTTTGAATGTAGAAAGAAAGTCCATACAAATCTGGAATCATCCACAATTACCAGATAGTATTCTTCTTTGCCATGCTCATTACTCTCACAGGACCAAATAGATCCATATGCAGTAATTGCAAGCAGGCAGTGGACTTAGGCACTTCAATAGGAGGAATGAGACTTTGTGCTGTTTTCCTTTTAAACACGCAGTGCAGGTTTCATCACAGTGGAACTCCTTTATTGGTAAGCCTCTGACTAAACTATTGTGGGTAAGCTGATTCATGTTTTTGAGATTAACATGACCAAGCCTCCTGTGCCACAGTTTAGATTCTTGAGAAGAGGCTTTGGAAAATAGGCAAGGATTGCCTTTGAGATCTATCTTCTTAGAAAGATCTAAGGCATACACTCTTCCTGTCCTGTTGGCTTTCAGGAGAGTGTGATCATCCAACACCTTGTCAATCAAGTGCAAAACTTTGGATGACAGAATCCTACAGTTTTGACTGGTGAAAAGGGCAACATGGCCTTTATCACACATTTGACTGACACTCAAGAGATTGTACTTGAGATTTTCCACATGATTAACATCATCAAATTTGATTTCTCCATTGGAGACAAAGCCCTTACCGATGATGTAACCCCTAGCATCATTGCCAAAAGAGACAAATCCCTTCTTTCCTTGAGAGTAGTCATGAAGAAGAGAGTTTTCCCAGTCATGTGCATAGATCCCCCACTGTCTACATACCAGATGCTACTTTGGCATGTTGAAGAACCCTGCAATAATAAACAATCAGTTAGTTTTAGAGACCCAAACCTTTTTGGTTTTGGGCCTGGTCTCATCAATATATGGTAAACTAACAGGTTTATTTGAAACAACAGCCTGAGAGGAAGAAGATGGTGTAGAAGGGAGTCCTTTGGCTTGGGCTCCTTTTCTGTGGTTTCAACATAGGAGTGTCTAGTTGGTTAAATCTACCCAATAGATGTTGAACCATCATTACCAGCTGTGTCTGATTTTGTGATAAAGCTTTCAGCTCATCAGACACATTGCCGGTGGAGTTTGATAGTTCCTATGTTGCACCTTCTTCTTCGGAGCACTCTCAGCTGTCATCTGTTTAACCCCTTCCTTTTTGGATTTCTTTGAGGACTTAAGGGTTACAGGATTTGATGTTGCTGATACAAATGTGGTCTCAAACTCAGTTTTCATTTTTACCATTTTCTCTTTAATTCTTCTTTTTGTTTGAGTTTGGAACCTCTTTTGTACCAACAATCATCTGTAAGATGATTGAACAGACCACATACTTCACATGGTTTCTTCTTCATCTTAGGTTGATCATCAACTAAAGAGGGTGAAGCAACTGAAGACTTGTTCTTCAATGCTTTGGAAGCATTGTTTGCTTTCTTGACTGCCTCTTTAGTGGTCTTCAAACTCTTTCTACTGTCAGTTTTCTTCTCTTCAGTACTGACAGCAGTTGAAGTTTGAACTTCAGGTGTTAGATCCTGCTCTTTAGTCCTTTCAGGACCTTCAGGATTAACTCCTGAGTTGATCAACTCATTAATCATGTGAATGTCAGCATTTGAACCATCAACATCAGCTGATAAGTTCAAAGAGGGCTTGATGCTGACTTCTACTTCTGATTGTGCTGTATCAGAAGGTAGATCACATGATGTGATGGATTGGTTATCACTCTCACCATTAGATTCTACCTCTGCTCTTGGGGTAAAATCTGTAGGTGGAGCAGTGTGATTGTAACCAATTCCAAACTTCACATTTGAAGCAGATTGCTTACTAAGAAGCATTTCAAAACCTTTGCATGATTGTACCCATCTATCACACTCGACCTGGGTAACTGCAAGGGTTTCTTTGAGATCTTTGTACTTCTCTAGAAGTACTTCTTCTCTAGCCTTATCATCAATTATTTGGCAATTTAGTTTATAAATCTCATCATTTTTATCTTTAAGCACAGACTCAAACTCAGCTTTGTTCTGGAAATTATTTGTTCTAGCTCAATGTTCTTATTAATTAGAGCTACATTTGCTTCTCTAATGGAAGCAAATGCTGCTATGCATGGTTCAGAACATAATTTGGCTTTTGCCTCAGAGGATACCTGTGATACCTGAGGTGTAGAGGCATTAGAAAATGAAGTATTAGCAGACTCCAAAGCCATAAGAGCTAGATTCCCAAAAGGACTGTCACCACCATGTTGACCAGCACCTGAGAACAGTGGTCATGACCAGACATGTCATCTGGTAAACTGCTCCAGTCAACAACTCCTGGGGTGAAGAAGTTTGTTGTTGAGGTTGAGATTGTTGATGAGATTGGGATGGCTGAGGTTCTGGTAGTGCATGAGGTGGTGGTGCCATAGGAACTTGAACTTGATTTGACTGTGGCATGTAATAACAAGGATACGGATATGGCATTTGACCCTGAGGAACAAAATATGCCGGAGATTGTTGTTGAGGATGATGACTAGAGGTGACAAGATGTTGCCCTCTGTGTTGTTGACTATTGCCAGGAAAAGTCACAAAGGGTGCAGTGGAGTTAGATCCAGTTGATCTACACTCTCTTGCAAAGTGTCCAAGACTTTGGCATTTGTGACACCTCAACTTGCTCTTGTCAAAACCAACTTTGGTTTTGCCAGAGAGTCCTGGGAATTTTCTTCCAGTTCTTTATAGACTTCTGAGATCTGATATTTATCAGGGCCATTTGGCTCAAAATATCCATCTCCTCTAAGGCATCATCAGCAATCCCCTTGAGATCATCCATAATGAAGCTAGATTGTCATTATTACACCCAGTAAACTGACCATCAATACTCACAAATGCAGAATCAGAAGTGCTTGAAGAGAAATTAATATGCTCATCATACTGGCATTCAGATGAAGCATATTCTGACTCATGACCCACCAAGGCAGTGTTGCCTGGTACAAAGTCTTCAGTGAGCTTTCCAGATGAAGACAGCTTTCTCTTGTGTTCTATCTCCATCTCAAAAGTGAGCAGTTTCCCATGAAGTTGGGTGAGAGATAGTTTGTCCAAACTTGCACTGGAGCGTTGGACAATAGTATATGTGTCCCATCTCTCAGGCAGTGATCTGAGAAATCTGTTATTCATCTGAATATTTGTGTACTCAAGTTTGACCATTTTTAGTTCAGAGATCAAACAAGAGAACCGCTCATATTGTTGAGTCAGTGTCTCACCCTTTCTATGAGAGAATGTCTCATATTGTTGGGCAAGAATTTCTCTATTATTTGCCAAGACCTCATCTGTTCCTCCAAATTGTTCTTTCAAGGCATTCCAGAGGTCATGGGCAGTTTCATGATGCATTAGCCCAGAATAGATTTCTTTGGCAGTGCCATGGCCAGAATTCCATGGGCTTTTGCATCAATTTCAAGCAACTTCTTGTCCTCATCTGAGTATTGCTCCCTCCTCTTCGGAACCATTTGATTGGTTTCCGGGTTATTCACCATAGGCTTGTGGACCATGTACCACTGATGTCCAACACCTGCGCTGTTAACAGACAGGATGGAGCATACGTCTTTGCCATATGTTATACTCATTCCTAACCAGCATTGGTGGCTTGGTTGAGGAACCAGTATTGTGAGGATCATTGGAGGGAGTGGTCATTTTCAGTTCAAAAACAATTAATTCAAGCTTTTAAAATTTTAACAGACCACAACAAACTCAATGAAATCCAAGAGAAGATCTCAGGATGAATGACCAGAAATACAGAAAATTCAATCTCTATAAGTTTTCTTGCAGAAACAAAAGCTAATTCAATCAAACTTAGATCTTGAATAGCAGTTTCAATGATCAATTATTAGATCAATCAATGATTAACCTGCTCTGATACCATTTGACAGATCAGCGATCACAAGTTTGATGTATTCGGATTCAAAGCAGCGGAATATGAACAAGAATTAGACAAATTGTAGCAAGCAATCGATACTAGTATGCATTAAGAACGCATACGGTTATAGGGAGAGAATATATATTTCTGATTTCAAGAATGTTTATAAATGTAGAATATTTCTAATCAAATCATTCATTCATTCCATTCATTCTGCTCTCATATTACAATAGGTTGTCACTCCTTATATAGAGTGCAACAATCACTGCTGTTATCACGGAAAGTGACAACTGGCAGATCTAAAACAAAAATAACTAACTCTTAACAACTACTGAAATGTTCACAACTACTGAGAACATATCAGAGTGTTAAGTACAAAATATAAAACTACTGAAACTAAACAACTGAAGAACAAGCTCTTCAGTCGTTTTACAAAACTACTGAAACATAAAAATAAAACTACTGATATCACAACTACTGAAGAAGTACTCTTCAGCAGTTGTGACAAACTACTGACGCTTCAGTACTTGATCTTCAGACTTTGACCTTCAGATGTTTCATCAGCTGATGACTTCAGTAGATATCATCAGCTGATGTCTTCAGTCTTTGTCTTCAGACTTTGTACATCAGTTGTTGATCTTCAGCACTTGTAAACTCTTCAGCTGTTGTACTTCAGTACTTTGGTCTTTCAGCTTCAGCACTTGTGTTCTTCAGCTGTTCAGCTTCAGTACTTGTGTTCTTCAGCTGTTCAGTTTCAGTACTTGTGTTCTTCAGCTGTTATACTTCAGCACTTTAGTTCTTCGACTGTTGTAATCTTCAGCACTTGATCTTCAGCTTTTAAGTCTTCAGCACTTGTCAAACTGCTGATGAGTCTTTCAGCAGTTTTGTGATACCATGTGGGACTTAGAGGTTTTCTGATCTTGGCTCATTGGTTCTTTTGGTCCAACACCAATGGTGAATCATCCGGAAACAAATCAGTTGATTCCGAAGAAGAAGGAACAATACTCTGATGAGGACAAGAAGTTGTTTGAGATTGATGCTAAAGCCTGGAATTCTGGCCATGGCACTGCCTAATGAAATCTATTCGGGCTATGCATCATGAAACTGCTCATGACCTTTGGAATGCACTGAAAGAACAATTTGGTGGCACTGATGAGGTCTTAGCAAACCACAGGGAAATCCTCGCCACAGTATGAGACTTTTGCTCATAGAAAGGGTGAGACTCTGACTCAGCAGTTTGAGGGTTTTCATGTTTAATCTCTGAGTTGAAAATGGTTAAACATGAATATACCAAAATCCAAATGAACCACAGATTCCTCAGATCACTGCCTGAGAGATGGGACACATATACAATTGTCCTACGCTCCAGTGCAAATCTAGATAGTCTATCTCTCACCCAACTTCATGGGAAACTGCTTACATTCGAAAGAGAGATAGAGCAGAAAGGAAACTGGCTTCATCTGGTAAGCTCACTGAAGACTTTGTACTAGGCAACACTGCCTTGGTTGGTCATGTGTCAGAATATGCTTCATCTGAATGCAGTATGATGAGCATATTGATTTCTCTTCAAACACTTCTGATTCTGCATTTTGAGTGTTGATAGTCAGTTTACTAGGTGTAATAATGACAATCTATGCTTCATCATGGATGATCTCAAGGGGATTGCTGATGATGACTTAGAAGAGATGGATATTTTGAGCCAAATGGCCTTGATAAATATCAGATCTCAGAAGTTCTACAAAACTGGAAGAAAGTTCCCAGGACTCTCTGGCAAAACCAAAGTTGGTTTGACAAGAGTAAGTTGAGGTGTCACAAATGCCACAGGCTTGGACACTTTGCTAGAGAATGTAGATCATCTGGATCTAATTCTTCTGCACCCTTTGTGACGTTTCCCTGGCACTAGTCAACAACACAGAGGGCAACATCCTGTCAATTCTGGTCATCATTCTCAACCACAATCTCCTGCATATTTTGTTCCTCAGGGTCCAATGCCATATCCTTACCCTTGTTACCAATGCCACAAACTAGTCAGGTTCAAGCACCCATTGCTCAACAAGCACATGCTCTTCCTGATCCTCAACCATCCCAATCTCATCAACCTCCTCAACCTCAATAACACAGCTTCTTCACCCCTGGAGTTGTTGACTGGAGCAGTTTACCAGATGACATTCTGGTCATGAACAACTGTTCACAGGTGCTGGTCAACATGGTGGTGACAGTCCTTTTAGGAATCTGGCACTTATGGCTCTGGAGTCTGCAGATGGATCATCCTCAAATGCCTCTTCATCACATGTATCACAGGTATCCTCTGAGGCTAAGGCCAAATTATGTTTTGAAACATGCATAGCAGCATTTGCCTTTATTAGAGAAGCAAATGTAGCTTTAATTAATAAGAACATAAAGCTAGAAAAGATCATTTCCAAAAGAAAAGTTGAGTTTGAGTCTATGCTTAAAGAGAAAAATGACGAGATTTATAAACTTAAATGCCAAATCACTGATGATAAGGCTAGGGAAGAGGTACTTTTAGAAAAGTACAAAGACCTCAAAGAAACCCATGCAGTCACCCAAGTAGAGTGTGATCGATGGGTACAATCATGCAAAGGTTTTGAAATGCTTCTTAGTAAGCAATCAGCTTCCAATGTGAAGTTTGGCATTGGCTATAATCACACTGCTCCTCCTACAGATTTTGCTTCAATAGCAGAAGTGAAATCTGTTGGAGAAAGCAATAACCAATCCACCTCATCATGTGATTCACTTTCTGATAGAGCACCATCAGAAGTTGAAGTTAGTATTATTCCCTCGTTGAACCTATCAGCTGGTCTTGATGGTTCAAATACTGACACTCACATGATCAAAGAGTTGATCAACTCAGGAGTTATTTCTGGAAGTCCTGAAAGGACTGGAGAGCAAGATTTAACACCTGAAGTTCAAACTCCAACTACTGTCAGCACTGAAGAGAAGAAAACTGTCAATAGAAAGGGTTTGAAGACTACTAAAGAGGAAGTCAAGAAAGCAAATAGTGCTTCCAAAGTGCTGAAGAACAAGTCTTCAGTAGTTTCATTCTCTTTAGTTGATGATCAACATAAGATGAAGAAGAAACCATGTGAATATGTGGTTTGTTCAATCATCTTACAGATGATTGTTGGTACAAAAGAGGATCCAAACTCAACATAAAGAGGAAACTAAAGAGAAAATGGTTAAAATGAAAACTGAGTTTGAAGCCACATTTGTACCAGCAACATCAAATCCTGTAACCCTTAAGTCCAAAAAGAAATCCAAAAAGGAAGGGGTTAAACAGGTAACAGCTGAGATTGCTCAAAAGAAGAAGGTGCAACATAGGAACTTATCAAACTCCAATGCCAATGTGTCTGGAGAGCTGAAAGCTTTATCACAAAATCAGACACAGCTGGTTATGATGGTTCAACATCTATTGGGAAGAGTTAACCATTAGATGTTCCTATGTTAAAACCACAAAAAAGGAGGTCCAAGCCAAAGGATTCCTCTTCTTCACCATCTTCTTCCTCTCAGGCTGTTGTTTCCAACAAACCTGTTAGTTTACCATCTGTTGATGAGAACAGGCCCAAAACCAAAAAGGTTTGGGTCTCCAAATCTAACTAATTTGTTGTGTTTTGCAGGGTTCTTCAACATGCCACAGAGGCATCTGGTATGTAGACAGTGGAGGATCCATGCATATGACAAGAAACAGATCACTTCTTAATGACTACTCTCAAGGAAGGAAGGGGTTTGTGTCATTTGGCAATGATGCAAAGGGTTACATCATCGGCAAAGGCTTTGTTTCTAATGGGGAAATAAAGTTTGATGATGTTAACCATGTGTAAAATCTCAAGTACAACCTCTTGAGTGTCAGTCAAATGTGTGATAAAGGCCATGTTGTTCTTTTCACCAGTCAGAACTGTCGGGTTCTGTCATCCAAAGTTCTAAGTTTGATTAATAAGGTGTTGGATGAATACACTCTCCTGAAGGCCAACAGGACAGGAAGAGTGTATGCCTTAGATCTTTCCAAGAAAATAGATCTCAAAGGCCATCCTTGCCTATTTTCCAAGGCTTCCCCTCAAGAATCTACTCTATGGCATAGAAGGCTGGGTCATGTTAATCTCAAAAACATAAATCAACTGATAAACCATGGTTTAGTAAGGGGACTGCCTATGAAGGAGTTCAAATGTGAAGATAACTGCACTGCTTGTTTAAAAGGAAAACAGCACAAAGCTTCATTTCCCTCCATAGAAGAACCTAAGTCCACTGCCTGCTTACAGCTTCTTCACATGGATCTCTTTGGTCCTGTGAGAGTGATGAGTATGGCTAAGAAGAAATACTATCTGGTAATTGTGGATGATTACTCCAGATTTGTATGGACTTTCTTTTTGCATTCAAAGGATGAGGCAGCTCAGAAGATTATCAACTTGTGTTGTATGTTGAGAAGCAGTATTCCCTTTCAGTCAAGTGTATTAAAAGTGATAATGGAACAGAATTCAGAAACAATACACTTGATGAGTTCTACCTCTCAAAGGGAATCAAGAGGCAGTTTAGCATTCCAAGAACTCCTGAACAAAATGGAGTAGTGGAGAGAAAGAACAGGACCCTTATTGAAGCTGCAAGGTCCATGTTGGCTGATTCTGGACTGCCAATGACTTTTTGGGCTAAAGCTGTCAATACAGCTTGCTATGTATAGAATAGAGTTCTAGTAAATCAGAGGTTGATGAAGACTCCATATGAAGTTCTTCATTATTTGGCCCCTCTAATTTCATTCTTCAGAGCTTTTAGGTGTCCTTGTTTCATTCTCAACACACGGGATCAACTCCAAAAATTTGATCCTAAGGTGGATGCAGGGTACTTTGTTGGTTATTCATCAACTTGCAAAGCATACAGAGTCTTCAACTGTAGAACAAAGATGGTTGAAGAGACTCTACATGTTAAGTTTAATGAATCTCCAAAGGACAAGATTCCACAAAGCCCTGTGGAGCTATTTGATTTGGACATACTGCAATATGTTCCTTATCAAACTCTTGCTGTTGCTCCTGTCAACAGTTCACCACCTGGTGGTACTGCTGGTGCTGCTGATGATGATGATAGCAGTACTCACCTCTTCAGGTTTAGTGACCAACTGCCTATGTTCTCTAAACCTATGCTCCTGTAGCTTCAGTAGCTTCATCCACAACAAGTGCTGATGAGATTTCTGCATCTTCAACTTCATTTGAGTTGCCACCATCTACATGGTTTCAAGAGTCGACATCAACATCTATTGCTGCTGAAGGTTCTACAAACACTTGCACTGATCTCATTGTTTATCAAGAGTTGAAGAATCACCCAATGTCTCAAATCATTGGTGATATCAATGCTGGAGTTTCAACCAGAAGTCAATTGTCCAATTTCTGCTTCTATGCTCTCTTCATCAGTCAGCTAGAGCCAAAGAATTATCATGTTGCACTTGGAGACAATGGCTAGGTTGAATCAATGCAGCTTGAGCTTCTTCAATTCAAAAAGCAGCAAGTGTGGGAGCTTGTTCCTCTTCCCCCAGGTAAGTTTGCAATAGGCACTAAATGGGTGTTTAGGAATAAAACAGATGAAAATGGGCTTATTGTTAAGAACAAGGCCAGACTGGTTGTTCAGGGGTTTGCACAAGAAGAAGGTATTGATTATGATGAAACCTTTGCCCCTGTAGCCAGACTGGAGGCAATTAGATTGTTCTTAGCCTATGTTGCACTCCATAAAAGATTTGATCTGCCCAAGATTCATATTAAATTGATGTGGCTAGTGTGATATGATCCAAGTCGGGTCATACCCAATAACAAGCCAAACAAACACCGAAAGAAAATTTATTTGTTGATAAGATCATACAAATAATAAGTGACACCAATTTAGAAAATTGGATTTTCTAAATTATTGCTTTTGTAGATGACATTATTATATGTATTAATTTTCATGAGGGATTATTTGTTCATTGTTTAAATTAGTTAAAGAATGACAAATAACATATGTATTGTGTTATAAAATTAAAGTGGTTCAATTTTATAAAAGGGTTGATTACTAGTGTATTCCTTTAAAAAGGATTAATTTGAATTTTGGTGAGAAAAAGGGGAGCCATTCGGCCGCCCCTTTATGTATGTCTTGGGAATGCCTTTTATTGTTCCAAGCACATGCATTAGCTTCTAATCAATTCATTTTTAACACACACACTCAACCTACACAAGAGACTCTCTCTCTCTCTCTCTCTTTCAAGATTTTCGGATTTGAACAAGAGAAGAAGATTTTCAGCTTCAAGTTTTGGTTCTTGGCTGAAAAACTTCACTAGGAAGAGAGACTACAACTTGGTGTTCAATCCTAGCAAAGAGAGGTGTTTTGCACGTGCTTGGGGTATCATCTTCTTGAGGATTGCTTGTTGGAATCTAGCCTTCAAGATCATCACCATCCTTCTCATCTTAAAGCTCGGGTTAAGTAGCTACAAAGGTTGTAGTTCCTTGATTTTTTGTTGTTTTACATTTGTATGCATTATGTATAAAGATCCATGGCTTGGGGTTATTATAAAATGGGTTTTATAATCAGATCTTAATATGTTTCAAAATATTATTCCGCTGCGTTTTCATATAAATCATGTGTATGAAGCTTTGATAAACATGTTAAAATCCCAACAATGGCATCAAGAGCCACTTATACATATGCATACATGTATTACACTTTGCTTTCTTTTGGACAGCCCAAACCGTGGGTTTAAGGGGCTATTTTGGTGCCCCTTTTGATGTTTTAAAGATGCTATATTATGCATATTAGGATCTTTAAAACTCTAGTTTATAAGATTATTGTTTGCTTGGACTAAACCCATTTGTTCTTGGTTTATGTTGGCCAAAAACATGGGTTTTAAGGGGCTGCCAAAAATCGACTTCTTATGTATGCTTGGATATATTGTTGTTGTTTATGCATAACAAAGCCTAGACCACTTGGATTGTATGATTGATCGTCATGTTGTATTCATTTGGGCATGTAATAATTTAATTTTGTTTCAAGTCTAGTCTTGTAATTTATTTATTCACATGGTTTGTAATAAATAGATTAGGAGTTTATCTTTACTAGTAAAATGTATTAGGATACATATCTTGTAAGGAAGCTCAAGATCAAGACTTGAAGAAAAGATGGACAAAGAGGATGCTTGAAGTTATGGATTCAAGTGGGAGTCCTTTTTGGGTCAACCATGTGTCATGTTCTTAACCTTAGGACAAGACCATTTGACACACTTGTTTTGGCTAAACAAGTGTGCTCAACTTTGTATGCTTTGTTATGCATATTTGAATGTTTTGTTTAATGTTTGGTTGAATGCATATGATGATGTTTGTTTTGAATATTTGGATGTGATTAACAAACCATCAACTAAAACAAACTATAAACAAGTAATTGGTTCTCAAATCATTAAGCAAAATTCAATGGTTCTACAAAAGGAATTAATGGTTTGCAAAATAAAATGGGTTTTATTCATAAGAACCAATAGGGTACCATATGGTTGAATGCATACAATCATATGGTACATAGACTTTTCTTAACAAGAATTGTGAAATCGTATATCCCTTTTGAAAAACAAGTTAAACACCATCCTTTTTCACAACACTTAGGTTACTTGCAAACTCTTAATGGGATAAAGGTCACCTAACCACTTTGAGGGAACTTGTAATTTGAGGTGATAATACCATGTTTGTGGGATAAAGGTCACCTAACCACTTATATAGTAAACTCACACGTGTATGTAAGTAGGACGACTTGATTTGTAAAATATATTGAATTGATCACCTAAAATATGTTTTATAAAAGGTGTTGATGGGATAAACATGCCGTGATAAACATATGATGTTTAAACGATCCCATACCTCTAAAAGTTGCAATAGGTTGCAATTGTCATTTATGACTACCTTGTTTTATTTGAATAATGGGATAAAGGTCACCTAACCAATATTTAAATATAACGTTGGATTCTAAAATTTTTTTTATAGTCTATGAGACATAAAGGGTATTAATAAATGATATATAATTATCAACGATTACTAAAATAGAACTTTGTAACATCTTGTAGATGGCCGACAACAACAACGCTAATAATGATGTACCAAACCAGAACAACCAATCCCTAAGGGCGATTCTTCAAAGGGATCGTCTAACACCTAACAATTTCATGGATTGGTACCGCAACTTGAGAATTGTTCTCAAGCAAGAAAAGCGGGCCTATATCCTTGATGATCCCATCCCCGATGAACCTAACGAGGAGGATGTGGAAGCCTATAATGATTGGGTTAAATATGTGGAGGACTCCATCCAGGTCTCTTGTCTAATGTTGGCAAGTATGACACCCGAACTCCAAAAGGAGTATGAGCTCCATGGAGCCTATGACATGATCACTCAGCTGCGGGAAACGTTCCAGCAACAAGCTAGAGTGGAGCGCTTCGAAACGGTTCGAGCGCTTCATGCATGTCGGATGGAGGAATCCCAATCAGTTTCATCTTATGTTCTTAAGATGAAAAGCCACATCGACCGCCTTCAAAGGCTGAACTGTCCCGTCTCAAAGGAGTTGGCCACGGATTTGATCCTTAATGGCCTAACTAAAAGTTTTGAGGCATTCGTCATGAATTACAACATGAACGGATGGGACAAGAGCATAAATGAACTTCATTCGATGCTCAAATCAGCTGAGGCGGGAATGGGTAAAAGGGTTTTACCCGTTCTCACCATTAATGAAGGTGGGAGAAGGAGAAGGTCTCTACCCCCTCCCAAGGCAACTGTTGCCAAAGGAAAGGGGGCACGTTTGGGAAAGGGGAAGATGGTTGTTAGGGCGGAACCTCCAAAACCCAAGGAGAAGAAGCAAAAGGTTGCTGTGAACGACCCATGCTTCAAATGTGGTGAGATAGGGCATTGGATGAGAAATTGTCCAGTCTATCTCAAAGAGTTGAGAGAAAAGAGGGATGCGGGGCAAACCTCAGGTATAATATACATGATACATATAGAATTAAATGTTATTTCTTCTAACACATGGGTATTAGATACCGGATGTGGAACTCACATTTGCAATTTGTTGCAGGGGTTCAAAAGAAATGAGCATTATGAGAAAGGGGAAATAAGTCTCTTCATGGGCAATGGTGCAAAGGTTCATGTGGAAGCCCAAGGAGACTACATTTTGAAACTTCCAAATGGTTTGGAAGTTATTTTAAGTAATGTATTATATGCTCCTAGTTTGACTAGGAACATAATTTCTGTTTCCCGTTTAAGACAATATGATTATGATTTCAAGTTTGTTGACAATGATATTCATGTTTCTTTAAATCATGTATTTTATTTTAAAGCTATACCTTGTAATGGTATTTATGAATTGGTTCATGAAAACGCAACATATGATAGCTCAATATACCAAGCAACCACCAAAAAACTTAAATTGGATTTGAGTGATACCTACCTTTGGCATTGTCGTCTTGGTCATATAAACAAGAAACGCATACAAACACTTCAAAAGAATGGTCTTTTAAAAACAAATGAATGTGATTCATTTGATGTATGTGAATCTTGTTTACAAGGAAAAATGACTAAGGCACCCTTTAGTGGAACTAACGAAAGGGCAAAAGATTTATTAGGTATCATACATTCGGATGTATGTGGTCCTTTTAAGCCAATGACTAGGAATGGTGAAAGATACTTCATTACCTTTACCGACGATTATAGTCGCTATGGGTACGTGTATTTATTAAGACACAAAGATGAAGCTTTTGAAATGTTCAAAATCTTCAAGAATGAAGTAGAAAATCAACTCAACAAATCAATTAAAGTTCTCCGCACCGATAGGGGTGGTGAATACCTAAGTGATGTTTTTCAAGATCATATTAGGAGTTGTGGGATTGTCTCACAACTCACTCCACCTGGAACACCACAACATAATGGTGTGTCTGAGAGGAGGAATCGAACCTTATTGGATATGGTCCGATCTATGATGGCTAGAAGCACATTGCCTCTATCATTTTGGGGTTTCGCTTTGCTCTCCGCGGCTCGTATTCTGAATATGGCCCCAACCAAGAAGGTGGAAAGGACACCTTTTGAGATATGGCATGGAAGAGTTCCATCCCTATCATACTTAAGGGTTTGGGGTTGTGAGGCTTATGTTAAGACTCCCACCCCAAACAAATTAGAAGTCCGATCCACCAAGTGTATCTTTGTTGGATATCCTAGAGATTCTATGGGATATTATTTCTATGATCCACTGGAACAAAAGGTGTTTGTTTCCAGAAAGGGTGAGTTCTTAGAAGCCAAGTTCCTTATGGAAGGAGCTAGTAGTAGAACAGTGGATCTTGAGGAGGAACAAGAACCACAGCCTAATACACGTTTGGTTGAAACTAGCACTCAACATGAGGATGTTGAGGATGATCAAGCGGTTGATCAATACACACAAAACGTTCGCAGAAGTGGTAGAACAAGTAATCCACCTGAAAGATATGGATTTTTTATGGATGGATGCTACGTGGTTGACTCTGATGAACCAACCACATATCATGATGCAGTGTCCAATTTGGATTGTGACAAATGGCTTGAGGCCATGAACGTTGAGATGCAATCCATGTATGACAATCAAGTTTGGGAACTTGTTGTACCACCTCCTAATTCCAAAGTAGTTGGAAGTAAGTGGGTTTTCAAGAAGAAAACCGATATGCATGGAAACTTGGATACTTACAAAGCTAGACTTGTAGCAAAGGGTTTCACTCAAACTCAAGGGGTTGATTTTGATGAAACCTTCTCACCTGTTGCAATGCTTAAGTCTATAAGGATATTGTTTGCCATAGCAGCTCATTATGATTATGAGATTTGGCAAATGGATGTCAAAACCGCATTCCTAAATGGATATCTTGAGGAAGATGTCTATATGGTTCAGCCTGAAGGTTTTGTCAATCCAAAACATCCTAACAAAGTATGCAAGTTAAAGAAATCAATCTATGGATTGAAACAAGCATCGAGAAGTTGGAATCACCGTTTTGATGATGAAGTAAGGAAATTTGGCTTCATCAAAAACGCTGATGAGGCTTGTGTGTATAAGAAGGCTAGTGGGAGCACAATAACCTTCTTAGTATTGTATGTCGATGACATACTACTATTTGGAAATGACATTCCAACTTTGGAAGGTGTAAAAACCTGGCTTGGAAGTTGTTTTTCCATTAAGGATCTTGGTGAGGCCACCTATATTCTGGGAATAAAGATCTATAGGGATAGATCTAGGCGGCTGATAGGTTTGAATCAAAGTGCATACATTGACAAAATCTTGAAAAGGTTCAAAATGGAAAACTCTAAGAAAGGTACTGTACCTATTCAAAGAGGGACAATATTGAGTATGACTCAATGTCCAAGCTCGAAGGAGGAGCAAAATAGAATGAAGGCAATCCCATATGCATCTGCTATAGGATCCATCATGTATGCAATGATATGCACTAGACCAGATGTGTCATGCGCTTTGAGCATGACAAGTAGATACCAGCAAAATCCTGGTGATAGTCATTGGATGGCTGTCAAGAACATTCTGAAATACCTAAGGAGGACTAAGGACATGTTCTTGATCTACGGGTCTGGTGAAGAGGAACTCGTAGTAAAAGGTTACACGGATGCGAGTTTCCAAACCGATCGAGATGATTCACGATCTCAATCAGGGTACATCTTTATTCTAAATGGCGGAGCTGTTTCTTGGAAAAGCTCAAAGCAAGAAGTCGTAGCGTTGTCCACTACAGAGTCAGAATATGTCGCCGCTTCAATGGCAGCACAGGAAGCTGCATGGCTGAAGAAATTCATAGCCGACCTAGGGGTAGTCCCTTCCATTCAGGATCCCCTAGAGATCTTTTGTGACAACGAAGGTGCGATTGCTCAAATCAAGGAACCTCGTGCTCATCAAAAGACTCGGCACATTGAACGGAGATTCAACTACATAAGGGATGAAGTTGAAAAGGGAAAGATATGTATTCGCAAAGTCCACACTGATAAAAACATTGCGGATCCACTCACAAAACTCCTTGAAAAGGCAAAGCATGAAGGTCATGCTTGTGCCATGGGACTTAGATATTCTAGTGACTGGGTTTAATGTTGTACTTTATATTTGAATATTGGAACTTATGTTATTTGACTTAATTACATGGTTATAATATTCATTTGTTCTTCTATTTTAGCATGTTTAAATCCGTGAATAAATAAGTTATTCTAAACGTTCGTAGTCGATCATACTTGTGGGAACAATTATGAATGTAAGACTATAATGAACTTGGATTGGTTGATATTCATAAGGTATGAATATAGAGCAAGAGGTTGCTAGCAAGGTTCATTGATATCTATGGGATATAGATATTGGACTGACCCGCACTCAATTATTTCTTGCATGGAATCCTTGTGATTAGTCATAAGAAATATTGAGTAAAGGCGAATATCACCGAATATTGTATTTTGACTTAGTACTTTGCTGTTCTGAAATATTGGCAGTACATAAGGCTGAGTTCGGGTATGATACGAAGTGATTGTGAGAGACGTATGTAGTCAAGATGGGATTTGTTCCTCTTATTCGTTGAGAGTTAGATGTCTAAGGCCTATTAAAGTTAAATCATCAGAGAATGACAATTCTGTGTCTCTTGGATTTAACATGACATCTGAACAAAAGGATAAATGATTAGTTCACCTAAAACATATTCAAGTAAGGTACTTGAAAAGGATGATGTTATTGAATGGCACTTAGTCATATACATTAGGGGTAGCAAACCGTTGCTAGGCGTTATTTGCTGCTTGCATCAATCTACTATGAATCTTGTGCAAGTGGGAGATTAAAAGATTTGATCTGCCCAAGATTCATATTAAATTGATGTGGCTAGTGTGATATGATCCAAGTCGGGTCATACCCAATAACAAGCCAAACAAACACCGAAAGAAAATTTATTTGTTGATAAGATCATACAAATAATAAGTGACACCAATTTAGAAAATTGGATTTTCTAAATTATTGCTTTTGTAGATGAACATTATTATATGTATTAATTTGTTCATGAGGGATTATTTGTTCATTGTTTAATTAGTTAAAGAATGACAAATAACATATGTATTGTGTTATAAAATTAAAGTGGTTCAATTTTATAAAAGGGTTGATTACTAGTGTATTCCTTTAAAAAGGATTAATTTGAATTTTGGTGAGAAAAAGGGGAGCCATTCGGCCGCCCCTTTATGTATGTCTTGGGAATGCCTTTTATTGTTCCAAGCACATGCATTAGCTTCCTAATCAATTCATTTTTAACACACACACTCAACCTACACAAGAGACTCTCTCTCTCTCTCTCTCTTTCAAGATTTTCGGATTTGAACAAGAGAAGAAGGATTTTCAGCTTCAAGTTTTGGTTCTTGGCTGAAAAACTTCACTAGGAAGAGAGACTACAACTGGTGTTCAATCCTAGCAAAGAGAGGTGTTTTGCACGTGCTTGGGGTATCATCTTCTTGAGGATTGCTTGTTGGAATCTAGCCTTCAAGATCATCACCATCCTTCTCATCTTAAAGCTCGGTTAAGTAGCTACAAAGGTTGTAGTTCCTTGATTTTTTGTTGTTTTACATTTGTATGCATTATGTATAAAGATCCATGGCTTGGGGTTATTATAAAATGGGTTTTATAATCAGATCTTAATATGTTTCAAAATATTATTCCGCTGCGTTTTCATATAAATCATGTGTATGAAGCTTTGATAAACATGTTAAAATCCCAACACTCCACAATCTTAAAGTTTTTCAAATGGATGTTAAAAGTGCATTTTTATATGGTAAAATAAAAGAAGAAGTTTATATGTGTCAACCACCAGGTTTTGAGGATAATAAACACCCAGAATGGGTATACAAGATTGATAAGGCTCTTTATGGGTTGAACAAGCTCCTAGAGCCTGGTATGAGCCATTATCTAACTTTCTTCTGCAAAATATTTCACTAGAGGCTCCATAGATAAAACCTTATTTATTAAGAAGGTGGATCAGCATAAGCTACTTGTTCAAATTTATGTTGATGATATTATATTTGCATCCTCTGATCCCCAATTGTGTGATGATTTTACAAAATTAATGCAAAGGAAGTTTGAAATGAGTGCAATGGGAGAATTACAGTTCTTTCTAGGCTTGCAAATCAAACAAAAAGCTGATGGAATTTTCATTCATCAGTCTAAATATACAAAAGATCTTTTAAATAAGTTTGATTTACAAAACTGTAACCCTGTTCTACTCCCATGTGCAACACCACACAATTGGATATTGATCAGAAAGGTAAAGCTGTTGATGAAACGCTTTACAGATGTATGATTGGGTCCTTGATGTATTTAACAGCTTCTAGACCAGATATTATGGTTGCTACATGTGTTTGTGCTAGATTTCAGGCTGCACCTAAAGATCTCATCTGATTGCAGTCAAGAGGATCTTTAGATATTTGCAAGGTACACAATCTCTAGGTTATGGTATTCCATTGGGCACTCTTGCAAATTAGTTGCTTTCTCTGATAGTGACTATGCAGGGTGTAAGTTAACCAGGAAATCAACTTCTGGTGGATGTCAATTCCTAAGACTCCGTTATTAATGGATAGTGCCTCAGCTCTTTGCATTGTCAAAAATCCAGTCCAGCACTCTAGGACCAAACATATAGAAATTAGACATCATTTTATAAGAGATTGTTTTGAAAAGGGTCTAATTAATCCTATGTTTGTGCCTAGTGTTGATGAGCTTGCAGACAATTTTACTAAGCCTTTGGATAGTTCAACTTTCCACAACCTGGTGTTAAGGCTTGGTATGCTGTAGCTAGAATAAGTGACAACTACTGATGATCTCAGTAATAAGTACTGATGATCATTGGTAACCATGTCACATATAAGTACTGATGAGTTCCTTTACCCTCAGTAGTTTTTATAACTACTGAAGGCTAAATGCCTCACATGTACTGAAGTACTTTATCTGTTCTAAACTACTGATGTAGTTACAACTACTGATGTAGTTACAACTACTAAAATCAGTAAAAACAGATAAGTACTAACGTCCTATGAAACACCTGAAAAGCAGATGAAAAGTCTGATGAGTAAGTGTTGAGGACAGTATGAAACAGCTGAAAAGCTAAGAATTGACGAAAACAGCTGATGAGTAATTTCTCTTCAGTTGTTTCTACAACTGCTGTTTCTAAACAACTGAAGCAAGACCACAGTCTTCAGTAGTTTCACAACTACTGATAACTAATACCAAGTCTTCAGTTGTTTACAACAACTGATGGCAAAACACTGTCTTCAGTAGTTTCACAACTACTGATGACAAACACCAAGTCCTCAGTTGTTTACATCATATGAAGTCAAAACCACGACCTTCAGTAGTTTCATAAATATTGATGGTTAACACCAAGACTTCAGCTGTTTCAACGTCTGATGGTCAAAACCAAGTCTTCAGTTGTTTTATAACACCTGATGACAACACCGCCACTGTCAGTCGTGTTAAACCTCTGAAGGTTAATACCACGTCATCAGTAGTTTCAAACAGCTGATGACCACACCAAAACCTTCAGTAGTTTTCTTTCAGCCTTTTCCTATCCCAACCCTATAAATACTTGTCTTCTTCTCAAACGTTTCATTAGCCGTTCTTCTGACCTTCATACTCTCAAAAATGGCAACCATGAGTCTAAAACCCAGACATAATTGCGTCGCCTACCTCACGAAATCGGCCTTCTGGACAAAGTTTGATCACGCCATAGACCTAATGGCTGATTCTCGGTATAGTACTGCTCTGCTCTTAAACTCGACCATCTACCCAGAGTCACTAAGTCAGTTTTGGTCCAATCCCTACGTTCACACTGATGTGCCTTCCGGCCAAATTTCTGTTCGCTCATTGGTCAACCACAAACAAGCAGAGGTTACACCTGATAGCATTCGTCAAGTGCTAAATTTACAAGATGCTACTGCTGTGACTAAGTACCCGAAGGGCACAACTGATATGTCCTTCATCAACAATGGGTACGACGGAAATCTTGAGCTGCTACCATACTGAAGAAGAACTTCCCTGATGCTGAAAGACTGATATTTCATATGGTGAATGTTTGCTTAGCCCTGAAGACATCCTCATGGGATCAAATGTCTTCCCGGTGGCAACAAGTATTATATTCAATTCTAGAACACCAACCTTTAAATTTTTCACAAATTGTGTTTCTAGAAATCAAAGATCTGACACAGAAACCTGTGGGAAACAGATGGCTATTATATCCCAGGTTTCTGATGGCCATAATTTTTAAATGAATTACAAACTGATGGCCTCGTTGGCCTTGGAGTCCCTGCACCAGCTGTTCTAGCTGAGGTTTACTCCAGGCATAACTCCGACCAATCTCTCAAAGAAGCTGTCTGTTTGCTCAAACCCAAGCAAAGGGAACCCACAGCTTCAACTGCCAGATCCAAAGTCCCCACCAAGCCAAAATCCAAACCCAAACAAGCTAATCAGGGAGATGAGTCCCCTGATGATGCTCCTGTACCACCCAAACAGGATAAACCTACTGGTTCAAACCCTCCAGTAGTGTTAAAGACTCAACCAGCAACAGCCGCACAGGTATCCTCTCAAAAGGATCCTGTTGCAACCACTCCAGGGGAAACCACATTACTGAGACCTCTCTCACTTGAGGAGGTTATCATTGAAGAGCATCCCTCTCCCCGGATGCAATCAGCTTCTATCCCCTCTCCCCATGCAAATGCCCCCCAAAGTCCAACCATTATAATTGCTAATGTGCTGACTCAGCTGCATGCCTCTCCTCCTCCCCTACAACCACCACAAAGGGGAGAACAACAGTAATTGAGGAAGAGGATACACATGCTTCTGACAACCCACCACACCGGGGTTTAAATGTTCTATCTCCTGGTGTGGATATGGAGATCAGAACATCTGGTGAGGCTGCCACCTCTTCTGAATCAGCATATGATCAGACTGAGGTTGGTAACATAACTAAGACCTCACCAGAGGCAACAGCTGATGAAGGTCAAAGTCCTGAGGCTGGAAGTCCCCTGTTCTAAGACAAAGGGACACATGCTACATCTGGTCTACACCCAGTGCATGTACATCCTACTACAAGTAGGAGGTTAGGTGATTCAGCATCTGCTGATGATGATCTGGGCTTCTTTTATGATGTTCTTGCCCAGAACATAATCCTAGAGGAGGAAGTCAGTAGGCTGCAAAAACTACGTGACCAACTCTCTCAGGGAGAAAGACCATCTGCCACTACATTAACCCAACAGATGGCACCTTCCTCTGAAGGTCACTTAAACACAAAGCCACTCAAAGAATCTCAGCCACCTGCCTCTGTTTCTGGCACCATTTCTCAAGACCAAAACCCCCTGAGCAAATGGATGCTATCCCTCAAAATCCCCTATCTTTCATCACACCGCAGATAACTGAACTTGTCATTAAAATTGTTGATGAGAGACTTTCTTCTGTCTTACAACCTACGGTGGAGGATGTACTGAGCCAAAAGCTTTCTGCTAATCAAACCCTTAAAACCAATGCACCTAAAAAGGGGGAGATTCTAGCAGTGAAAGCTAAAAGAAAGAGGATGGAGAAGAAGAAAGAGAAAGAGAAGGACAAAGAAGTGGAAATAGAGAAGGACTCTGTGTATGAGACCGAGAAAGAGAAGGAGAATGAGAATGAGAAGGGAGCTGAAAAGGAGAAAGTACATGAAAGTGAAAAGGACTTTCATGTCACATATAAGAAAAATAAAAGTGCTGAAAAAGAGAAAAACTTGAATGAAATGGTTAAAGAGGCTGATGCTGAACACAACATATCAATGGACAATATCATTGATCAGCTGTTTAGGCAAGGTTTCAATTCTGAAAAGCTGGACTCTGAAATAAGAAGATTAGAGATCGAAGAGATTCAACAAAGATGGGCCAGCTATAGCACAATGGATAGAGAAAGACTTGAGATCATGATCAGATTTATCAGCAAATACCTTGGGAGATCATTGATCGAAATAAAATCATGGACCAGGGAAAGCATCTTGGCCATAACCTCCAAGATCTGTTCGTCTGAGGCATATACTAAGGGATTAGTAATAGAAGCTTTGAATGAAGCAGGAGCAGGGAGCAGGACTGAGCTAGCCAAACACTCAAAAGCCACACTCACCTCCAAAATGCTAACTCAGCCTGTCAAAATTCCCTCTCCAAAACAACCACAACCACAACCCACAAAACCAACTCCCTTACCCTCAAAACCAACAGCCGATGATGCACCTAAGCAGAAGAAGAGAAAGGTGTTGAGGCTGGAAGAAGAAGAAGATGATGATGAAGACAGGCTGCCGATCTCAGTTGTTCTGCAGTTGCCTAAGGCCAAAGATCTTTCTCTTGCAATAACTCCTGAGCAACAAAGAGATGCAATCAAAGTGAAATTGGAAGAAGAAGAACAACACAGATTGCACGATGAAGAGTTATTGAGGAGAGTAGATAAAGCATATACTCTTAGACATACTTTTCAGTATGTGAAAGAAAGAGTAAGAATTTGGCCTGATCCCAGTGTGGCTCATAGAATACAAAAGAAAAATATCCTTAGAGATACAATGGACAAGTGAAAAAGATTGTAGATGAAGTGATCTCCTTAGCCCTTGTAGTCTCACCCTGGGAAATCCTGGAAGATTTCAAAAAGGCCTACACCTCAAACATGCCCCCACAAAAGATGCTAGAGAACAGAATGATCAAAAAGGGGCTGGTGTATAAGAGGCTGAATGAGATCAGAAAGGATGAGTTACCACTGCTGTTAGAAGGTCATCATCCTGATGAATTGCTTACAGACAGATTACAACAGTGGTACTCAAAAATGGAAAACAGGTCAAATTCTTGTCTGAGTACTATGGGCCAGAAGGATTCTTCGATGGTGAGGCAGAGGAGCTCACCATGGAGGAACAAATTGTATTTTTGGAGGCCTACACCAGGGAATCCTACAAGCTCATAGTTAGGAAGTGAGTCTCATGGATGGGGGAACAGCTCAGTGTCCAATTCCCCAATACAGAGCTCCCATCCATACATTGCCAACCAAATCATCAGAGACTCATTCCCAGGCCAGTGCTTATATGGTCATCTTCTCAACTGATCAAGAAGGAAAAAGACCAACCATTCTGCCAACAATAAGTGGGAAAATAAATCAATTAGAGGTTTTGGCTGCATTGGTTCAGGGGGAGTTTGTTGGACCAAAAGAACCAATGAGCCAAGATCAAAAAACCTCTAAGTCCCACATGATGTCACAACAACTGCTGAAGGCTTCATCAGCAGTTCGACAAGTGCTGAAGACTTCAACAGCTGAAGATCAAGTACTGAAGACTTCAACAGCTGAAGATCAAGTACTGAAGACTCAACAGCTGAAGACTAAAGTGCTGAAGTCCAACAACTGAAGAACACAAGTGCTGAAGCTGAAGACCAAAGTACTGAAGGTCAACAGCTGAAGAATACAAGTGTTGAAGCTAAAGACCAAAGTACTGAAGTTCAACAGCTGAAGAGTCCACAAGTGCTGAAGATCAACAACTGATGTACAAAGTCTGAAGACAAAGACTGAAGACATCAGCTGATGACATCTACTGAAGTCATCAGCTGATGAAACGTCTGAAGTTCAAGTCTGAAGACCAAGTACTGAAGTTTCAGTAGTTTGTCACAACAGCTGAAGAGTACTTCTTTAGTAGTTGTGTTTATCAGTAGTTTTATGTTTTTACTTTCAGTAGTTTTGTAAAACGACTGAAGAGCTTGTTCTTCAGTCGTTGTAGTTTCAGTAGTTTCTTATCAGTAGTTTTGTAATAAGTAAACACTTAGCTTCTTGTAAGAAGATGTCAGCTGCTTGACATCTTCAGTAGTTTTAGTGTTTCAGTAATTTGTTAAATAACGGTTAGATGTCACTATCAAGTGACATCAGCCTACGTCATCTTTCCTTATATAAGGAAGAATGACCTAAATTGTAATTTTGCGAAAGCCATGCCAAAGCGTGTGATTGAAAGAAATATTCCTTTTGCAGAAACTTTCTCTCTCTATAACTAATTCTGTTCATTTCTATATCTTTGGTATTCTTGCTCGAATTGTGCTAGTTGGTACTCTATTCCACTGCTGAAATCATTCGAATCGATCAAACTAGATGCTGAATCCTATCAATACAAGAACATGAGATACTTATACTACATCCTACAGCTGGCTATACTATGGAAGCCAGCTGGATACAATTGACTAGACAAAAACAAAATCAATTGTAGAGTCAAAAGGCAGATTGCCTTTTGACTTGTGACTATGACATGTCATAGCTCACATCCTTTTCTATTACAAAAAAAGGATAAAGTACATCAAGTAGAAAGTATACAGACTCAAGACCTCAATGTACAGTTACCAAAAGCATGGACCTTTTCACCAACTCATGTAAGTTGGTGACTTGCAGAGGTGCAGTGGAAAGGTGTCCGGCTTTAGAAAAAGGTACATCAGAAAAAGCATGTCTTAAAAGTCTTCAGAAGAAATCTGTCTTCATAACTTGAAGCTTCAAAAGACTTTGTCTCTGAGGCTTTGGAAGACTTCATGTTTGGCTTCAGAAGATATTGGTCTTGGCTTCAGAAGATTTCACACTTTGAATATTTCTGTTGAGTGTGTGAAACTTTCGAAGCATTCTACTTCAGAACTTGTGCAGCAGATTAAGCCTTGGATGTTTGGGTTGCATCAGTCTCTTCATTAGTCTCTATAAACTCCCCCTAGGCTGATGCTACCAAAACACTAAGAAGACTTCAGATATCAACAGTCCTCAATAGAATGATAACCATTCCTTTCTTCAAGGGATGATCAGGATTCTTCAAACTGTCAAAGTATCTTCTCATGTCAAAGAGATCATGTAGAGGCAATTGAAACATGTCTTGCCATGTATAAGTGTCTTCAAAGCCTTGATCTCTAATGACATGCCACCTTTCTGGATTTGTGGTGTATGTCCAAGACAAGATGGGTCTTCCTGATGCAAGAGGAGCTACTAAAGTTGGAGTTGGTTGAGCATCCTCTAGCTGCACATCCTCAGGTTGTTCTGATTCATCCTGAGGTTCAGACGAGGATGCAGGCTTCTTCTTCTTCTTAGACTTTGGTTTAGAAGCCATCTTCTTCTTTCTCTTTCCAAATTTTAACTGAGAAGACTGGCCTGCAGCACCAGATTGATCTTTAATGTCTCTCTCAGTTGGGATTTCCTCTCTCTTAGGCTCAGAAGGAGAGGGAGGTTGACCCTGCTGTGGATCAGAAAATGAAGCTTGCTGAGCATTAGCAGGAGGTCCGAATTGTGTTGTGTCTGTTTGTTCAACCTTAACCTCCACTTCAGGTGGGGCCTGACTTGGAGTGGAGTGTAAGTCAGTGAGCACTCCACTCTTGATCTTCTGCTTGATTACCCTTATATGCTCATCCATAGTGGATAGAGACATGGGTCCAAGTCTCCTTCTGGAGAATCCATACAGCTTCAAGAAGCTCATCATCCTCTGCCTATCAGCAAACTTCTTCATGCTCTTTTGGATGATGGCTCTTGACTTTGCAGCTTCTTCCCTCATCTTCCTCTTTATTGTCTTTCTTTCCTTGACTAACTCAAGCTCAAGTTGTTTTAAATACTCAAACTCAACATAGTCATAAGGTAAGGGAAGGAGTGCATCTGCCTGATAGAGACCTGTGGCACTCAGGTAGTTAATCATCTTGATTTTGTCTTCTTCCTTATCTACCTAAGGTTCTTGTTGAGCCACATCCTCTTGTTCAAGGCTTTCTTGAACTGGTGAGAGGGTAGGCATACCTCTGTACAGTCTTTTTCTTTTTCTTTCTTCTTTGATCTGTACTAGGAGTTCTGCATCTTCTGCCTCCTTCTTCTCTCTTGACCTTTCCAGATCAACCAGCTCATTCAATTCATCCAAGGGGAGAGAAATGATATTATCTATGTCATAGTTCCTAGTCTACAGATAGTTGATCCTGACTGCCCTTAACTCATCATTCTGAGTATTTGGTCTGGGGGCAGCCCTGATTGCAGACTCCATGAGTCTTGAAGACCCAGAAGAGGAACCTTCTCCCCTCAGCTTCCTTTTCCTCTCTCTCTTCCTCCTCAATCTCCTCAGATGTCATCTTTCTTTTCCCTTTATCACTCACAGACCTTTGTGACTCAGGGTGGAGAGAGCTTTGGCCTTGATAAGATCAGTGATCTACGTTCGATTGATTAGAGAGTATAGCAGCGGAATTCTAACAATGAATTAGCCAATTCACAAGAACGAAAAGATATTCAATGAAGAACAAAAACGGTTATAGATAGAGAGAATTCTGCAAATAAATTTCATTCAATATTCGCTTTCGTGGTAATGGAATGTCACACTTACAATTAGGTCGACACCTCTTATATAAGAGATGTGACGTCTGCTGATGTCACTTGATAGTGACATCTAACAGAATTATTCCAACTGAAACACAACTACTGAAGATGTCAAAACAGTTGACATCTTCTTACAAAAATACTAAGTGTTATCAGTTACTATAACTACTGAAAAACATAAAACTACTGATACTACAACGACTGAAGAACAAGCTCTTCAGTCGTTTTACAAAACTACTAAAAGTAAAAACATAAAACTACTGATATCACAACTACTGAAGAAGTACTCTTCAGCTGTTGTGACAAACTACTGAAACTTCAGTACTTGGTCTTCAGACTTGAACTTCAGACGTTTCATCAGCTGATGACTTTAGTAGATATCATCAGCTGATGTCTTCAGTCTTTGTCTTCAGACTTTGTACACCAGTTGTTGATCTTCAGCACTTGTAGACTCTTCAGCTGTTGTACTTTAGTACTTTGGTCTTCAGCTTCAGCATTTATGTTCTTCAGTTGTTCAGCTTCAGCACTTGTGTTCTTCAGCTGTTCAGCTTTAGTACTTGTGTTCTTCAGCTGTTTAGCTTCAGCACTTGTGTTCTTCAGCTGTTCAGCTTCAGCACTTGTGTTCTTCAGCTGTTTGTTCCTATTGCACACTTACCTGGGGGAAGAGGAACCAGTTCCCACACTTGCTGTTTCTTGAACTGAAGTAGCTCAAGCTGCATAGCTTCAACCCATCCATTGTCTCTCAAAGCAACATGGTAGTTCTTTGGCTCCAGCTGACTGATGAAGAGAGCATAGAAGCAGAAGTTAGACAATTGACTTCTTGTTGAAACACCAGCATTGATATCACCAATAATCTGAGACATGGGGTGATTCTTCAGTTCTTGATAAACAATGAGATCTGTGCAAGTATTTGTAGGACCTTCAGCCGCAGCAGATGTTGATGCAGACTCTTGAAACCAAGAATTAGATGGTAACTCAAAAGATGTAGAGGAATGAGAGATCTCATCAGCATTTTTTGTGGATGGAACTGCTAAAGCTACAGGAACATCAAATTTAGCAGACACAGGCAGTTGGTCACTAAACTTGAATAGGTGAGTATTGATATTATCATCATCATCATCAATACCACCAGGTGGAAGACATGCTGCAGAAGATGATTTATCCACATGATCTGCAACAGCTGGAGATTGATAAGGAACATATTGCAGTATGTCCAAATCAAACAACTCCACAGGGTTTTGTGGAATCTTGTCCATAGGAGATTCATTAAACTTCACATGCAAAGTTTTTTCAACTATCTTTCTTCTGCAGTGAAGACTCTGTATGCCTTGCAAGTAGATGAATAACCAACAAAATACCCTGCATCCACCTTAGGATCAAATTTATGGAGTTGATCCTTTGTGTTGAGAATAAAACAGGGACACCCAAATGCTTTGAAAAATGAAATTAGAGGAGCCAAGTGATGGAGAACTTCATATGGAGTCTTCATCAACCTCTGATTTACTAAGACTCTATTCTGCACATAGCAAGCTGTGTTAACAGCTTCAGCCCAAAAGGTCAGTGGCAAACCAGAGTCAGCCATCACGGACCTTGCAGCTTAAATTAGGGTCCTGTTCTTTCTCTCCACTACTCCATTTTGTTCTGGAGTCCTTGGTATGCTAAACTACCTTTCGATTCCCTTTGAATGATAGAAGTCATCAAGTGTATGGTTTCTGAATTTAGTTCCATTGTCACTTCTAATACACTTGACTGGAAGGGAATACTGCTTCTCAACATACAACACAAAGTGAATAATCTTCTGAGCAACCTCATCCTTTGAATGTAGAAAGAAAGTCCATACAAATCTGGAGTAATCATCCACAATTACCAGACAGTATTTCTTCTTTGCCATGCTCATCACTCTCACAGGACCAAATAGATCCATATGCAGTAATTGCAAGAAGGCAGTGGACTTAGGCTCTTCAATAGGAGGGAATGAGACTTTGTGTTGTTTTCCTTTTAAACAAGCAGTGCAGGTTTCATCACAGTAGAACTCCTTTATTGGTAAGCCTCGAACTAAACTATTGTGGATTAGCTGATTCATGTTTTTGAAATTAACATGACCCAGCCTTCTGTGCCACAGTTTAGATTCTTGAGAAGAGGCTTTGGAAAATAGGCAAGGATTGCCTCTGAGATCTATTTTCTTGGAAAGATCAAGGCATACACTCTTCCTGTCCTGTTGGCTCTCAGGAGAGTGTGTTCATCCAACACCTTATCAATCAAATGCAGAACTTTGGATGACAGAATCCTATAGTTCTGACTGGTGAAAAGAGCAACATGGCCTTTATCACACATTTGACTGACACTCAAGAGATTGTACTTGAGATTTTCCACATGATTAACATCATCAAACTTTATTTCTCCATTGGAGACAAAGCCGTTTCCAATGATGTAACCCCTAGCATCATTGCCAAAAGAAACAAACCCCTTCTTTCCTTGAGAGTAGTCATGAAGAAGAGAGCTGTTCCCAGTCATGTGCATAGATCCCCCACTGTCTACATACCAGATGCTACTTTGGCATGTTGAAGAACCCTGCAATAATAAACAATCAGTTAGTTTTGGAGACCCAAACCTTTTTGGTTTTGGGCCTGATCTCATCAACAGATGGTAAACTAACAGGTTTATTGGAAACAACAGCCTGAGAGGAAGAAGATGGTGAAGAAGAGGAATCCTTTGGCTTGGACCTCCTTTTCTGTGGTTTCAACATAGGAGCATCTAATTGGTTAACTCTTCCCAATAGATGTTGAACCATCATAACCAGCTGTGTCTGATTTTGTGATAAAGCTTTCAGCTCATCAGACACATTGCCAGTGGAGTTTGATAAGTTCCTATGTTGCACCTTCTTCTTCTGAGCAATCTGAGCTGTTGCCTGTTTAACCCCTTCCTTTTTGAATTTCTTTGTGGACTTAAGGGTTACAGGATTTGATGTTGCTGATACAAATGTGGTCTCAAACTCAGTTTTCATTTTTACCATTTTCTCTTTAATTTCCTCTTTATGTTTGAGTTTGGAACCTCTTTTGTACCAGCAATCATCTGTAAGATGATTGAACAAACCACATACTTCACATGGTTTCTTCTTCATCTTATGTTGATCATCAACTAAAGAGGATGAAACAACTGAAGACTTGTTCTTCAGTGCTTTGGAAGCATTGTTTGCTTTCTTGACTTCCTCTTTAGTAGTCTTCAAACTCTTTCTACTGACAGTTTTCTTCTTTTCAGTACTGGCAGTAGTTGGAGTTTGAACTTCAGGTGTTAAATCCTGCTCTCTTGTCCTTTCAGAACTTTCAGAATTAACTCCTGAGTTGATCAACTCATTGATCATGTGAGTGTCAGCAGTGGAACCATCAACATCAGCTGATAGGTTCTGAGAGGGCTTGGTGCTGACTTCTACTTCCGATTGTGCTGTATCAGAAAGTAGATCACATGATGAGATGGATTGGTTATTACTCTCACCATCAGATTCTACCTCTGCTCTGGGAGTAAAATCTGTAGGTGGAGCAGTGTGATTGTAACCAATACCAAACTTCACATTGGAAGCAGATTGCTTACTAAGAAGCATTTCAAAACCTTTGCATGATTGTACCCATCTATCACACTCTACCTGGGTGACTGCAAGGGTTTCTTTGAGATCTTTATACTTCTCTAGAAGTATCTCTTCCCTAGCCTTATCATCAGTTATTTGACATTTAAGTTTGTAAAACTCATCATTCTTATCATTAAGCACAGACTCAAGTTCAGCTTTGCTTTTGGAAATAATTTGTTCTAGCTCAATGTTCTTGTTGAATAAAGCTACATTTGCTTCTCTAATAGATGCAAATGCTGCTATACATGTTTCAGAACACAATTTGGCTTTTGCCTCAGAGGATACCTGTGATACCTTTGGTGTAGAGGCATTAGTGGATGAAGTATCAGCAGAATCCAAAGCCATAAGAGCTAGATTTCCAAAGGGACTTTCACCACCATGTTGACCAGCACCTGAGAACAGTTGTTCATGACCAGACAAGTCATCTAGTAAACTGCTCCAGTCAACAACTCCTGGGGTGAAGAAGCTGTGTTGTTGAGGTTGAGTTTGTTGATGATATTGGGAAGGTTGTGGTTCAGGCAATGCTTGTGGTTGTTGTGCAATTGGAGCTTGAACAGGATTTGGTTGAGGCAAATAATAGCAGGATAAGGATATGACATTTGACCCTGGGGAACAAAGTATGCAGGAGACCTAGGATGTGAATGATGACCAGAACCAGCAGATGTTGCCCTCTGTTTTGTGGACTAGTACTAGGAAAAGTCACAAAGGGTGTAGAAGAGTTAGATCCAGTTGATCTACACTCTCTTGCAAAGTGTCCCAGCCTTTGGCATTTGTGACACCTCAACTTACTCTTGTCAAAACCAACTTTGGTTTTGCCAGAGAGTCCAGGAAATTTCCTGCCAGTTCTCTTATAGAACTTCTGAGATCTGATATTAATCAATGCCATTTGGCTCAGAATATCCATCTTTTCTAGATCATCATCAGCTATTCCTTTCAGATCATCCATAATGAAGCATAGATTGTCACTATTACTGCCAGAATGACTCTCAATACCAACAAATGCATGATCAGAACTATTTGAAGAGAAATCAATATGCTCATCATAATTGCTTTCAGATGCAGCATATTCTGACTCATGACCAACAAGGCAGTATTCCCCGGTACAAAGTCATCAGTGAGCTTTCCTGATGAGGACAGTTTCCTCTTCTGCTCTATCTCTCTTTCGAATGTAAGCAGTTTCCCATGAAGTTGGGTGAGAGATAGGCTATCCAGATTTGCACTGGAACGTAGGACAATAGTGTATGTGTCCCATCTCTCAGGCAGTGATCTGAGGAACCTGTTATTCATCTGGCTATTGGTGTATTCCTGTTTCACCATTTTCAGCTCAGAGATCAAGCAGGAAAAACGCTCAAACTGTTGAGTCAGTGTCTCACCCTTTCTATGAGAGAATGTCTCATATTGTTGGGCAAGGATTTCTTTGTTGTTTGCTAAGACCTCATCTGTGCCACCGAATTGTTCCTTCAGGGCATTCCAGAGATCATGAGCAGTTTAATGATGCATAAGCCCTGAATAGATTTCATTAGGCAGTGCCATGGCCAGAATTCCATGGGCTTTAGCATCAATCTCAAACAGTTTCCGATCTTTATCAGAGTATTGTTCCTTCTTCTTCGGAACCATTGATTGGTTTCCGAATTGTTCACCATAGGCTTATGTGGTCCATGTACCACAGATGTCCAACAATCTGAACTGTTAACAGACAGGTGATGAAGCATTCTTCGCTGCCATATGTTATATTCGGTCCTAACCAGCATCGGAGGCTTGGTTGAGGAACCGGTATTGTGAGGATCATTAGAAGGAGTAGTCATCTCAAATTCAATCAAATTCAATTAAGCTATAACAGATTTAGAACAAACACAACAACCAATTGAACCAAGAGAGATCTCAAAATAAATGAACGAAAGCGTCAGAAATTCAATAATCTATAACCAGTTCTTGCGAATATGCTAATTCAATCAAACATAGATATCAATTAGCAGTTTCAATGATCAATTGTTAGATCGATCAATGATTAACCTGCTCTGATACCACTTGTTAGGATCAGTGATCTACGTCGATTGATTAGAGAGTATAGCAGCGGAATTCTAACAATGAATTAGCCAATTCACAAGAACGAAAAGATATTCAATGAAGAACAAAAATGGTTATAGATAGAGAGAATTCTGCAAATAAATTTCATTAAATATTCGCTTTCGTGGTAACGGAATGTCACACTTACAATTAGGTCGACACCTCTTATATAAGAGATGTGACGTCTGCTGATGTCACTTGATAGTGACATCTAACAGAATTATTCCAACTGAAACACAACTACTGAAGATGTCAAAAAAGCTGACATCTTCTTACAAAAATACTAAGTGTTATCAGTTACTATAACTACTGAAAAACATAAAACTACTGATACTACAACGACTGAAGAACAAGCTCTTCAGTCGTTTTACAAAACTACTGAAAGTAAAAACATAAAACTACTGATATCACAACTACTGAAGAAGTACTCTTCAGCTGTTGTGACAAACTACTGAAACTTCAGTACTTGGTCTTCAGACTTGAACTTCAGACGTTTCATGAGCTGATGACTTCAGTAGATATCATCAGCTGATGTCTTCAGTCTTTGTCTTCAGACTTTGTACACCAGTTGTTGATCTTCAGCACTTGTAGACTCTTTAGCTGTTGTACTTCAGTACTTGGTCTTCAGCTTCAGCACTTGTGTTCTTCAGCTGTTTAGCTACAGCACTTGTGTTCTTCAGCTGTTCAGCTTCAGCACTTGTGTTCTTCAGCTGTTTAGCTTCAGCACTTGTGTTCTTCAGCTGTTCAGCTTCAGCACTTGTGTTCTTCAGCTGTTGAGCTTCAGTACTTTAGTCTTCAGCTGTTGAAGTCTTCAGTACTTGATCTTCAGCTGTTGAAGTCTTCAGCACTTGTCGAACTGCTGATGAAGCCTTCAGCAGTTGTTGTGATATCATGTGGGACTTAGAGGTTTTCTGATCTTGGCTCATTGGTTCTTTTGGTCCAACAGGCCTTCATTGCTTGTTGCAGCATTTGAGCTCAGGCCAGAGAGAGGTTGAGAAGCACCTTTACCAGCAGGTGTCTCAGAACGAATATGGATCTCTGCAGCAGTTGAAGATGATGAGATAGGGCTCTCAGGTTCTGTCACTAGGCCTTCAGTCAAGGTTTCCCCTATGAAGCTAATCTTAGGGTCTGCCTCAACATCCAGTTGACCGATGACATTGCCTGATTGCCTTAGTCTCCTTCTTAGGCTAAACTCTGCAATGATCCTATCTTGGATTCTTTTGGCTAGTCTGTCAGCTTGTCTTGATTGGATTGGGTTTACAAGTGGCATGTTGACTAGATCCAGACCTTCATAGTAGTTCAAGGTCTGAAAGTTGAAGACTTCTTGCTGTCCTTGAACTCTTATGATGATGAGGGCCTTCCAGTTGTTGTCATACCTCCATCCAATGATGTGATTGAAGGATGATGGAGGTGACATAGCCCTTGGTATCCCATCCTCAAACAGACTCTATATGAAGGAGTCTGTGTAGTCCACATCAATGTGATCTAGAGGAGGTTGCTGAGAATGCACAGTTGCAAGTGAGGATGGTGAGTCCTTAATGTCCATTCTCTTAAAGGAACTCCCAGTTCTGTGGCTGTAAAGACTTTCTCCCCCTTTTTGGTAGCATCACCCACTTGCATAGGTGAGCTGGAGGATAGATCAATCACATCCACAGGTTCTTGTGTTCCTGGTTGAGCTCGCCTTAAGGGTCTCCCAACTAGTTTTTCCTTAAGATATGAAATCTCAAGTTGCTGATCATTGATCCTATTGTGTAAGGTAGTCACCTGAGATTCAAGATGACTGACCTTTGAGATTAAATAGGTGCATGTTTTGGATAGGTGCTGCACTTTTAGTCTCAGATCCCCCTCATCTTCATCAGAAGAATCACTGGGGGTGGAGAAGATTGGACTAGAGTCCTTTCTCTCATGACCAGTTCTGAGTTCTTGGCCACTGGATTTCCTCTGCTTACTGGCAGTCTTAGTTGAGATGTCAGTAGGCTGAGTTGCCATGGTTGAGGTCTTAATGATGTAATCACTTGCAGAAGTGAGAGCCTCTTCCATATGGACATCCTGAACAGGTTCAGGAGTGTCCACCTCAGTTGTGGGTGACTGATGTGGGATAGATATAGGAGACTCAGGAGTATTCAGCTCTCTTTGAGTAAGGGAAAAGAAGAGAGACTCATTATACTCACTGAAACCTAGATCTTCATCAGTATAGAAGTCAAGGTTGGGAATTGGTTGGTTGAGATCTATAGGCTGGGGATGGTAACTGTCCCTTGAAAGTTGATCACTTGAGTGTTGAGACTCAGAGTGATGGCTTAAGGTAGTAGGGCTAATGAGCTCATCAGGCTGAGCATGAGGAACCTCAGCACTGATTCTTGATAAGATGGGAGTGGTCTGCTCCTCGGGAGAAGTGGGAGCTCCAGTATCCACTTCTTCCTGTATTGGTGAGTATATGGGGGCCTCCTCAGACTAAATAGTCTAAGCAGGGGTTCGTTTGGATTTTCTTTGGTAGGTGATGGATATTTGAGGCTGTGTAGGTTGTTGGAAAGCAGCAGGTGTGGGTTCAACACTAGCTTGTGCTGATAGGTTGTCACCTTGAGCAATAAGCTCTAACATTTTTAGGACTAGGGCTGTTTCTACCCCAGAGAATCCAACAGTGGACTTTCTTGGTATTTTAAAGATGTCGGGCTTCATCTGTCCCAATTTAAGAGTGTTACCTGTTTCCCTTAACTGTGAGCCCAGTTCACAGTTAAGAATGTACTTGACATATCTAGGAAACATGTAGTACTCTAAGGAGTCTAAATTAGCAAGCAAATTTGTATAAACAAATTGAGAGTACCTGAATTTGACCCCTTGAACCATTCCATGGACTATGAAGGAGAGATCTTCAGGAATCTGGTCCCATCCACCATGCTTGTTTGATAAGCTGTGAATGACCACATGGAGCAGGAATCTCCATTAGGATGAGACCTTCCCTTTCCTGAAGGTCTTTACAGAGAAATCTCCCTCATAGCCTATCTGCTCAAAGGAATGATTTACAGCTTCCTTTGGGAAGAACACCTCACCTTCTTCATCATCCAGCTGAAGATGTCGGTTGATGATGGCCAGAGTGATGAAGATTGTTCTTCCCTGCACTGTGACAAACAGTGCCTTCTCCCCATCCATAATGACCTCTTGGCAGGTCTTCTAGAATTCAAGCAACTAATCCTCATAGAGTGGAGGATCAATGGTTAGGGAGGTGAAGTAGTGGGACAGAGACAAGAAACGGCAAACCTCTGAGAAATGAGGATCTTTCTCAGAGCATAACAGAGCAACTTGATTGTGTTGTCTGTGTAGCTGCATGGTAAAGTTGGGATCATTTCTGTGAGCAAGGTTAGCCATTGTGAGGTAGCTCAGAGATTAAGAAGAAGGAAAGGAAGAAATTTCAGAGAGAAAATTTTTTGGGTTTAGGTTTGGAGGAAGAGCAGATGATAGAAGAGGGGGAAACCGTTGGGTTTATATGAGAGAGAGGGATTTCAGATAAAGTTTAATGAAAGAGGATAAACTTTGAAATCCGGATATCGGTCCCACCTCTGAAAAAGTAGTTTACTTTTTGCTCAAAAAGTAGTTTTCTTGGAAATCAACAAGCTTCCGAAGGTAAATTATCTTTGGAAGTTTTAAGGAAAAAGCTTCCGAAGCTAAAATGACTTCGGAAGAATTTCCTGAGAGTATTTGATGATTTTGCTTCGGAAGGAAAAATTAAGACTTGAGTGCTTTGTATAGAGATCAACAAAGCTTCCGAGAGTTAATTATTGCTTCGGAAGGAAAAGGTTCTTGAAAATAAGTAAGTGTCTAAGATAACTATTTAAGCTTCGGAAGATAAATTGAAATTTCTTCCGAAGGTAAATTTCTTAGACAGTTAAATATTTTGAAGGTGTGATTTTCTTCTGAAGTTAAAATGCATAACTTCCGAAGTATAAAATCATCAATTAATCTAAGGAAAGTCTTCCAATCCAGGGAAAAACATGAGCTTATGAAGATGATAGACTAGACAACTTAGAACACACATTTTTTTAAGAAATAATAAGAATTAGTTTTAAAAAAATTTTACTCAAGGTTGATCATCCCAATAGCTGATATTAGATATTTAAATCTTTGTTCATCAAAAGCCTTATAAACAAATCAGCATATTGTTCATCTGTGTGACCTTGACTAGTTTAATTAATCCCTTTTCATAATTATCTCTTATTAGATGATACCTGATATTGATGTGCTTTGTCCTTGAGTGCTGCACAGGGTTCTCTGTAATTGAGATAGCACTGTTGTGTCTATGTGGATTGGAGTCTCCTTGAAATTTAACCCTAGTCTAGCATTTGATTCTGAATCCAAAGCACTTAAGCACAGTAGCTAGCGGCAGCAATGTATTCAGCTTCAGCAGTTGATGCAGAGACACAAGATTGTTTCTTGTATTGCCATGAGACAACCCTTCCACCAAGAAATTGACATCCCCCAGATGTAGACTTTGCAGTCATATTGCAGCCACCATAATCACTATCTGTATAAACAAACAGATTGAAGTCAGAGTTCTTGGGATACCATAGACCAAGTGTTGATGCACCTTTTAGGTATCTTAGAATCCTTTTGACAGTGATAAGATGAGACATCTTAGGGTTGGCTTGATATCTTGCACAGATGCATGTAGCAAACATGATGTCAGGCCTGCTAGCAGTAAGATACATAAGAGACCCAATCATAGCCTTGTATAAGTGTTCATCTACACACTCCCCCTCAAGATCAGGACCAAGGGAGTGGTTTCTGGCTATGGGTGTCTTAGCAATCTTACAGTCAGTCATATTGAACCTTTTGAGTATGTCTTGAACATACTTTGACTGAGTTATGAAGATGCCATCTTCAATTTGCTTCACTTGAATTCCCAAAAAGAAATTAAGCTCCCCCATGGCACTCATTTCAAATCTGTCTTTCATCAGCTTCTCAAAGTCTTTGCAGAGCTTTGGATTAGTTGAACCAAAGATGATATCATCCACATATACTTGAACTAGCAATATGTCTTTTCCTTGTTCTTTGATGAAGAGAGTTCCATCTATAGTACCTCTCCTGTATCCATGTTTACAGAGATACTCAGACAGTGTTTCATACCACTTCCTGGGTGCCTGATGTAACCCATAGAGAGCTTTATCAAGCTTGCAGACATAATCAGGATGATCAGGATCTACGAAACCAGGTGGCTGTTTACATAAACCTCTTCATCTATCACTCCATATAAAAAGGCATATTTCACATCAAGTTGAAAGACCTTGAAGTTCTTGGATGCAGCAAATGCCAGGAATATCCTAACAGCTTCTAATCTTGCCACTGGAGCAAAGACATTAGTGTAGTCAATCCCTCTTCTTGTGTGTATCCTTGAACAACCATCTGGCTTTGTTTTTGATGATAATGCCTCTATCATCTTTCTTTTCTTAAACACCCATTTGGTTCCTATTGTAGTCTTCCCAAAAGGAGAGGACAAAGGTTCCAACTTTCTATCTTTTGAATTGAAGCAGCTCTTGTTGCATAGCTTCAACCCAACTTCCATCCTTTAGAGCCTCCTCAACTTTCTTTGGCTCTATCTGGGATAGAAAACAAGAGTGAAGACAAACATTTGCTTCATGGGTTTGTCCTCTTGTCTTTACCCTGGAGACAACATCTCTAATGATGTTTGTGGTAGGATGAGACTTGTGGATCCTAAGCTGAGGAATCACAGCAAGTTGTTGTTGAAAGATCTAAATTAGAAAATTTAGATCTGGCATAGATGTTTCTCCCACCACATCAACCCACTTTTCAAGTGAAACTTGATCCAAGCAGTGTGTGACATCATTGATGTTCTCATCTATGGTGTGGTTAGTGGCATCAAGAAACTCTTGTCACTGTCACCATCACCATTGTGTCTTCCATAGTTGAGGGTTTTTATCTGGTTGTAGAGCCTCTGAGTGGAATTTGAAGGCATACCAGATGTATCAGCTGAATTTGTCATTGTTGTGCTGATAGAAACCTTATTTGCAAAAGTAGTTCTAACTGGAGCTGAAGATGTATGACTTGAAGGTCTTCCTAGCTCAAATCTTGGGTCAGGATCACCTGTATTTAAATTTTCTGCAGATCCTGAAACATTCTCACAAGATTTGTTAAAACAGTTGGTAACCAATCAAGATCAAATAGCCAATCTGGACCAGAACCAGCAACACATGGTGTGTGTTCATTGAAGGTCACATTGGTTGACTCCTCAACTATTCTAGTTCTAAGATTGTACACTCTATAAGCCTTAGCTTGGGAGAGTATCCAATAAAGTGCCCATCATCTGATTTCTCAGCAAACTTGGCAATTTGATCTTTGGTATTCAAGATGGTGCAAGGACATCCAAATGACCTGAGAAAACCAATGAAAGGTTTTCTCTTGTGCCAAAGTTCATAAGGAGTCTTGCCATGAGTCTTAACTACTAAAACTCTGTTTTGCACATAGCAGGCAGTGTTAACTACCTCTACCCAGAAGGTGATGGGCAGTTTAGAGTCAGACAAATTGCTTTGCAATACCTTTTTCATCACAAAATATCAAGGGTTGGTTCTTGAATTCTGTTCCTTGATCACATCTTATGATTTTGACCTTGTGATCAGACTGATTCTCAATCTTTAAGATGAAATTCTTTAGAATCTCAGGAGTCTCATCCTTAGTTCTAAGGAAGAAGACCCAAGTGAATCTTGTAAAATCATCTGTGATCACTAGACAGTATACGTTCCTTCCTAAACTCATTACACTGTGGGGCCAAAGAGATCCATATGTAACAAGTGTAGGGGTGTAGTGATGGAGTTCATTTCGTTAGGCTTATGAGATACCTTATGTTGCTTCCCTTTCAGGCATGCAACACAGTGATCATCGCTTGTAAACTCTTTCTTGGCATTCCAGTTACCAAATCATGCTTAAATCTTATTCATGTTCTTAAAGTTTGCATGGCACATTCTTTTATGCCATAGGAAAGACTCATCACTATTAGCTTTAGATAGAAAGCATGAAACTTCTCCGGAGGGAGAGGTTTCTTGCAAGTCCATCTTGTACATGTTTCTTTTCCTGGGGGCTCTAAGCAGGATATGCTCATAGGAATGACCACACCAGGCTTAAGAACAATGCACTCATGCTCAGTAAAGAGCATGTTATGACTCTGATCACAAAAAGATACACTCAGAAGATTGTATCCAAGCTCCTTAACAAAGTTTACCTTTTCAATGCAGAGCTTGCCATTTGTGACATTGCCCCTTCCTGAAATGTAACCACCTTCATCTCCTCCAAAGCAACTGGTCCTCCATTAATCCTTTCAAAGTTCTGGAGTAATGACCTATTGCCTGTCATGTGCCTGGACAACCACTGTCTATGATCCAGACATTTTTGTCTGTCTTTCGCTGTCCCTGCACAAAGGAAAATTTTATTAGTTACATTTGGAACCCAAGCCTTGCTTGTCTTGGGCTTATTTACAGAAGGTAATTCAACAGTGATAGATCCTATGGTTGTACTAAGAGGATCTTGAGTTGTTGTAGATGGAGAAATCTCAGTCACTTGGTCTTTCTTAGACATCCACACCACCTTTGGAGTCTTGGACTTGACCTTCAAAACTTCGGAATTTTTGGAACTTTGGAAGTTTTGATGACTGATACTTCGGAAGATTCTGCAGACACTGCAGCAGATTTCAGTGCTTCGGAAGAATTCCTTTCTTCCGAGACCAATTTTTCTTCCGAAGGTAATTTTCCACTGCCTTCTTCTTAGATTTTGAGCTTCCAAAGGAAACAGGTTTTCCTTCCGAAGTTTGAATCTTCTTCAAACTCTTTGAAGTCTTTGTTTTGGTCATATGGACAGTGCTTTTAGGATTGAAGGGACAATCCTTGGTAATGTGAGTAGTGCTGTCACACATAACACAATTCATCTTCTTCTTCACAAGAGCCTTTTCTTGAGAATAAGACTGTTTTTGGTCACATCCCTTCTCCACCTTCATCTTTACGGATGCTGAGACAGCCCTCTTGGCTGAGGACTGTGCTTGGAGTTTGCTGGTCCAGGCTATGCAGCAGTAGTACACAGTAAATCAGTCTTCTTCTTGCTACTGAGATGAGTTGAACAAGAACCAGAACTCTTAGCAGAAAAGTTTTGGTTGATGTCTTCAGTCCCTACCACTTTAAACCCTGCAGAAATAAAACTTGTTTCTGCTTAGAGTCAAAAGCAGCCTTGATCTCTTGAGCCTTCCTTGCCTTTCTTTTGCTCTTTCTGATCAAGTTCTTTCTCATGGACTTGGTCATCACAGTCTCCACTTTCTCCTCAGAAGGATAGTGGCCCTTCTTGGAATCCTCCTCTTCGCTCTTAGTAGAGGGATCTTCACTATCTCTTCTTCATCCTCCTCACTCATAGGATCTATGAGAGGAAGCTCATCTTCACAAGTTCCACACCTAGGGGCTTTACAGACAATATTGTGTGTGGAGGCTATCTCATTTGATCCCAGTCCCTGTCTGTTTTGACAGTACACTTTGTTGTGCAGGGATGAGGATATCATGTTCTTGAAGGTCTCTTCTTCAAGAGCACTCTTTTCTGCCCTGGCTTTGCTGATCACAAGCTCAGCTTGGCACTCAGTTATCTTGGTTATGAGATCTTGAATTTGATTTCTAAAATCTGTGTGTTCATGTTTTAGAACTGAAATGGTTTTTTTCTCTAAGTCCTTATTTTCAGCTTATAATCATTTTCAGACTTTCTAAAATCAGATTTTAAAATATTAAGGACTCATATTAGATCTCAATTCCAAGTTATAGGACCTGTACCTATTAACTTTAGTAATGCATTCAGGAGTACAGAGATGTTCCAATACCTTGGCTTCATCATGATCTGCCATCAATGCTTGGTTTGGAGAAGCATCTTCCACCTGAAAGCTACAGTCAAAGCCTCCTTCTTCAACAGCAACAGCAGCTTGCTGCTTTGACTTCTCATTATGAAGAGCTTTGTCAGTGTAGTTTGGTCTGGATTGTGTTTGGCCACCATTGGTTCTAGGTGCCTTACACTCTCTGGCAAAGTGGCCATCAGTTACAGTTATAACACTTGACTTTGCCTTTGTCCAGTCCAAACTTTCCACTGGTTGCATTGCTTGGAAACTTCCTTCCAGTCCTCTTGTAGAACTTCTTAGCTCTGTGAGTGAGAAGCCATCTCTGGACTTATTTCCATGTACTCCAGTTCATCTGGATGAATACAGTGCAGGTCTTCAAGAGTGAAAAAGAGTTGCCACAGCTTTCATCAAAAGACACAAATGCTTTAGAAGAGCTTGTCTCTTGGAATGGGCTTTCTTGAGTGTAGTTCTCCCTTGGTGTCTCTGGGAAGGTGATGAAAGGACCCTTGGGTGAGTTGTCAGGGTAGCATGTAAGATGATGGTTGGGCTCTATGCTATCCCTTTCAACCACATGTAGGGCTGTACCCATTTGATTGTTGGAGTCCAAATGAACCCTGCATGTTCATCTCCATCTGGTAGCCACTGAGAATCCCATATATTTGTCAGAGTGAGAGTTTTGAGATTTTCAGTTCTCTTGATCACCACACAGTAGTGTGTCCATTGCCTAGGAAGTGAGGACATGAACTTCCTTACAATGTCTCTATTCTCAAAAGAACTCCTCCTCCATCCACTAGGGTATCCACAATCTCAACATAGCTAAAGTATTGCTGAGTCAGGGTTTTACCTGCTTTGAAGGTGAAGTTTTCAAACTGGTGCTTCAGGAGATCCTTCTTGTTCTCCTTGGCTTCAGAGAACCCTCATATATCAGTTTCGTGCATCCCATAGTTATTTAGCTGTTTTGCACTTCTTGAAACCTCTGTATATAGAGTTTGGAAGGGCAGTTTGAAGAGCTGTCATGGCTTTCCTGTCTATCTCTACTCTCTCTTCCTATCTTCATCAGAGTAGTTAGCCACATCCTTGGGGATCATACAGCACCAGTAGCAGAGGGTGTGCTGGGTATGAAAGGTCCATTCTCAATAGACTCCCACATTCTTGAATCGAGAAACCTGATGAACCTTCCATTCTTAAACACCAGGTGTCAAACTCATCAGAGTGATCAGTGGGGACTTGTTCATGGTTCCAGTTTCCATATCGGTTTTGGAAATGGCTGCTATTTGAAAAGTTTAGTATTTGTGTGTGTGAGGATCTTAAGATGGTGAGATCTTATATCAAGAGCCTGAATGGCTCTGATACCAAATGCAGGATCGTTGAAGGGTGTGAATTACAACACAACACATAAGAGGAGATTAACCAAACTTTAATCAAACAGTAAACTGGATTAACCAAGATAAGACACTAAACACAAGTAATGTAAGAGACAGAACACAAGAGTATGGTTTTCAAGAATGTAGTATATTGCTTTCTCTGTTCTATTACAAGTGTTACAAACATAAATAAAAGATACAAGAACATGAGATACCTATACTACATCCTACAGCTGGCTATACTATGGAAGCCAGCTGGATACAATTGACTAGACACAAACAAAATCAGTTGTAGAGTCAAAAGGCAGATTGCCTTTTGACTTGTACTATGACATGCCATAGCTCATATCATTTCTATTACAAAAAAAGTAAAGTACATAAAGTAGAAAGTATACAGACTCAAGACCTCAATGTACAGTTACCAAAAGCATGGACCTTTTCACCACACATGTAAGTTGGTGACTTGCAGAGGTGCAGCGGAAAGGTGTCCGCTTTACAAAAGGTACATCAGAAAAAGCATGTCTTAAAAGTCTTCGGAAGAAACTGTCTTCATACTTGAAGCTTCGAAGACTTTGTCTCTGAGGCTTCGGAAGACTTCATGTTTGGCTTCGGAAGATATTGGTCTTGGCTTCGGAAGATTTCACACTTAGAATATTTCTGTTGAGTGTGTGAAACTTTCGAAGCATTCTACTTCAGAACTTGTGCAGCAGATTAAGCCTTGGATGTTTGGGTTGCATCAGCCTTTTTATTAGTCTCTACAAGAATCTTCTGAGACTTCTAAGCATCTTATTTTATATACCAGAAAGAGAAAGTACTTAGGTACTACTCAGAAAAATATGATCAATGTTAAGATCCACCTAAAAGATCAAGACTTGCATCTCCAAGCAGAGCATAGTCTTTAATGGAAATATTAAGGGGGAAGGCATGTGATATATTATAATTGTAAGCGGGGATTTCAAAAATTAAAAGATGACATGAAAAGATGACACACATTAAATTAAAGCATTGCCTGTGTTTTTTTCTTTTGTTTACGATAGTAAAAACAGTAACACACAAGAATGCTTGTCTTTGTTCTTTCAATTTTTAATAGCAATGACAATATTTTTATGACACACAGTTTTATGCATCACTAAAGCATTGTGTATCATAAAAAATATATTTTCTAGTAGTGACGCGATTAAAGCAAAAGAGAAGGATGCCTTAAGTATTCTATTATTTTTACAGAAGAAGTCATCCAATAAATTTTAATAAATGAATCCATATTTAAAAGAGTTAATTACATGGATTGTTCCGTAGTATGTTCATATTAAATTAGCCTTAAAACTTTATTTGAAAATGTTAATTACATGGATTGTTTCTTCGTATTGTAGATTAGTCTTGCACTTTAAGAAGTTGGGAGCGTGATTCCAACTATAACTAACTCTATATTGAACCACTAAATATTATTCAAACTTGTGGTACGAGTGACACAACCATACAAACATTTTAGTAGTCGTTGACTATTCTTGCTTCACGCGCAAGTATTTGTTTTGATATTGATTTTCTTTTTCTTGTTATGAACTATAGAAACTGTGCGCACATATTTTGTATATTCCTAACGTACCCTTGTTGGTTTTCCTTGTAATTCCTAAAATGCCCTTTTTCACACATTTTGGAGATCGATGTGTTTGGATGTTATCTTCAATCTAGTATAAATTTATTAGGCTGTTCTTTATTTATTCATACGCGTTAAAAGTGGATAAAATGTACATTTTAAATAATAAAAAATGATTAAAATATAAATGTAAAAACAAAACATGAAAAATAAAAACATACTTTGTAATATCCACCGATAATGAAGTCTGTAAAATGTGTAATGTAGATAAAATTTTCATTTATCTAAAAAAGTAAAGAAGTTATTTTTAGATTGACTTTTGACTCAAGAACAAATCGTAAACAACATACAACATAAGCATGTAACAAAAAGAACCACTAATTATAAAACAAATGATAACCAACACAAAACAGAAATATATATCACCATAAAATATCACCAACAAAACATGAGTTTATTTTTAAAATGGTGTTGGAAGAAAAATTATTTACCAAAATGGGTGATTTAAAAATTATTTACCATAATGGGTATTTTAAACATTTTTTCTCCCACTCCTCATTTTATTAAATAAGAAGTTTGTGTTTAATAAGTTATTATTTATAAAGGTGAAGGAAGAAGTTTTTAAAATTAAAAGTAATATTTTTTGTTGGAGTGGATATTTTATAAAAAGTTTTTCAAAATGTTTTATACATCTTTCTTAAACCTTTTTCTTTAACGTTTTTTTCTAGAATTAAAAACGTTTTTGTTCCTTCTTTTCCTTTCATGTTAACACATTTTTTGTAATGTATTTTGTATTTAATTTTTTACACATTTTTCATATATGTTTTTTGAAATGTTTTTACTTAATTTAAGAGGTATAATAAGGAAAACATTTTAGTAGAATATACAAATTAAGTTTTTTAAACATTTTTGTTCTTCGTATATGTTTTCTTTTATTTCATTAAAAACATTTTAATCTGGAGAATGGTTTATTAAAAAATATAAAATAGGTTAGTTGATTTCAAAAAATAAATGTTGGAGGGTGTTTCACGATTTGATTTAATTTGATGGTTTAACTTAAACCATGAGTTAACCTTAAATGTTTGTTAGTACGTTGAATATATATTTGTTATTCACATTTTTATTAAAAGCATAAAAGAATATAAAATAGATGCCTTCTAAAATAATTACATATTCTATAGAACAAATAAAATCATACAGAAACAAAATAATATCAATATTTTAAAAAAGTTAAAAAACCATGCTAAAGTATTATTTAATATAAAAAATCCCATTAGTGTTGTTTTAAGTTTTTCACTAAAATAACAACCTTTCTATAAAACAAAATAATATTGTTTAGTTTTGACAAAACGTTATAAGAAAAAGTTTATAAAAGAATTATAAAACATTGCATAAAATATCACACTCCAACAAATTATATTATTTTTTAATTTTAGAGACTTTTTATATCACCTTTTTAAAGAGTAATTTCAAAACAAACTTTTTTGTTCAATTAGATTTGAAGTAAGAGAAATAAAAGTTTAAAATACCTATTTTGATAAATAAATTTCAAATCATCTATTTTGGTAAATAAGTTTTCTACCAACACCCATTTAAGAAAAAAGTCAACAAAACATGATAACAAACAAGTAATAACATATATAACATATATAGCACCATCAAATAAACGCAAATGAGATAAACACAGTAAAACATAAAAAGAAAGTTGCTAAAATAAGCTTTATACAAGAAAGCAATATGAAAACTAATAGCCAACAATGCGAGGGTTAAACATAAACATCTTCCAAGTGGCAGATACAGTAATTTCTATATAAACCAGTGGCCTTCATCTACGCCACTTCGTAGCATTTTCCCCTCTCAAAACTCTTCTTCTCCAAAACGCAACACACACTGTAGATACACACACATATATGCATATAACTATTACGTAGAAATATACATTCGTATACACACAGTAACACACACACACACAACGATAGTGATAATGGAATTGCAGAAGGATTTAAGCTTCTGCTACAGCAATACAAAGCTTTGTTCACGAAGAACTTGCTGCTCGCATGGCGGAACAAGAGAGCCACATTCCTTCAGCTGTTTTCATCAATATTCTTCATATTCTTGCTTTTCATCATACAGAAAGCGATAGAAGCTCGATTCGGTTCTTCGACTGCCTTCGAGACCGTGCGTGATCCTCAGCCGCTGATCGATCCGCCGATTCCTCCGTGTGAGGATAAGTATTACACTAAGCTTCCGTGTTTTGACTTCGTCTGGAGCGGCAATGACAGTGCGAGGATTCGATCGATTGTTGATCAATTAGGGCTAATAATCCTGGTAGACATATTCCTTCTTCCAAGGTAATCATCATTCATCTTCAATTCTAAGTTTCTTTTAAGGTAATCATCCCGTTATTGTAGTTAGTTTCATTGAAATTTGTTATAAAATTTAGACAATAGATACCGTTTTATGCAATAGTATTGTAAGGTGGTAATCATACATTGAAATGCTTGCCATAAGTTCCTACCCTTCCTGCTGATAGAATAACATGACTTGCGTCTTCGGTTAATTTCACTTATAATCTTATCGTGATGTCTAGTTTTCCTTATTCCGGCTGCAATATTTTATTTTCATTTTAGATGGTGATCACTAGTTTTAGCAATTTTATTTTCTGTTATTTGGAATTAATGGGGCTTGGTAATAAAGCCAACAACAATGATATTGCGATTTGAGTTTCTTTATGCTTTGTGTTCCCTGTCTAAATATGTACAAACATTTTTGAATCGGAGCACTGAGACCATACAAGCAATTCAAAAAGGTTGGATTGTTACTTGTGGGCTTATTAATCTTAAGGGAACTCATATGAACTTCATTTATCTCAAAATAAGTGTAATATAATCCTTTGGAAAAATCATGAAGTTAATAGGTAATACCCATGACAAGAAACAATTCAAAAGAATGCAATTAAGCTCTTAAGAGTCCTTCAAATGAGATACAATTGAGAATTATTTACTGATGTAATCGGCAAACCATTGAATATCATAAACAGAAAGGGTAAAGCAGTTTTATTCTCTTGGTTGTAGAAATTATCAGAAAAGGTTAATGTTAACGGTTTACTAAATTGCGAATTTCTGCGGAAACTGAAAAACATTTCTCCTTGGAATGATCATCCATGATCCTCTGAATAGGTCAAATCATTTCGAACAAAGAATGACGTGGACGCATGGCTTTTTGTCAACCGTATGGTTTGTCCTGGAGCTCTGCATTTTATAGACAGAAATGCTACTGTAATTAGTTATGGTTTACAAACAAATTCTACACCCATCACAAAAAGAGGAGATTTTGAAGATCCAACATTCAAATTCCAAATACCACTCCAAATTGCTGCTGAACGTGAAATTGCACGGTCTTTAATAGGAGGTATAATATATATGCATAACTTCATTATCCCTATCTAGTACTATATACTGTCGTGTCTTTTATTTTTACAAATATCTGAATAACATATTAAAATGTGACAGATCCTGGTTTCAGTTGGGTTGTCAATCTGAAAGAGTTTGCACATCCTGTAGTTGAAACATTCTCTTCTGTGGGCACCGTTGGACCGAGTTTTTTCCTGGCAATTGCCATGTTTGGTTTTGTTTTACAGATTAGTTCTTTGATTGTTGAGAAAGAACTCAAGCTTCGTCAGGTATTGCGATTTTATATATTTATGTTAATGCTGGTTTCATATTTAAAGTTATTTCTCATAATTCTATGTTGTTTCCTTGTAGGCGATGTCTATGATGGGTCTTTATGATACGGCTTATTGGTTATCCTGGCTTACGTGGGAGGGAATTATCACCCTACTTTCATCTCTGTTCACAGTTCTCTTTGGAATGATGTTTCAGTTTGATTTCTTCTTACACAATAGTTTTGCAGTTGTGTTTTTTGTTTTCTTTCTTTTCCAGTTAAACATGGTAAGATCTTTTCTTTTTCCAAATTATATTTTAATAATTTCATTCAGTGTATTTCTGGATTACCAAATTCGTAGCTTTTGCTATTAGGTTGGTTTTGCTTTCATGTTTTCATCATTCATCAGCAAGTCCACTTCATCTACTACTGTTGGTTTCTCTGTGTATATAGTTGGCTTTTTGACACAAGTAAGTTTATCTTTTATTCCGTTTACCAAAAGTTACATGATGCTAATCAACCTGTTTATCTATGAATGGATCAATTTGGGTTGTATTTTATCTCAAATGGGCCAGATAAGAAAATCAGCTAAAAGTAGGATGGGCCAAACAGGTTGAAAGTCCTATTTTTATCTTATCCATACTAGCTTAATCATTTTACTCAAAGAGGTGAATAATGATTATAATACTACTTTCATGTAACTTTAGTTAACACATTAACTGTCTATACAAATGGACAAAATTGTGGTCGGATCAATGCAACTTGATCGGGCTCGTTTTGACCTGTTCCAACCTAACCTGTTTTGACTTGTGAGTTGTGATCCAACCTACCCATGTTGCCACCTCTACAAGGTTTTACTCCATCACATTTAAGATTGAATTTTTCTCTAATATATGCAGGTGGTTACTGCATTTGGATTTCCCTACAGTGACGACTACTCTGACACGTACAGGGTAATTTGGTCCTTTTATCCACCTAATCTTCTTGCTAAAGCCCTTCAGTTGCTTTCTGATGCTACTTCTACTCCTCAAGACCCTGGTATCAGTTGGGCCAGCAAAGGAAAGTGCGCTCCAAATGACACAGACTGTCTAATAACAGTGGTATGTGTTTGTATTTATTTTGTCTATGCCACCTTATACACTATTTCATTTGAACTTGATCATTTCATATTTATTTCTTTTTGCAGAATGATATCTATATATGGCTTTTATCACATTTATATTGTGGTTTGCTCTGGCAATCTACTTTGATAATATATTCCCCAACTCATCAGGTGTAAGAAAACCAATTTTTTACTTTCTGAACCCTGGATACTGGTCAGGGAATGGTGGAAACAGAGTGGAAGGTAATTGAGTGAACTATTAACTATATATTCTTTGCGCTTTTGCAATGTTTATTCTGGCAGTTTTGACCCATTGATGTATAAATGGGTGGCTTTGAATTTATCTCTAACAGACAAAATGGATTAAGCTAAAGGATTAAATAAAAAATAGGTCAAATGATCAAAAAAGTGTTTGTGGGTCGATTTAAGCTGATCAAGCCCAATTTGTCATCTCTAGTCTGATTTTTTCACTAACCCATCTTAATCCATATTTTGAAGAGGGTCGGATTTGTAGTTGCATGCGCTCTCTTCCACCATTGGATCAAACGCCTCCAGATGATGAGGATGTACTTGAAGAGGAAAACAATGTAAAGCAGCAACATAGAGAAGGTCTTGTTGACCCAAATCTTGCAGTTCAGATACATGGTCTTGTGAAGGTATATCCTGGAAGAACTAACATTGGTTGCTTCAATTGCAAGGAAACTGCTCCTTACCATGCACTTAAGGTACACAATTAATTTCATTTAGTGGTGTGCATGCTTTTTAAAAAGCTCTTTTAGTTTGTAAATCAGCAGACTTAACATCAAAATTATATTCAGGGCTTATGGGTGAACTTCCAAAGGATCAACTCTTTTGCCTTTTAGGGCCAAATGGAGCTGGAAAAACTACTGCAATCAATTGCTTAACTGGAATCACACCAGTCAGCGAAGGAGATGGTAATAATATGTTCTCTTAATGTGTGGGTGTTTTCTGGTTAGATATATATAACGAGTATATCTTAATTTAAATGTCGTGTAAACAGCTCTCATATATGGACATTCCATCCGTAGCTCTGTTGGCATGTCAAATATCCAGAAAATGATAGGTGTTTGCCCCCAGGTTTGGGACCTTTTATCAGCATTTCAGTAATATATTTATTCAGGATTCAGACTAATATTCTGTCTATTGGTTGAAGTTTGATATTCTTTGGGATGCACTCTCTGGTCAAGAACACCTCTATCTATTTGCCAGTATCAAGGGTCTACCCCCTGCTTCACTTAAGATGGTGCGTTATAAAATATCGTGTAATTTGTATTCTCACTGTGTCAACTAGAGATGGAATAAGTGGGTTGGTTAATGGGTCTATTAGGTGGGGTCGAGTTAGCCCAAAACACTTATTGTCCAAAAACATCTATAAATATATAGTGTGCCAATAATTATGACAAACATTATATTTCAGTAACAATTAATATTTCTGTTAAAAATGATTCAGAAGGTTTACGCATTAAAAATTCACTTTGGGTGATTTCAACTCTTTTGACTTGTGCAACCCATTTGACTGAATTGCCACCTCTACTGGTGTCAACTAATTCATGTGTTTAAATTGTATCATTATCCCACTGCTATACAGGTTTTGCAAAAATCATTGGCAGAGGTGAGACTCACTGAGTCAGCCAGAGTGAGAACTCGTAGCTACAGTGGAGGAATGAAACGCCGCCTCAGTGTTGCAATAGCTCTAATCGGTGAACCAAGTTGGTCATCTTAGATGAACCGGTAAACAGAGTTTATTATTTTTATTCTTCAAAGCTTTTAATCATCTTCGATAGAGGTGATAAAATTGATGAATCAGCAGGAAGGGTATGGGTTAAAATGAGTTTTTTTGGGTGGGTGCGAGCCATGACTGACCTAAAACACTTATTAGTCTAACTTTTCATGTTTTTATAAATAGTTAGCGTCAAAATATGATTCCAGAAGAAATTATATTATTTGGATGATAATATATAACTTTAATAAAATGATTTTGGAGATATTATGTAGTTAATATCACAACTTTTGACCATTTGACCCGTTTCCATGTTATACAATTTTTTACGTTACCCATTTGACCTGTAAAGATGAATATACCCCAAATGGTCCTAATGTTCAAAATTGGCATGACTAATCTCCATCTTTGTCTAACTTTATATATACAGACCACTGGTATGGACCCAATAACTCGAAGACATGTTTGGGACATTATTGAGAATGCGAAGAAAGGTCGAGCGATTATTCTCACAACACATTCAATGGAAGAAGCTGATATTTTAAGTGATAGAATAGGAATCATGACAAAAGGTAGGCTTCGCTGTATTGGAAATTCGATCAGATTAAAGTCAAGATTTGGTACTGGTTACATTGCTAATATAAGCTTCTCTGGGACCACCGCTGATGTCACCACTGCAACACCTCATGAGAAAGTGAAAATGTTCTTTAAAGATGTATGTTGAATTACTACAACTTGTTTGAGATGTTATCGTATCATTCACTCTAATTATTGATTGGATGATATTTTGTTTCAGCGTTTAGATGTTCTTCCAAAAGAGGAAAACAAGTCCTTCCTCACTTTTGTTATCCCGCATGACAAGGAGGGCCTACTAACGGTAAGATTGTCATTTTGTTAACTGTTTTTTAACTATTATAAAATTACCCGCTTTCGACACGTTTCCAAAACCACTGTCTCTCTTTTAGGCCGTAAAACTCACCGTTGATTGTAGCAAACAGAGATTTTAGAGATTAAGCTTTTAGTCCAAAGAGTTTTTATCTTAGACGCACCAATAAATGTGTTTTAAACTTTAGTATTTGACTAACAAACATATTTGATAAAGCTCGTTTTAACCTGATTATGTTTGAATGGTTGTTATATTAGAATTTCTTTGAGGAGTTAGAAAATAGAGAGGAAGAATTTGGTATATCAGACATCCAGCTCAGCCTTACAACTCTTGAAGAAGTCTTTCTCAACATTGCAAAGCAGGCAGAGTTTGAAAGTGCTGCAGCTGAAGGTAGATTCACAACGTTGACTTTGACCTCAGGAACTTCTCTTCAAGTAAGTCTTTTTCCTCTTCCTATTTCTATCTTCTTTTTATCTTTTTTAGAACTTTGATTTGGTTATAAAAGGAAGGGATGTAATGTATTCGGGTTGCAACGGGTTATTCTAATGTGGCTGAAGCAGGCTGAGTCGGGGTGAGTTGACAATTTGTGTTGTTTTGGTAGTCCTATGAATAGTTGATCCTTGAATGAAATAGTCAGGAGGTTATATACTTAACATATAGACTAGGGGTGACTTTTAAACAAGTTATACTTTTAAAACATTCCCATATAGGTAAAATTGTTTGTTGATCCATTTGAAGATAAGAATACAACAAAAATCGATCCATTCATTGGCATACGGGTCAAAACCCCCACCATTGTTCTTATACGGGCTTCTACTCCCTCAGTAAAAAATTTGGGACATATAACATGAGACAGTTTAATAAAAAATGACACGACTTATGCAGATACCAGTTGGTGCAAGATACATAGGAATTCCAGGAACAATGTCAACAGAGAATCCAAGAGGATCTATGGTGGAAGTGTTCTGGGTCCAAGATGAAGCAGGTGCTCTCTGCATTTCGGGCCACTCAAACGAAACACCAATACCGCCTCATGTCCAGCTCAGTGGCGTTCCATCCCGAAGGAACTTCTTTGGCCGATCTGGGCCAGCTCATGGAATCGTTATTGACCCGCATGTAATTCATAATTCAACATCTTGATTAATACTAATCTATACTTTTTGGCTTTTGTAGGTTTACTATCTTGTTGTATTGCATCATATATGTATATGTATATTTATATGTATATGTATATGTATACATATGTATATTGTGTATTGTGTATTGTGTATCGTGTATCGTGTATCGTGTATCGTGTATCGTGTATCGTGTATCGTGTATCGTGTATCGTGTATCGTGTATCGTGTATCGTGTATTGCGGATCGCGGATCGCGGAGCGCGGAGCGCGGAGCGCGGAGCGCGGAGCGTGGGCCGTGGGCCGTGGGCCGTGGGCCGTGGGCCGTGGGCCGTGGGCCGTGTGCCGTGTGCCGTGTGCCGTGTGCCGTGTGCCGTGTGCCGTGTGCCGTGTGTCGTGTGCCGTGTATACACTTTTCTATTTTTAATCACTTCTACAATATTGTATGAGTTTTTGCAGATTATTTTTTTCAAAATGGTTTTTTTTGTAAACATGATGGTTTTTGGGTTGTTTTGAAAATCGACCCGAGAGCACAGGGTCAAGCCAAGCCCTTTGTTTGAAGAATAGGTATTCATCGATGGAAATTACGGAATCTCCAAAACGATAATTGGATCCGTAAATCCAATTTCCGGAAACGAGTTGCTGTTTGTTGACCGTTCAAAACGTGTCTTTATGATTTGAAAACAACTATTCTTCTAATTCATTATTTTAAATCTTGCATAGGATACATTGTAGTTTTAAAAAGTTGTACTCAGCAAGACTCAAAATAACAACCTTTCGTTGGAATGAGTATACCATTTTAACATCTATCTAATTATTACTACACCCAACCCCCTACTCAAGAAAAGAAGAAAAATTGTCATTTAAACCCAACTTTCTAAGCATCGTTAATTTCATGTTATATTTAAGGGTCATTGAGTCTTTTTTTCTTAACACCTTAAAATAACCAAAACCCTCTCTACTTTGAATGACATATATCATCTCCCCCAATTTCAATTAAACCTAATTTAAATCTAACAAATGAATTTGATGGTACTTTGTTCTTGTGAATCTTCCTCAATTTGAATCCTTCAAGCACTAGGCGAATATTTTATTACCGTGATAGAGTTTTATGTATTCAATTTCATGTTCTTAACTTTTTGACGTAAAATCTGAAATGCAAATTGTTATGGCTCAAATTAAGGGTTTATCAAAAGAATCTTTATCTTTTAGTTCTGTAATTTGAGGTTGGTGAAATCCTTTGTAATATTGTCTACCAAACAAATCAATATTTCAGAACTTGAGGTGGTTAGACCTGATCCATTGTAATTACTTGTATGGATTGTTAGTTTCTATAAGCATTCAAGTGTATCATTGTTGGACGATGTGGTCGATTTTTGTAATAAAGATTGTGGTTGGTTTCACTTCATAGGCTTGCAAAAGGCAAGAAAGTTTTGCATAACCCTAAAAATCTAACTAAACACACCATGCTTTAAAAGAGATTATAACCAACAATTTTAAACTTATCACCAGTTAAGATTGTTCAAGCAATCATAGAACTAATTAGGGGAACTAAAAACTTGCGTATAATTGTAATATGAAAACAATACATCTAAGTATTAATATGTTAACATAAATGACAAACTTTGGTGAAGGACTGAACTTTGGAGTAGGTTGTTTTTTTTATTAGATGTCCAGATATGCATGTTATTTTTGGGCAAAAATTTCACGTATCCTTTTATATTTGTGCCGGAATAGCCCTAATTTCTAATATTGTTACATATAAGAGGATATAAAAATCTAATCACACTTACAAAGGTTAAGAGGCATGCAGGACCCTGCCATTGGTTTCTAGTTAACAATTCCACTTACATGTCTTACTAAGGATACAACACATTGATTGTCAAAATGATTCTATTTTAACACAATAGGTTTGCAATTCAATTTAATGCATTACAAATACCCTGTTAGATGTATCATTTATGGCAAAGGAATACAACACTTCCTCACGTAATCGGTCAAAATGTTCTTGTTTTGACAGAAATTGGTCAAAATGTCCCGTTTTGGCTGAAATTGATCAAAATGTCCCGGTTTGACTGAAATTGATCAAAATGTCACATTTTAACTAAAATTTGTCAAATATTCCTGTTTCAAAAGAACATGATTTAAATGTCTTGTTTTGACTGAAATTGGCCAAAATGATATTGTTTTGATCATTATAAAATTACCAACACATTTTCAAAACCACAATAACCTTCAATCTCAACAAGTTTCAGGCTTAATTGAAAGAAGCAAAATTCCATTATCATAACACAATACCTAAACAATGAAATATCACTATCATAACAAAATACCTAAACACATATTTTATGATTTCCATAAACCATTACCATAATCATAAACCATTCAAATCTACTGTGATGCAAAAATCCATCCAAATCTAATTTGATGCAACAAAACTAGCAAAATCACCATATCACTACCATAAACATTGTTCTATAACTGGGTGTGAGAATGATATTCTCTGTTGATGTGAATCAATAAGGACCGAATATGATGTTTGAGTCAATGATTGTAAGGCGGAATCAAACAATCATAGAACATTGAATTCAAGAAGTACTCATAAATGCTCTTTGTAGTAATGGATGTGAAATAGTTACAATGAATGCTAGGGTTTTAGCATTAAACAATAACAATGCACCTTATGAAAATATTCTGATTGTCTAAATGTCTGTCAACTGCCACCCCACATACGAGGATTTCTATTCTATTTATAGGCTGAAAAGATGCATGTTACAGAAAGACTAAACTACCCCTAACCTATACATCAAATAACTAGTCTGTAGAGAATATTTGAAGAGGCTGAAGCAACCAAAGTCTTTCTGCATGCATGCTACACAAGTACTGGAGAAGAATGCTTTGAAAGTTTCACACAATCAACAGAAATATTCTAAGTGTGAAATCTTCCGAAGCCAAGACCAATATCTTCCGAAGCCAAAGATGAAGTCTTCCGAAGCTTCAGAGACAAAGTCTTCCGAAGCTCAACACTTGAAGATAGATTTCTTCCGAAGACTTTTAACAACATGCTTTACCTGATGTGCTTTTCCATAAAGCTGGACCCCTTTCCGCTGCAACTCTGCAATGTCACCAACTTGCATGAGTTGGTGAAAAGGTCCATGCTTTTGATAACTGTACATTGAGGTCTTGAGTCTGTAACTTTCTACTTTATGTACTTTATCCTTTTTGTAATAGATAAGGATGTGAGCTATGGCATGTCATAGTCATAAAGTCAAAAAGGCAGTCTGCCTTTTTGACTCTATAATTGATTTTGAGTTATCTCTAATCAATTGTATCCAGCTAGCTTTCATAGTATGGCCGACTGTAGGATGTAGTATAAGTATCTCATGTTCTTGTAACTTTATTTTGATACTTTGTAACACTTGTAATAGAACATTGAGAAAGCAATATACTTGTAAGGCCCCGTTCCCGGGACGCTTACAGCTGGTGATTCATCGCACGTAAAACATATTCTTTACATTTATTCATCAAAACATTGCAGCGGAAAAACATAAAACAAATGACATTTCATTTCATTCTAAAAACTTTTGCAAAATAATGCATCGTTTGTTGGTTACAAAATTACATTGTTGTATTACATCACAAAAGCCTTAATTAAATGATGCCATCCAAAAGAGTTGAGTAGCCGCCTCGTGCCATCCTCAGCAACGCTTACCTGCCAATTGAAAACGTATAAAAGTCAGCGTCGCTGAGTGAGTTCTAGTTTTATGATAAAACATACATAAATCGTTATTTATTTCTTTTCAGAGTCCATACTATACGTTTCATTCGTTCGTGGTCATACATCATACGTACATACAGATAATATCATTATTATCTTTCATTACGTTCGTTAACCTTCATTCATTCGTTACATCATGTGACATGTACATGACCCCGAACATTGTGCACGAAGCTGGTTACTGGGCCTGAGGTCTTTCATAGACCCCGAACATTGTGCACGGAGCTGACTCCAGTACCTAGGGCAAGTACATTCACCATTCATCTTTTCCTTTCATTCCGGATCAATGCCATATGCTATACCCCGAACATTATGCACGAAGCTAGTTACTGGGCCTGAGGTCTATCATAGACCCCGAACATTATGCACGAAGCTGACTCCAGTTCCTGGGGCAAGCGGCAAGGATCCCATACATATGGTCAATCACAAGGATTGGACCTCAGTGTGCATCCTTCTGTGGTAGCTAACCCGCACACAGTTGAGCTAACACCCTTCACTAGGTGTGGACCTCCATACATTTGCTTGCAAGACTTTTTACGTTCATTCATTCGTTAATGCATGCATTCATTCATCATGTTCCTCATTCATTATCTTTCACTTTACGTTAAATAATACTTTTGGTTCATTCATTAACATAACACGTAAAGCCATGGAAGATAAACATTCATCATTATAGGAACATAACATAACATACCAGTCATACATCATCACAGGGCATTATACATACATAACATACATCATGCAACATCATCAATAACATGCCCATCATACTATCTATGACCCCAAAAGTCAACTTATAGTCCCCCGGGGGTTTCCCAAGTCAAAGCCTACTTTACATATTTTGCCCAAAAATCAGAAAAATATTCTCTAAGTCCTAGGTGCATGGGCACTATGCAGGCGCATGGACACTATTCAGGCGCATGGGGAACACTTAGGCGCATGGGTACTGTTCAGGCGCATGGGGATTCCTGGACGTCTGAACACTTAGTAAATTCCAGCCCAATCTAGGCGCATGGATACTATTTAGACGCATGAACACTTAGGCGCATGGGCCACTTGGGCGCATGGGCACTATTAGGGCGCATGGCCCTACACTTGATCATCCGACTAATATTTCTAGGCGCATGGGCCACTATTCAGGCGCATGGGCTGAACTTAAACATTTCTAAGGCAAATTTTGGGCGCATGAGCTACTGTTTAGGCGTATGACTTACACTTAATTCTTTCTAAGGCACTTTCAGACGTATGAACACTTATCTAGGCGCATGAGCATTCTGTAAAGCATGTTTCTAGGATTATTTCCATCCTAATCATCGAACCCATCTGTTCTAAGCATAATGTGGCTATTCTAAACATGAGTAGCCTATAAACCATCCAGAATAACATCCAACATACACCATACATACGGGTATTCACACATAAACTCGTAAAAATCATTTTAATACGTTTTCAGCCCCAAAGATAGTTTAAAACATGTAAAAACCAGGGTCTAGAACTCACCTGATGCAACTTGGGTGTTCTTCCTTTTAACCCGCTTGCAAAGAGTTCAAAACACCTAGAAACAACATCCAAACACATACACACGAGCACAAACACAAAACATAAGCACATAATCACATAACCGGGCTAAAACCCGTCATAAACACATAAAAACCGTGAATTCTTACCTTGAATTCAATTTCTTCTTCTTCTTCTTCTACAAAACCGAGAGTTCCTCTACTCTCTCTCTCTCTAAATCCGAAGAAGATGATGATGTGAAATGAGGGTGGGCGGCCATGCCCACCTTTACACCAACTTTTCAAAGATTTTTGTCCCTTTTACATTTTTAGTCCCTCCACTTGGACCTTATTGCCTTTCTTGCTTTTATTCATCATATCTTGACTTTTAAAAATAACCAGGTGTTACAAGTCCACCCCCTTATAAAGGTTTCGTCCTTGAAACTTGTTATTCCTCAAACAGACGAGGATAATGTTGTCTCATCTCCTCCTTAGTCTCCCACGTAGATTCGGATCCCTTCCCGTGCCTCCACTGTACACGCACAAGAGGAACCACTTTATTTCTCAGCCTCTTCTCTTTACAATCGATGATTGCCACTGGTTGCTCCACATAATTGAGCCTTTCATCAACTTCAATGTCCTCCAATGGAACAATCATGGCTTCATCAGCTAAGCACTTTCTCAAATGAGATACATGGAATGTCGAGTGAATTCCACTTAACTCATCTGGTAACTCCAATCTATAGGCCACCTCTCCTACTCGTGCAATAATTTGGAAAGGTCCTATGTACCTCGGGCTTAGCTTACCTCGTTTCCTGAATCGGATAATTCCCTTCCAATGGGAGACCTTCAACATGACCCGGTCACCCACCTAGAACTCAATTGGTCTGCGTCGTTTATCGGCATACGACTTCTGTCTATCTTTAGCTGCCTTCATGAAGGCTTTGATCCTTTCCAGCTTCTCGGTCGTAGCCTCGATTACCTCGACGCTTCCCACTCTTTCTAACCAATGTCACCCCAACAAACGGGTGTTCTGCATCTCCTACCGTATAGCATCTCGTATGGCGGCATACCAATGCTGGCATGATAACAATTGTTGTACGAGAATTCAGCTAACGGTAAGTGGTCGTCCCAACTTCCCCCAAAATCAATCACACATGCCCGAAGCATGTCTTCCAACGTCTGAATGGTCCTTTCTGACTGACCATCAATTTGGGGATGATAAGCCGTGCTAATATGTAACCTCGTCCCCATGGCATTGTGGAATTTCTTCCAGAATTTAGATATAAACCGGGTTTCACGATCCGACACAATAGACACCGACACACCATGACGAGTTACAATCTCCTTGATGAATAGGTCAGCCAACCTCTCGGATGAATATGTCTCACGGATCGGTAGGAAGTGGGCACTCTTCGTCAAACGGTCAACAATCACCCATATGGCATTGTACCCCTTCGGAGTACGTGGCAGCTTCGTAATGAAATCCATGGTGATGTGCTCCCACTTCCATTCCGGTATATCCAAAGGTTGGATCTTCCCATACGGCTTTTGATGTTCCGCCTTCACTTGCAAACAAGTAAGACACTTGCTCACATACTCCACCACGTCACGCTTCATACCCGGCCACCAATAATCCTTCTTCATGTCTTGGTACATATTTGTGGCACCGGGATGGATAGAGTATCAGGTCTTGTGAGCTTCGTCCATAATCTTCACACGTAGATTCCCGAAACGAGGAATCCACACCGTCCAAATCGAGTTTTAGCACCAAGCGTGTTTTCACTCAATTCCCTAACCAGACCTCTCATTCTTTCAGAGCTTAGATGATCTTCTTTTAATGCCTTATCCTGAAACTCCTTGACTTGCTTCATTACATCAGAGGTCATGATTAGTTGGTATGCTTTCACCCGAATTGGCTCGGGCCTCTCCTTCCGGCTAAGAGCATCAACCACCACGTTAGCTTTTCTCGGATGGTAATGGATCTCACAATCATAATCCTTTATGAGCTCCAACCATCGCCTCTGCCTCATATTCAGGTCCTTTTGCTCAAAGAAGTACTTTAAGCTCTTGTGGTCGGTGAAGACAGTGCACTTCGTTCCATACAGATAGTGCCTCCAAATTTTTAGTGCAAAGACAACGACCGCTAGTTCCAAGTCATGAGTAGGGTAGTTGACCTCATGAACCTTCAGCTGGCGGGATGCGTAGGCTATAACTTTTCCTCGTTGCATTAACACACACCCCAACCCCGAGTAAGAAGCGTCTGAATATACCACCAAATCTTCGCTTCCATCGGGTAACGACAAGACAGGAGCTTGAGTCAACCTCGCCTTCAATTCCTCGAATGCCTTCTCCTGAGCTTGACCCCATACATACTTTACATCCTTCCAGGTCAACTTAGTCAGTGGAGAAGCAATCTTAGAGAAGTCTTGGATAAATCTCTTATAGTAGCCCGCCAAACCTAAGAAACTACGAATCTCGGATGGCGTCTTTGGAGACTTCTATTGCATCACTGCCTCTACCTTAGCCGAGTCCACCATAATCCCATCGGGATTCACCACATGACCCAAGAAATGAACTTCGCATAACCAAAACGCGCACATGGAAAATTTTGCATACAACTTCTCCCTTCTTAATGTCTCCAGAACCTCCCGAATGTGACCGGCATGCTCAATCTCACTCTTCGAATAAATCAGAATATCATCAATAAACACAATCACTGATTTATCTAGCATTGGCCGACACACTCGATTCATCAGATCCATAAAAGCAGCTGGCGCATTGGTCAAACCAAACGACATAACGAGGAACTCATAGTGACCGTAGCGTGTGCGAAAAACTGTTTTAGGAATGTCCTGCTCCTTCACTTTCAACTGATGGTAACCAGATCGAAGATCTATCCTCGAAAACTAACTGGCACCTTGGAGCTGATCAAATAGATAGTCTATTCTTGGTAGGGGGTATCGGTTTTTCACTGTCAACTTGTTCAGCTCTCGGTAGTCAATACACATCCTCATACTACCGTCTTTCTTCTTCACAAATAATACCGGAGCACCCCATGGAGAGATACTCGGTCTAATGAACCCCTTATCTAGCAGTTCTTGTAACTGCTCCATTAATTCTTTCATTTCCGTGGGAGCTAACCGATACGGGCTTTGGCAAAGGGTTGGGCACCGGGTATCAAATCGATTTGGAACTCAACCTTGCGGTCTGGTGGCACACGGGTAAGTCTTCCGGGAATACATCCGGAAAGTCGCGCACCACTGGTACTTCGGATAATTGCGGCACCGACGCATCCACATCTTTTATGTATGCCAAATAGGCACTACATCCGTGTCTCATGCACTTTCCCGCCACGCCATCGAAATCACCCTCAGGATTGTCGTGACGCGATCACCATAAACCGTCACCTCATTTCTGTCAGGCGTTGTCAATCGGATCATATTCTTGCGACACACGATGTTTGCCTCATAGGTTGCTAACCAGTCCATTCCTAGTACTACATCAAATTCACCCAGGGGTATCACGTGTAACCTAGTAGCAAACCTATGGCCTTCTAGTTCTATGGCACAGTCCTCTATTACCTCAGTAATTCTAGTGGACTTAACAATAACAGTTTCTACATCGAATGGCTCACCAATACATCTACTCTTATTGGGAAACTTAGCACCAAAGGCAGCAGAAATGAAACTCCTACTAGCACCGGAATCAAACAACACAGATGCAAGAGTTTGGTTTACTAGAAACATACCTGACACCATGTCGGGATCTGTCCAAGCCTCCTCCTGAGTCATCGTGAAAGCTCGGGCGCTCGCCTTCTGCCCTTCTCCTCCGGCCTTCTTCACCCCGGAACTCTCGGTCCTTGGCTTCTTACACTCCCTACTCATGTGACCACTTCCCCACAGTTGAAACACTTCACACCTCCACAGTGTCTAGCCATATGACCAGGCTTCCCACACTTGAAACAAATATTCGACCCCCATCTGCACTTGCCACTGTGCTCCTTCCCGCACTTGCCACACTTCTCCAACCCAGCACTAGCTGTGACCACACGTCGGTCACCTAACCTCGCCACCTTATTGTTTGGAGCGGCTCTACCACGTCAAAACCGTTTCCCATTCCAGTTTCTCCCATCCCTACTCGTCTTCTTCTCCTCTGCCACCACCACCTCACACTCATCATATAGTCTACCAGCCAAATCAACCACCGACCTAAAAGTGCTTGGCCGGGCGGTGATCATATGCCTACGGATATCCGCCGGCAGTCCCTGGATATATCTCTTAATCTTTCGTGATAGTGGTGTCACCTGATCGGGCACCCGTCGTGCCATTTCATTGAATTTTGTGATGTACTCTTGGTGTGTCATAGTTCCCGCCTCCAGTTGCAGAAACTCTCTCTCGACCTTGTCCATTTCCCGGTGAGGAAAAAACTCCTCGATCACCAACTTCTTCAACTTCGACCATCTCATTCTCCCGATCGCCCGACTACCCTCGACTTGGACTATATTGTCCCACTAGCATAGAGCCGAGTCTACGAATGAGGGTAGCGAAATTAACCTTCTGGTCTTCTTGACACTCGCTGATATCAAGTACCGCCTCCATTCCCTCACCCACTAGTGAGCTGCAGCGGCAGTGCCGTTCCCATCGAAAGTAGGGGGTTGCATCTCATAAACACCTCGTAGTTGCAGCCTCGGATCGCCTCTGGGGCAGGCTCTTCTTCCTCATCCACATCATCGGATGGAACCGTCTCAGTCTCGGGCTGTCTTCCTTCGCCCGTAGGTTTACTCCTTTCCTTTCTCTCTCCCTCTCTAACTGCCTTTATCACTTCGGTCACCATAGACGGTAGGATCGTTTGCATGACTTGGTGCATTTCTTCCACAACCGCCTCCTTCACTGAGGCTCTTAGGTTAGCACTCTCATCTCTGCCCTCCGGATGAGGGGTTTCTGGTTCTTTATGAACCACCTTTTCGGCCCTAGGCCTTCCCCTCGTAACCCTTGGTTCGGCACCATGTCCACCCCCACGCGAAGCTTTAGACGATCTATCAGCGGCCATCCTCTAACTCACACTGAAAGATTCAAACACCAACACGGTCATTCAAGGGAACAACTCAGTTTATATCAAGTATAGTAAGTCCCTAATTACAGTCGCCAGTTGTGATTAGCCACTCATTTCACTCTTCATACCCCGAGCATTACCTGTCCTAACTACATTAGCATTTAAATCTACATACAACACATAACCACATACCATGCACACATAAACTGGTTAACATTACGAAAATACCTGATGGCACACAGCTACTCAGATTGGCATCCCATTCTCATTCCGTCCCATTCTCAGTTTTAGTTAAGGTTTATTTAAAAATTTACCCATTTCACTTAAACTTTGGCTCTGATACCAACTTGTAAGGCCCCGTTCCCGGGACGCTTACAGCTGGTGATTCATCACACGTAAAACATATTCTTTACATTTATTCATCAAAACATTGCAGCGGAAAAACATAAAACAAATGCCATTTCATTTCATTTTAAAAACTTTTGCAAAATAATGCATCGTTTGTTGGTTACAAAATTACATTGTTGTATTACATCACAAAAGCCTTAATTAAATGATGCCATCCAAAAGAGCTGAGTAGCCGCCTCGTGCCATCCTTAACAATGTTTACCTGCCAACTGAAAACGTATAAAAGTAAGCGTCGATGAGTGAGTTCTAGTTTTATGATGAAACATACATAAATCGTTTTTTATTTCTTTTCAGAGTCCATACTATACGTTTCATTCGTTCGTTGTCATACATCATACGTACATACAGATAATATCATTATTATCTTCCATTACGTTCGTTAACCTTCGTTCATTCGTTACATCATGTGACATGTGCATTACCCCGAACATTGTGCACGAAGCTGGTTACTGGGCCTGAGGTCTTTCATAGACCAAAAACATTATGTACGGAGCTGACTCCAGTACCTGGGGCAAGTACATTCACCATTCATCTTTTCCTTTCATTCCGGATCAATGCCATATGCTATACCCGAACATTGTGCACGAAGCTAGTTACTGGGCCTGAGGTCTATCATAGACCCCAAACATTGTGCACGAAGCTGACTCCAGTACCTGGGGCAAGCGGAAAGGATCCCATACATATGGTCAATCACAAGGATTGGACCCCAGTGTGCATCCTTCTGGGGTAGCTAACCCGCGCACAGTTGAGCTAACACCCTTCACTGGGTGTGGACCTCCATACATTTGCTTGCAAGACTTTTTACATTCATTCATTCGTTAATGCATGCATTCATTCATCATGTTCCTCATTCATTATCTTTCACTTTACGTTAAATAATACTTTCGGTTCATTCATTAACATAACACGTAAAGCCATGGAAGATAAACATTCATCATTATAGGAACATAACATAACATACCAGTCATACATCATCACAGGGCATTATACATACATAACATACATCATGCACAATCATGCAACATCATCATCATCATCAATAACATGCCCATCATACTATCTATGACCCTAAAAGTCAACTTATAGTCCCCCGGGGGTTTCCTAAGTCAAAGCCTACTTTACATATTTTGCCCAAAAATCAGAAAAATATTCTAAGTCCTAGGCGCATGGGCACTATGCAGGCGCATGGACACTATTCAGGCGCATGGGGAACACTTAGGGGCATGGGCCACTTTCAGGTGCTTGGGTACTGTTCAGGTGCATGGGGATTCCTGGACGTCTGAACACTTAGTAAATTCCAGCCCAATCTAGGCGCATGGATACTATTCAGACGCATGAACACTTAGGCGCATGGCCCTACACTTGATCATCCGACTAATATTTCTTGGCGCATGGGCCACTGTTCAGGCGCATGGGCTGAACTTAAACATTTCTAAGGCAAATTTTGGGCGCATGAGCTAGTGTTTAGGCGCATGAGCTAGTGTTTAGGCGCATGACTTACACTTAATTCTTTCTAAGGCACTTTCAGACGTATGAACACTTATCTAGGCGCATGAACATTCTGTAAAACATGTTTCTAGGATATTTTCCATCCTAATCATCGAACCATCTGTTCTAAGCATAATGTGGCTATTCTAAACATGAGTAGCCTATAAACCATCCATAACTAACATCCAACATACACCATACATACGGGTATTCACACATAAACTCGTAAAAATCATTTTAATACGTTTTCAGCCCCAAAGATAATTTAAAACATGTAAAAACCGGGGTCTAGAACTCACCTGATGCAACTTGGGTGTTCTTCCTTTTAACCCGCTTGCAAAGAGTTCAAAACACCTAGAAACAACATCCAAACACATACACACGAGCACAAACACAAATCATAAGCACATAATCACATAACGGGCTAAAACCCGTCATAAACACATAAAAACCGTGAATTCTTACCTTGAATTCAATTTCTTCTTCTTCTTCAAAACCGAGAGTTCCTTTACTCTCTCTCTCTCTAAATCCGAAGAAGATGATGATGTGAAATGAGGGTGGGTAGCCATGCCCACCTTTACACCAACTTTTCAAAGATTTTTGTCCTTTTTACATTTTTAGTCCCTCCACTTGGACCTTATTGCCTTTCTTGCTTTTATTATTCATATCTTGACTTTTAAAAATAACCAAGTGTTACAATACTGCAACCTTGAAAACCATCTCTTTGTGTATCTTGTTCTTGTGTTCTGTCTCTTAATTACTTGCGTTCTTAGTGTCTTTACTTGTGGTTAATCCAGTTCAATGTTTGATTAAGTTTAGTTACTCTCCTTTTGTGTTGTTATGTTGTATTTGACCCCCCTTCAACGGTCCTGCATTTGGTATCAAAGCTTTCAGGCTCTTGATAGAAGATCTCACCATCTTAAGATCCCTCACTCACACAAATACTAAACTTTTCAAATGGCAGCCATTTCCAAAACTAATATGGAAACTAGAACCATGAACAAGTCCCCACTGATCACTCTTGATGACTTTGACACCTGGTGGAAGGTTTCATCAGGTCTCTAGACTCAAGAATGTGGGAGTTTGTTAAGAATGGAACTTACATACCAAGCACCCCTTCTGCTACTGGTGGTGGTATGATTCCCATGGCTGTGGCAAACTACTCTGATAAAGCAGGAAGAGAGTAGAGATTGATAGAAAAGCCATGACAGACCTTCAAACCGCTCTTCCAAACTCTATATACAGAGGTTTCAAGAAATGCAAAACAGCTAAGCAACTGTGGGATGCATTGAAACTGATGTATGAGAGTTCCTCTAAAGCTAAGGAGAACAAGAAGGATCTCCTGAAGCAGCAGTTTAAAAACTTCACCTTCAAAGCAGGTGAAACTATGACTCAGCAATACTTTAGGTATGTTGAGATTGTGGATACCCTTGTGGATGGAGGAGTTCCTCTTAAGAACAGGGACATTATAAGGAAGTTCATGTCCTAACTTCCTAGGCAGTGGACAAAATACTATATGGTGATCAAAAGGACTGAGAATCTCAAAACTCTCACTCTGACAGAGTTATATGGGATTCTCAGTGGCTACCAGATGGAGATGAACATGCAAGGTTCATCTGGTAACTCCAACAATCAAATGGGTTTAGCCCTTCATATGGTTGAAAGGGATAGCATAGAACCCTAACATCATCTCATATGCTACCCTGGCAACTCACCAAAGGTTCCTTTCATCACCTTCCCAGAGACACCAAGGGAGAACTACACTCAAGGAAGCCCATTCCAAGAGACAAGTTCTTCTCAAGCCTTTATGTCTTCTGATGAAAGTTGTGACAACTTTCTTTTCACCCTTGAAGACCTGGACTGTATCCATCCAGATGATCTGGAGTACATGGAGATAGTCTAGCAGATAGCTCTTCTCACTCACAGAGCCAAGAAGTTCTACAAGTGGACTGGAAGGAAGTTTCCAAGCAATGCAATTAGTGGAAAGTTTGGCTTGGACAAAGGCAAAGTCAGGTGTTACAACTGTAACCTGATGGGTCACTTTGCTAGGGAGTGTAAGGCACCAAGGACAAATGGTGGCCAAGCATAATCCAGACCAAACTACACTAATAAAGCTTCCCAAAATGAGAAGCCAAAGTAGCAGGCTGCTGTTGCTGTTGAAGAAGGAGGCTTTGACTAGAGCCTTCAGGTGGAAGATGCTTTTCCAAACCAAAGCACTAATGGCAGATCATGATGAAGCCAAGGTATTGGAACATCTTTGTACCCCTGAATGCATTGCTAAAGTTAATAGATACAAGTCCTACAACTTGGAAATGAGATCTAATCTTGAGTCCTTAAAAATTTTGAAAGCTGATTTTAGAAAGTCTGAAAATGATTATAAACTGAAGATAGAGGACTTAGAGAAAACTATTTCAGTTCTAAAACATGAGCATACAGATTTTAGGACTCAAATCAAGGATCTCATAACTAAGCTGACTAAGTGCCAGACTGAGCTTGTGATCAGCAAAGCCAGGGTAGACAAGTGTGTTCTTGAAGAAGAGACCTTGAAGAACATGATATCCTCATCCCTGCACAACAAAGTGTGCTATCAAAACCAGCAGGGACTAGGATCAAATGAGATAGCTCCTCCACACACAATCTTGTTTGTAAGATCACCTAGGTGTGGAACTTGTGAAGATGAGCTTCCTCTCATAGATCCTTTGAGTGAAGAGGATGAAGAAGTGATAATGAAGAATTCCTCTGAGAAGAGTGAAGAGGAGGATTCTAAGAAGGGCCACTATCCTTCTGAGGAGAAGAAGAAGACTGTGATAACCAAGTCATTGAGGAAGAACTTGATCAGAAAGAGCAAAAGAAAAGCTAGTAAGGCTTAAGAGATCAAGGCTACTTTTGACACCAAGCAGAAACAAGTTTTTATCTCTACAGGTTTGAAGTTGCAAAGACTGAAAACATCAACCTCAACTCTTCTGCTAAGAGTTCTGGTTCATGTTCAAATCATCTTGATACCAAGAAGAAGACTGACCTGCTGTGTATCACTGCTACCCAGCCTGGACCATCAAACTCTAAGAACAGCCCTCAGCCTAAAAGGACTGTCTTAGCATCTGCAAAGATGAGGGTGGAGAAGGGATATGACCAAAGTCAGTCTTGTTTCCAGAAGGCTCTTGGGAAGAAAAAATGGAGTGTGTTATGTGTGAAAGCACTGCTCATCTTGCTAAGGATTGTCCATACAATCCTAAGGGTACTCTTCACATGATCAAACCAAAGACTTCCAAGAGTTCTAAGAAGATTCAAGCTTCAGAAGGAAAATATTTTTCCTTTGAAAGCTCCAAAACTAAGAAGAAGGCAAGTGGAAAGTTGCCTTCGGAAGAAAAGTTGGTATCTGAAGGAAGGAATACTTCCGAAGCACTGAAGTCTGCTGTAGTGTCTGCAACATCTTCCAAGGTCCAGTCATCAAAACTTCCAAAAGCTTCCGAAGTATTGAAGGTCAAGTCCAAGCTTCCAAAGGTGGTGTGGAAGTCTAAGAAAGACCAAGTGACTGAAAATTCTCCATCAACAACAGCTCAAGATCCTCCAAGCACAACCATAGGATCTACTACTGTTGCATTACCTTATGTTTCTGTTAGTGAAACCAAGACAAGTAAGGCTAGGGTTTCCAAATGTAGCTAATCATTTTCTTTGTGCAGGGACAGCTCAAGACAAACAAAAATGTCTGGATCATTGACAGTCGCTGTTCCTGGCACATGACAGGCAATAGGTCACTACTCCAGAACTTTGAAAGGTTTGATGGAGGGCTAGTTGCCTTTCAAGGAGATAAAGGTGGTTACATTTCTAGAAGGGGCAAGGTCATAAATAGTAAGCTCAGCATTGAAAAGGTAAACTTTGTCAAGGATCTTGGGTACAATCTTTTGAGTGTATCCTAATTTTGTGATCAGAGTCATAACATGCTCTTTACTGAGCATGAGTGCATTGTTCTTAAGCCCGGGTGGTCATTCCTATGAGCATATTCTGCTTAGAGCCCCTAGGAAAAGGAACATGTACAAGATGGACCTACAAGAAACATCTCCCTCTGGAGAAGTATCATGCTTTCTATCTAAAGCAAATAGTGATGAGTCTTTCCTATGGCATTAAAGAATGTGCCATGTAAACTTTAAAAACATGAATAAAATGATTAAGAATGATTTGGTAACTGGAATGCTAAAGAAAGAGTTTACAAGTGATGACCATTGTGTTGGATGCCTGAAAGGGAAGCAACATAAGGTATCTCACAAGCCTAAGGAAAGGAACTCCATCACTACACCCTTACACTTGTTACATTTGGATCTCTTTGGCCCCACTAGTGTAATGAGTCTAGGAAGGACCTCTTACTGGTTAGTGATCACAGATGACTTTACAAGATTCACTTGGGAAATTTTTCCTTAGAACTAAGGATGAGACTCCTGAGATTCTGAAAAATTTCATCTTAAAGATTGAGAATCAATCTGATCACAAGGTCAAAATCATAAGATGTGATCAGGAACTGAATTCAAGAACCAAATCCTTCATGCATTTTGTGATGAAAAAGGTATTACAATACAATACAGTGCTCCCAGGACTCCTCAGCAGAATGGTGTTGCTGAGAGGAGAAACAAGACACTGATTGAAGCTGCAAGAACCATGTTATCTGACTCTAAGCTGCCTATCACCTTCTGGGCAGAGGCAGTCAACACTGCCTACTATGTGCAAAACAGAGTTTTAGTAGTTAAGACTCATGCAAGACTCCTTATGAACTTTGGCACAAGAGGAAACCTTCATTGGTTTTCTCAGGTCATTTGGTTGTCCTTGCACCATCTTGAATACCAAGGATCAAATTGCCAAATTTGTTGAGAAATCTGATGATCAACACTTTATTGGATACTCTTCCCAAGCTAAGGCTTATAGAGTATACAATCTCAGAACTAGAATTGTTGAGGAGTCAGCAAATGTGACTTTCAATGAACACACACCATGTGTGGCTGGTTCTGGTCCTCATTGGCTTTTTGATCTTGATTTAGTTACCAACTGTTTTAACAAATCTTATGAGACTGTTTCAGGATCTACAGAAAATTTAAATATAGGTGACCCTGATCCAAGATTTAAGGTGAGAAGACCTTCAAGTAACACATCTTTAGCTCCAGTTGGGACTACTTCTACAAATGAGGTTCTATCAGCACCACAATGACAAACTCAGCTGATACATCTGGTATGCCTTCAAATTCCAGCTCAGAGGCTCCACAACCAGATAAAGATACCTCAATTGAGAAGATAATGATGGTAGTGGTGACAGTGATCAAGACTTTCTTGATGCTGATCACCACTCCATAGATGACAACATCAATGATGTCACACGCTTCTTGGATCAAGCTTATCTTGATAAGTGTGCAGATGTGGTGGGAGAAATATCTATGCCAGATCTAAGTTTCTCAAATTTAGATCTTTCTCAGCAACTTGCTGTGATTCCTTAGCTAAGGATCCCCAAGTCTCACCCCCCACAAACATCATTGGAGATGTTGTCACAAGGGTAAGAACAAGAGGACAAACCCATGAAGCAAATGTTTGTCTTCACTCTTGTTTCTTATCCCAGATAGAGCTAAAGAAAGTTGATGAGGCTCTAAAGGATGGAAGTTGGGTTGAAGCTATGCAAGAAGAGCTACTTCATTCAAAAGACAGAAAGTTTGGAACCTTTGTCCTCTTCCTCATAGGAAGACTACCATGGGAACCAAATGGGTTTTTAGGAACAAGAAGGGTGATAGAGGATTAACATCAAGAACAAAGCTAGACTAGTTGTTCAAGGATACACACAAGAAGAAGGAATTGACTACACTGATGTCTTTGCTCCTGTAGCAAGACTAGAAGCTGTTAGGATATTCCTGGCATTTGCTGCATCCAAGAACATCAAGGTCTTTCAACTTGATGTGAAGTGTGCTTTTCTATATGGAGTGATTAATGAAGAGGTGTATGTCAAACAACAACCTGGTTTTGTAGATCCTGATTATCCTGATTATGTCTGCAAGCTTAACAAAGCTCTTTAAGGGCTGCATCAGGCACCCAAGAAGTGGTATGAGACTCTATCTTAGTATCTCTGCAAGTATGGATATAGGAGAGGTACTATTGATGGAACTCTCTTCATCAAAGGACAGAGAAATGACATATTTCTAGTTCAAGTGTATGTGGATGACATCATCTTTGGTTTAACTAATCCAAAGCTCTACAAAGACTTTGAGAAGATGATGAAGGATAAATTTGAAATGAGTGCCATGGGGGAACTCAATTTCTTTTTGGGAATTCAAGTGAAGCAAGTTGAAGATGACATCTTCATTACTCAGTCAAAGTATGTTCAAGACATACTCAAGAGGTTCAACATGACTGATTGTAAGATTGCTAAGACACCCATAGCTAAAAACCACTCCCTTGGACCTGATCCTGAAGGGGAGTTATGTATATGAACACTTATACAGGGCTATGATTGGATCTTTTATGTATCAACTGCTAGCAGGCCTGATATTATGTTTGCCACTTGCATCTATGAAGATATCAAGCCAACCCTAAGATGTCTCATCTTATCACTGTCAAAAGGATTCTAAGATACCTTAAAGGTGCTTCAACACTTGGTCTATGGTATCCTAAGAATTCTGACTTCAATCTGCATGCTTATACAGATAGTGATTATGGTGGTTGCAACATGACTGCAAAGTCTACATCTGGGGGATGTCATTTTCTTGGTGGAAGGGTTGTCTCATGGCAATGCAAGAAACAATCCTATGTCTCTGCATCAACTGCTGAAGCTGAATACATTGCTGCTGCAAGCTGCTGTGCTCAAGTACTTTGGATTCAGAATAAGATACTGGACTATGGGTTAAACTTCAAGAAGATTCCCATTCACATAGAAAACAAAAGTGCTATCTCAATCATAGAGAATCCTGTGCAGCACTCAAGGACCAAACACATCAACATCAGGTACCATTTAATAAGAGATAATTATGAAAAAGGATTAATTAAACTAGTCAAAGTTCACACAGATGAACAATATGCTAATCTGTTTACAAAGGCTTTTGATGAACATAGATTTAAATATCTTGTATCAACTATTGGGATGATCAACTTTGAGTAGGTTTTTCTTAAAACTAATTCTTATTATTTCTTAAAACATGTGTGTCCTAAGTTGTCTAGTTCATCACTTTCTTAAGCTCTTGTTTTCTTTGGATGAAAATGTTTTTGATGACTTTCTTTAGAATCATGATAATTTTGATCCTTCGGAAGTTATGTTTTTAACTTCGAAAGAAACTTATGCTTTTAAAACAACTAACTGCCCAAGTATTTTAATTCGGAAGAAATTTCTGAAATATCTTCCGAAGCTTAAAATTCTCTTTGGCACTTATATGCTTTCAAGGGCCTTTTTCTTCCGTAGCAAATTAACTCTCGAAAGTTTTGTTTTGGAACAAAACTCTCAAGTATTGATTTTCTTCCGAAGTCATTTTAGCTTCGGAAGTTTTTTCATTAACACTTCGAAGATAATTTACCTTAGGAACCTTTTTGACTTCCAAGAAAACTACATTTTGAGCAAAAGTAAACTACTTTTTAGAGGTGGGACCGACATTTGGATTTCAAAGTTTATCTTCTTTCATTAAACTTTATCTGAAATCCTTTTAACATATAAACCCAACGGTTTTCCCCTCTTTCTATCATCTGCTTCTTCCTCCAAACCTAAAACCCCAAATTTTTTTCTGAAATTACTTTCTTCATCTTTCTTCATCCTTAAGCTCTCTCAAAATGGCCAACCCTCTTCATAGAAATGAGCCAAACATTACCATGCAGTTACACAAGCAACATAATCAGGTTGCTCTTTTAAGCTCCGACAAAGATCCTCATTTCTTGGAGGTTTGCCATTTCTTAGCTCTATCGACCTACTTCACCTCCCTAACCATTGATCCTCCACTCTATGAGGATCATTGCTAGAATTCTGGAGGACCTACAAGAGGTCATAATGGATGGGGAGAGGGCACTGTCTGCCACAGTGCAGGGGAGAACAGTCTTCATCACTCCGGCCATCATCAACAGGCATCTTCAACTGGATGATAAAGGTGAGGTGTTCTTCCCAAAGGAAGCTGTAAATCATTCCTTTAAGCAGATGGGTTATGAGGGAGACTACTTTGTCAAGACCTTTAGGAAAGGGAAGGTCTCATCCAAATGGAAATTCCTGCTCCATGTAGTTATCCACAGCTTATCAAACAAGCATGGTGGATAGGACCAGACACTTGAGGATCTCTCCTTCATTGTCCATTGGATGGTTCAGGGGGTCAAGTTCAAGTATTCTTAGTTGTTTATACTAATCTGCTTGCAAACTTGGACTCCTTAGAATATTACATGTTCCCTAGATATGTCTTGTACATTCTTAAACGTGAACTGGGCTCACAGTTAAGGGGAACGGGTAACATTCTTAAATTGGGACAGATGAAGCCCGAAATCTTAAAAATACTAAGAAAGCCCATTGCTGGCTTCTCTAGGGTAGAAACAGCCCTGGTCCTAAACATGTTAGAGCTTATTGCTCAAGGTGACAACCTAGCAGCACCAGCTAGTGTTAAAACCACACCTTCTACATCCCACCCACCTAAACAACCACAAATCACCCTCACCTACCAAAGAAAATCCAAACAAACCCCTACTCAGGCTATTCAGTCTATGCAGGCCCCTATGCACTCACCCATACAGGAAGAGGTGGACACTGGAGCTCCCACTTCTCCTAAGGAGCAGACCACTCTCATTACTTCATTGATTAGTGCTGAGGTTCCTCATGCTCAGCCTGATGAGCTCATAAGCCAAACTGCCTTAAGCCATCACTTTGAGTCTCAACACTCAAGTGATCAACCTTCAGGGGACATTTACCATCCCCAGCCTTTAGATCTTAACCAACTAATCCCCAACCTTGACTTTTACACTGATGAGGATAGGTTTCAGTGAGTACCATGATTCTCTCTTCTTTTCCCCTACTCAAAGAGAGATGAGTGCTTCTGAGGCTCCTATTTCTAGCCCCTATCGGTCACCTACTACTGAGGTGGACACTTTTGAACCTATTCAGGATGTCCATATAGAAGAGGCTCTCACTTTCGAAAGTGATTACATCATTAAGAACTCAACCATGGCAATTCAGCCCACTAACATCTTAAATGAGATTGTCAGTGAGCAAAGGAAATCCAGCAGCCTATTTAGTCTCCAAGGCCAGTCATCTTGAATCTCAAGTGACTCTTCTATGGAAGATGAGAGGAATAAAGCTAGTGATGAAATGAGGACTCTAGTCCAATCATCTCATCCCCCAATGACTCTTCTATGGAAGATGAGAGGAATTTAAGACTAAAGGTGCAAAAACTATCTCAAACATGCACCTATTTAGTCTCCAAGGCCAGTCACCTTGAATCTCAAGTGACTACCTTGCAAAACAGGGTCAATGATTAGCAACTTGAGATTTCATATCTTAAGGACAAACTGGTTGGGAGACCTTTAAGTGGAGCTCAACCAGGAACACAAGAACCTGTGGATGTGATTGACCTAACTCCTGGCTCACCTATGCAAGTGGGTGATGCTACCAAAAAGGGGGAGAAAGTCATTACAATCACAGAACCTGGGAGTTCTTTAGAGAGTATGGAAACTAAGGACTCACCATCCTCACTTGCAATTGTGCATACTCAGCAACTTCCTCAAGTTCATATTGATATGGACTCTATAGGCTCCTTAATACATAGTCTGTTTGAGGAAGGGATACCAAGGGCCATGTCATCTCCACCATCTTCAAATCATATCATTGGGTGGAGGTATGACAGCAACAAGAAAGCCTTATCATCATTAGAGTTCAAGGGCAACAAGAGATTTTCAACTTTCACACCTTGAACTTCTATGAAAGTCTGGATTTAGTCAGCATGCAACTTGTCAATCCAAGCCAATCAAGACAAGCTGACAAGTTAGCTCAAAGAATCCAAGACCGAATCACTACAGAGTTCACCCTTAGAAGAAGACTATGGCAATCAGGGAATGTCATCGGTCAACTGGATGTTAGGGCAGACCCTAAGATTATTTTCATAAGGGAAACCTTGACTAATGGTCCAGTGACAGAACTTGAGAGCCCTGTCTCATCACCAACAACTGCTGTAGAGGTCATTGCTCTTTTTGAGACACCTGCTAGTGAGGGTGCTTCTCAACCTCTCTCTGGCTAGAGCTTGGAAGCTACACCAGGCAATGAAGGCCAAAGCTCTCTCCACCCTGAGTCACAAAGGTTTGTGAGTGACAAAAGGAAAAGAAAAAAGACTTCTAAGGAGATTGAGGAGGAGAAAAGAGAGAGGAAAATGAAGCTGAAGGGAGAAAGTTCCTCCTCTGAGTCTACAAGACTCATGGAGTCTGCTATCAGGGCTGGCCTTAGACTAGATACTCAGAATGATAAGTTAAGGGCAGTTAGGATAAACTACTAGCAGACAAGAAACTATGACATAGACAATGCCATTTCTCTCCCTTTGGAGGAACTAAATGAACCAGTTGACCTAGAAAGGTCGGGGGAGAAGAAAGAGGCAGAAGATGCAGAGCTACTGGTACAAATAAAAGAAGACTAAAGAAAGAAAAGATTGTACAAGCATGTGCCTACTCTCTCCCCAGTTCAACAAAGCCCTGCATATAAGGATGTGGTTCAACAAGAACCTCAGGTGGATAAAGAAGAAGAAAGGATCAAGATGATCAACTACCTTAGTGCCACAGGCCTCTATCAGGTAGAAGCACTTCTTCCCTTATCCTTTGACTATATGAGTTTGAGTATCTCAAACAACTTGAACTTGAGATAGTCAAGGAAAGAAAGACAACCAAAAGAAAGCTAAGGGAAGAAGCTGCTAAGTCAAGAGTCATCATCCAGAAAAACATGAAGAAATCTGCTGACAGGCAGAGGATGATGAGCTTTTTAAAGCTGTATGGATTCTCCGGAAGGAGACTTGGCGCCATGTCTCTATCCACTATGGATGAGCATATTAGGGTGATCAAGCAGAAGATAAAGAGTGGAGAGCTGGTTGACTTACATTCCCCTCCAAGTCAAGCTCCACCTAAAGTTGAGGTTAAGGTTGAACAACCAGAGACAACACAACATGGAACTCCTGCTGAATCTCAGCAAGCTTCATCTTCTGATCCATAGCAGGGTCAGACTCACTCTAAATCTGAACATGTGAGAGTGGAAGACCCAACTGAGAAAGACAATAAAGATCAATCAGGTGCTATAGGCCAGTCTTCTCAGTTAAAAGTAGTAAAGAGAAAGAAAAGGATGGCTTCAAAGCTAAAGCCAAAAAGAAGAAGAAGACTACATCCTTTTCTAAACCTCAGGATGAGTCAGAACATCCTGAGGATATGCAGCCAGAGGATGCTCCGTCACCTACCATTCCAATAGCTCCTTTAGCATCAGAAAGACCCATCCTATCTTGGACATACACTACAAATCAAGAAAGGTGGCATGTCATTAGAGATCATGGCATTGAGAATGTCTACACTTGGCCAGACATGTTTCAATTGCCTCTGCATGATCTCTTTAACATGAGAAGACACTTTGATAGTTTGAAGGATCCTGATCATCTCATGAAGAAAGGGCTGGTTATTATCCTGATGGGGACTGTTGATATTTGAAATCTTCAAGTGTTTTGGTAGCTTCAGCCTAGGGGAAGTTTGTAAGGAACATTTGAAGAGGATAAAGCAACCAACGTCTTTCTGCATGCATGCTGCACAAGTACTTAAGAAGAATGCTTCGGAAGTTTTACACAAGCAACAGAAATATTCGAAGTGTGAAATCTTCTGAAGCCAAGACCAATATCTTACGAATCCAAAGATGAAGTCTTCCAAAGCTTCAGAGACAAAGTCTTCCAAAGCTCAACACTTGAAGATAGATTTCTTTCGAAGAATTTTAACAACATGCTTTATCTGATGTACTTTTCCATAAAGCTGGACCGCTTTCCGCTGCAACTCTGCAATGTCACCAACTTGCATGAGTTAGTGAAAAGGTCCATGCTTTTGGTAACTGTACATTGAGGTTTTGAGTCTGTAACTTTCTACTTCATGTACTTTATCCTTTTTGTAATAGATAAGGATGTGAGCTATGGCATGTCATAGTCACAAAGTCAAAAAGGCAATCTGCCTTTTTGACTCTACAATTGATTTTGTGTCGTGTCTAGTCAATTGTATCCTACTGGCTTTAATAGTATGGCCGGTCGTAGGATATAGTATAAGTATCTCATGTTCTTGTAACTTTATATTGGTGCTTTGTAACACTTGTAATAGAACATTGAGAAAGCAATATACTGCAATCTTGAAAACCATCTTCTTGTGTTTCTTGCTCTGTGTTCTGTCTCTTAATTACTTGTGTTCTTTGTGTCTTTACTTGTGGTTAGTCTAGTTCACTATTTGATTAAGTTAGTTACTCTCCTTTTTGTGTTGTTGTGTTGTATTTGACCACCCTTCAATGGTCCTGCATAGTCTAAGTACAAAAGTCTTCATTAGCATTTCTTCTATTCATCCGCATTAGTTAATGCAAATGTGATGATCTTCATCAACATTTCTTTTTCTTCTTCAGCATTGGTGTTTGGTCATCAACATTAACAAATGCGGATGAACAAACACTTATGTGCATTTGTTGCTGAACATCCGCATTAGTAAATGCGAATGTACAAAGTACTTGTCAGCATTTGTTCGGCTATTCACATTTGTTAATGCGGAAGAACAAACACTTGTCAGCCTTTGTTCTATGGTAATCCCTATATACAAATGTGGGTAGTCGACACTTGTCTTCTTTTGTTGATGCAGATTCTTCATCCGCATTGGTTTTTGGACTTAGGGAGTTTCCAGTAGAAGAACCATCAACCCACCACTTGAATTGGCATGTATGATCCTTTCAGGGTCCAACAATACTACCCCTAAGGATTATACAACCTATGTACTTCAAGGGTATGATGGTGGATAAGGTTGTGAAGATTCTGCTAGGTCTTGAGTAGCAAGAGAAGGGATAAGAGGTTTTGCCTAGGATGGATCCAAAATGGCCTTTATCATGTTGACAAAGTCATTGGATTCAGACATATTATCTCTGTTTAGCACATGGATCTTCATCTGGCTCATTTTGTAGATGGCTTTTATGGGCAGCTTCTTTAAAGAAATGGGTTCCTATATTGACATTGTGGACAACCCATCTCTATGGATCAATAGAGCTCCATCCATATCCACCTCTAGCTTCAAAATATTCCCTAATTGCAATGGAGTATTCTTCTTTCGCCTCTTCTATCTTTTAGCATTGATTCTGTCAAATGCCATCTTCAGAATCTTTATGCATTTCAGAAAGAAGTGCATATGTGGTTCTCCTAGCTTGTTGTTTATCTCTCTGAAATGCCTTGTGTATATGTAGTGGATATAGGATTCATCTAACAATCTCATATCCACTAAACAATATGATCTTAGCACCTTCTTTTCCTCCCCATCTTTTTTCAATCACCAACTCATATGTCTTTCCTTCATAATAGACATTTGAGATTGGTTTGGAGAAATGAGTTCCAGCTACCATATTTCTCTTCAAAGATTCAGTTGGCTTCACCTGGAGCTCAGGGTATACCACTTCTTTAGCTGGTTTTGTCCTTTTCTTCTTAAGAGGGTTAACAAAATATCTATCTTTCCTCATACAGTTAGCCTTGAGAGATTTGAAGTTGTCTATTCTTTTAAACATCCTTAAAATATCTTCAAATTCATAACCCCTGAACATAGCCTTATGATTAATCAATTCTAGATTGGCTAGTTATTTTAAATCATGGATCTCCAGGAGTACTCTATAAAGAATTGGACTAACCCTAAGATCCTTTTTATCATGAACATTTTCCAGTCACTATCATACTTCTACACAATTATCTTCTCATCAGTCTTACCCTGGGGAGTAGACATATCCTTAATCATCTCAGCAGTAGTAAGCCCTTCTTGAATCTTTAACTAGGAGGGCTTAACAAACCACTCTAGATTCTTATGAAGAACTAGTGGCAAAGAGTCATGATCCCTATAGGTGAGCTAGATGTCTTGTGTAGAAACTCCGGTTCTTGGCTTTTTGCTGATTATTTCTTTTTCAAGTTTCTTCAGCCTTTCTTTCTTCTCATTGATCATCCTAAGGATAGCAACACTTAGGGAATTTGTCTTCATGTTGCCCAGTTTTCTTTTAGTGAATCCTTGTTTAGTCAGGTTGTCCTTCATTTCCCTGTTAGTCATACTATAGGGATCAGGATACAGTGATTGAGGAGTTGCAGTCTACTTGGTCTTTGAAGAGAATTTAACCACTAGAGCTTTAGGTGAATGAGTTTTTTCATACTCAGTCTCATATATAGGGTCGAATAGTTTGTTTAGCTTTTCTTCTTTTGCTATCATCCCCTCATAAGTCATCTCGAATACCTCATCAGGATCATAACCATGGTAATAAAAAACATGGCCTTCACCATTAGATCATCTGATTTGGCTTTCTCCACCATCTCATGCACCGATGACTCCACCTTCACAGGGCTTCCCTAGCTGTTGGTTCATCAAGCGCATAACCACCTTCTATCTCTCCTTCTTCAAGGTCAATGAATTCAACCTTCTTTTTCAGTTGGGCTTTAGCTTTCTCATGTTCATCCAAGAATTCAGCAATGGCTGCAAGGCTGCATGGATAATATTTTTGCTTTTCTTTATTGGTTCTTCTTCTTCTATAGGCCTTTTACCTTTTCCTTATTCAAAAGGATATTTTCTTTTTCTGGTGTAGGTGTGTACAACTGGATCAGAGGATGTTTTTGCCATTTAAGCCTCTTTAGGTAGTTTTTTTAGCCTTTGTCTTTTCAACAGTAGTTTGCTGTTTCTCTTTCAACTCAACTTCTAATTCTTCCTTTTGTTGCTGTTCTTCACAGAGCTTTTAATAATCAAATCTTTTTTCTCATTAGTGAGAGACACAATAGGTACAAGCTAAAGACTCAATTCCATCTCAAGTGGGATGGGATATTGAGGAATAATCATAACTGGCTCTATTGCTTGGCTATGATCTCCAATGAAGTCCCAAAACTCATCAATAATAATGAAGTTTTCATTAGTATAGCTGTCAAGAGCCTGGATCATGTCACTGAATTCAGTCTCTTTAGTGTTAGTTTCTTCTTCTTGTTTGCTTGTATAGACCACCATATCCAGACTAGGTTCATCATGTTTTGTTCCACTGGTTTCAATCTCTTCTCCAGACTTAGTGAATTTCATCTTTTTAGTAGGAGGGGAGTCATTACCACTCTCCCCCGATGAACTTTTATCACTATCATCTTTATCACTGTCACTTTTTCTTTTCTTTTCTCTTTCATCACCCTTATCATCTTTCTCCTTTTCTACTTTTTCTTTGATCATGACCAACAACTCTAACTCAGATACTCTCTTGTTTAGAGACACTATCTGTTTTTGCAGGTCCATGATTATATCAGCTTGCTCTTCAATCAGCCTTTTCTATCTTGAATGATAACCAGATCTTCTATTCAACAGTATTTCCATCTTGGCTACTTTTTGCAACAGTTCTGAGATTATCTCATCTTTTTTCATCAGGCCTATTTACCTCTGATTCAACAACACTTTCAAATGGAACAACCTTAGAAGTAAATTGCCTCACAGGCATCTTCATTTGATAATCCTCCTCATTTGATGATGATTTTGATTCCTCTAAAGAGCTAGCAGAATCACCAAACTCAATAGGCTTAGTAGAAATAGGGGATGATTGAACAGGAGATGTAGGTGAATGATGAATTGGTGAAATATGGGGTGAGTTTATAGGTGATATATGTGGAGAGATAATAGGTTGTGTTTGTGGAGATGTGATTGGTGATCTATGAGGTGAGGTGATAGGAGTTGGCAGAAATGGTGATGCTATTTCAGTTGCATGAACAGAAGGCCCAATATGAGGATCACCACCTACATCAACCTGTGGTGACACTGGCCTTTGCCCTTCTTCAACTTCTACTACATGCTCATCAATATGTTGTTGATCATGAGCAGCTTGCTCTTCTTCTTGATCAGGCTCAACAATAGGAGCCTCTTGTTCTTGTTCCTCTATATTCTCATCTTGGTTGATCTGTTGAAGCATCCATGGTAGTAGAGGAATGAATGTGCCACTATAAAAATTCCTGGAATCTTTCTTCTTTATGTACTTGTAGGACTTTGTATTGTAGTGAGGAATATCCATCACTGGTCCCATAAGAACTATGTCTGGAAAGGTTTCATTGATGAATCATTGTAGGAATCTTGGGTATATTAGAAACATGTGTCTTCTACCCTCTTGGATGTTAGAGACCAAACCATTGAAACAAAAGATGACATTTGGAATGGTTGGTTTGTGCATAGAGCATATATAGCAGATGATGTAGTGATAGGAATGTCATTCCATCCAATCTTCCTTTTGGACAAGAAATATTGGAAGATATGAATCCGAATTGTCCATTGCAAGTCCACCAACCCTTTCACTATCTATTTTCCCTCATATCCTCCTTCATAGGCAATGTTGGCAAAAAGGTCATAATCTCATGATCATCCAATTCCAATGGAGTGTCTGCATCATCCCTAAACTGTAGACACTGTCTCACAATTTGTTTAGTGATAACAAGAGTGTGATCTTCAGTAATTCTTCTGGAAAGAGTCCTTACACCATCTATATCTGTTACTTCAGTAGTTCCCATAAAGATCTTATGAAGTTCTCATAGATAATTAGTCTGACAGTAATAACATTAGCCACTCTAGCAGTCAAGATGAATCTGATCATGTCTCTTAAACCATCTACCTCAGGTACATCAGGGTCAAGATAACACTGACATTATGGAGCTTGCTCCATGTAAGGTTAGCAATTGTAACCTGCATTAGAGGCATATGAGTTAGAATAAATAATAATAATTATCAGAAGTTTATCATAAATTAGAATGAATTTTCTCAGTTTGAGTTTTCATGGGAAAAATTGAGTGTTCATAGGTACTGTTTTATAAGAATTTGACCTAATCTGATTTAGTGATGTATGACCAATTTTATTGAGTTATTCATGGTTGTATTGATTATATTTTCTAATTTTAACCCATTTCAATCCTCGGAATCAACTATAGTTTTCAACATTTCAATTTTTGAGTTACCCTATTCATGCGATGAACAAAATTCATGAAAATCACTTGTTTTTTATTTATCATCGTAATTATAAATTTCTTTTCAGTCAAAAATGGCAATGATTTCTTAATATCAGTTTGATTTTTCATGTTTCTTTCTTGACCTATGGTTGTAAGATCAGCATCGATGTAAATGTTTGACGGTTTTAGGTTTTGAACATTGAAGATTTTCACCTTTTCTTTGATACTACTATTGTAATGAATCAAAGCTGAGGAATATCAAGGTGAATGGATCTTAGAACAAAGGTTTTGGGTTTTCAGGTGATGGAGATGATGATGGATGAAGAATAGTGATGACTGCTCTTCGCACTTTTAAGTCTCTCAGTTTGAAAAGTATTAAATGACCTTCTGATTTGGGTTTATATAGTCGATTTAATAACTTTTACAAATGTTACAAGTTTTAAACAAATGTGAACACGATTTGAACATCATTGTAGCAAATGCGGTAAGGAAAATTTTCATCGACATTTGTTTATTGTTGCAAATGCGGAAGTGTAAGAACTTAACATCATTTGTTCACTGTAGCAAATGCGGAAGTTTAAAACTTAACAGATACGAAAGTTAAAACTTAACAACATTTTTTCACTGTAGCAAATGCATCTGAAAAACAATTATCAACATTTTTATATTACAACAAATGCAGCAGAACATATTCAGTAGCATTTGTTCACTGTAGCAAATGAGATAGAGCAAAGTCCTTGCATCACATATAACTTCAACAAATGTGGTAGACCAAAGGCTTGCTAGCATTTCTTGACTTTCATGCATCATCATGATAGAATAGATTAAGCACATTATTAATTTATTTTAATATAAAATTAGTTTATAGTGTTGATGTAAACCACATTGAGGAAATGCGGATGAGTGAAAAGAAATGCGGTTGAACAAAAGTTTACCACATAAACAAATGCGGCTGGGCACTTTTGTCCACATAGGTTTTCAATACTGTTGGACCAAAAGAACCAATGAGCCTGATCAGAAAAACCTCTAAGTCCCACAGACATCACAACAACTGCTGAAGACTTGATCAGCTGTTTGACAAAGTCTGAAGACTTCAACAGCTGAAGACTAAAGTACTGAAGACTTCAATAGCTGAAGACCAAAGTCTGAAGATCAACAGCTGAAGACAAAAGTACTGAAGACTTCAACAACTGAAGACTAAAGTACTGAAGACTTCAACAGCTAAAGACCAAAGTCTGAAGATCAACAGCTGAAGACTGAAGTACTGAAGATCAACAGCTGAAGTACAAAGACTGAAGACATCAGCTGATGACAACAGCTGAAGTTCAAGTACAAGTACTGAAGCCTTGGAGTTTGTTACAACAGCTGAAGAAGCATTCTTCAGTTGTTGTGATGGTTTCCTTTCAGTAGTTTTCTTATTTGTTTCAGTATTTGTAAAACGACTGAAGACCATGTTCTTTAGTCGTTGTAGTTTCAGTAGTTTCTTTTCAGTATTTGTAGTGATAGTTAACACTTAGTATTTTTGTAAGAAGATGTCAGCTGTTTTGACATCTTCAGTAGTTGTGTTAACTTTCAGTAGTTTGAATAATTTGTTAGATGTCACTATCAAATGACATCAGCAGACGTCACATCTCCTATATAAGGAATGTTCCACCACGACATTCTATATAAGGATGATTGACCTGATTGTAAGTGTGACATTTTGCCACCACGAAAGCGCGTATTGAATGAAATCTTTGATTTGTAGAATTCTTTCTATAATCGTTTGTTCTTCTTACTTTGAATATCAACTGTATTCTTGTGAATTGTCTAATTCATTGTTTGATTTCCGCTGCAATACTCTCTAATCAATCAAACGTAGATCACTGATCCTAACAATTGGTATCAGAGCAGGTTAATCATTGATCGATCTAACAATTGATCATTGAAACTGCTAATCGATATCTGCATTTGATTGAATTGCATATTTGCAAGAATTGGTTATAGTTAAATTGAATTTCTGCTACTTTCGTTTTATTGCTTTCTGTTTTCTCTTGGTTCAATTTGGTCTTTGTGTTCTGTTCTAAATCTGTTAAAACTTAATTGATTTTGTTGAATCTGAGAATGACTACTCCTTCTAATGACCCTCACAATACCGGTTCTTCAACCAAGCCTCCGATGCTGGTTAGGACTGAGTATAACATATGGCAACGAAGAATGCTTCATCACCTGTCTGTTAACAGTTCAGGTTGTTGGACATCAGTGGTACATGGTCCACATAAGCCTATGGTGAACAATCCGGAAACCAATCAAATGGTTCCGAAGAAGAAGGAACAATACTCAGATGAAGATCGGAAACTGTTTGAGATTGATGCTAAAGCCCATGGAATTCGGCCATGGCACTGCCAAATGAAATCTATTCAGGGCTTATGCATCATGAAACTGCTCATGACCTCTGGAATGCACTGAAGGAACAATTCGGTGGAACTGATGAGGTCTTAGCAAACAACAGAGAAATCCTTGCCCAACAATATGAAACATTCTCTCATAGGAAGGGTGAGACACTGACTCAACAGTTTGAGCGTTTTTCCTGTTTGATCTCTGAGCTAAAAATGGTCAAACATGAATATACCAATAGCCAGATGAACAACAGATTCCTTAGATCACTGCCTGAGAGATGGGACACATACACTATTGTCCTACGCTCCAGTGCAAATCTGGATAAACTATCTCTCACCCAACTTCATGGGAAACTGCTTACATTTGAGAGAGAGATAGAGCAGAAAAGGAAACTGGCATCATCAGGAAAGCTCACTGATGACTTTGTACCAGGGACACTGCCTTGGTTGGTCATGAGTCAGAATATGCTGCATCTGAAAGTAATTATGGAGCATATAGATTTCTCTTCAAACAGTTCAGATCATGCATTCGTTGGTGTTGATAGTCACTCAGGCTGTATAGTGACAATTTATGTTTTATCATGGATGATTTGAAAGGAATAGCTGATGATGATCTAGAAGAGATGGATATTCTGAGCCAAATGGCCTTGATTAATATCAGATCTCAGAAGTTCTACAAGAGGACTGGCAGGAAATTTCCAGGACTCTCTGGCAAAACAAAGTTGGTTTTGACAAGAGTAAGTTGAGGTGTCACAAATGCCAAAGGCTTGGACACTTTGCAAGAGAGTGTAGATCATCTGGATCTAACTCCTCTGCACCCTTTGTGACTTTTCCAAGCACTAGTCCACAAAACAGGGGGCAACATCCTGCTAGTTCTGGTCATCATTCACAACCTGCTTCGCCTGCATATTTTGTCCCTCAGGGTCCAATGTCATATCCGTATCCCTGCTATTACATGCCTCAGCCAAATCCAGTTCAAGTTCCTACTGCACAACAACCACAAGCATTACCTGAGCCTCTACCATCTCAATCACAACCTCATCACAGCTTTTTCACCCCTGGTAATGTTGACTGGAGCAGTTTACCAGATGATCTCTCTGGTACTGAGCAATTATTTACTGGTGATGGTCAACATGGTGGTGAACATCCTTTTGGAATCTAGCTCTCATGGCCCTGGAATCTACTGAGGGTTCATGCTCCATGCATCTTCTTCACAGGTAACCCAGGTATCTTCTGAGGCTAAGGCCAAGCTTGTGTTCTGAATCTTGCATAGATGCATTTGTCTCTATTAGAGAAGCAAATGTAGCTGTAATTAATCAAAATCTAGAGCTTGAGCAAACTATTTCCAAAAAAAAAGCTGAATATGAGTCTGTCCTTAAGGACAAAGATGATGAGATTTATAAGCTTAAATGCCAATTAAATGATGAAAGGCTAAGCTAGAGGTCATTCTTGAGAACCATAAGGAACTCAAAGAAAAACTTGCAGTTACCCAAGTTGAGTGTGACCGCTGGGTGTCATCCTGCAAGGGATTTGAAATGCTGCTCAGTAAGCAATCTGCTTCGAATGTGAAGTTTGGAATTGGTTATAACCATATTGCACCTCAACAGATTTTACTCCAAAACCAATAGTAAAATCTGAAAGTGAAAGCAATCTCCAAACCACATTATCATGTGCATCATCCACAAGTGATCTCCCAAAATCACAAGATGAAATAAGGGTTGATACCTCAGCAAGTCAATTGGCTGATGGGTTAACTACTGATAAGCACATGAAGCTGAGTATTTCAGATGTTGTCCCTCAAAGTAACTTAAGTATTGAAGGGCAAGTTACAACAACTGAAAAGCATTTCAAATCAGCTGAAATAATGGATTAACAACTGCTGACAATGAACAGCTGAAGAACACTCTTCAGTTGTTACAGATTCTTCAGTACTGAACAAAATACTGAAAGGAGGAAAGTACTGAAGAGCACACCTTCAGTAGTTTCCACATCAGCATTGATCAATCCAAGATGAAGAATAAGCCATGTGAAATATGTGGTAAATTCAATCATCTTTCTGATGAATGTTGGTACAGAAAGGGTTCCAAACTCAACAGAGATAAGCTCATTAAAATCCAGATGGATGAAATGAAAACTGAGTTTGAGACCAAGTTTGTACCGCAATCATTCCATTGTGATAAACCCAAGCCTTCAACCAAATTCAAAAGAAGGATAAGGTTCATCACAAAACAGCTGATGGTGCTCCTCATGATAACATCAGACTAAGTCTGTTAATTTTAAGGAGGAAATGGTGGATCACAGGAACTCATCAAACACAAGTACTGATATGTCACAAGAGCTGAAAGCTTTGGCTACAAATCAGACACAACTTGTTATGATGGTTCAGCATTTGTTGGGGAGAGTTAACCACTAGATGCACCTGTGATCAAATCACTGAAAAGGCATTCCAAGCCCAAATCCAAGGAATCCATTTCAGCACCATCTCCTTCTTCAGCTGTTAATCATAGAAAACAAGTTATGGTTGCATTTGTTGATGAAACAGACCCAAACCAAAAAGGTTTGGGTCTCAAATCTAACTAGTTTTCTTTTATGCAGGGTTCTTCAACATGCCAAAGGAGCATCTGGTATGTGGACAGTGGAGGATCTATGCATATGACTGGAGCATTTCTCTTCTTAATGACTACTCTCAAGGAAAGAAGGGATTTGTTTCATTTGGAAATGATGCCAGAGTTACATCATTGGAAAGGATATGTGTCTAATGGACAAATCCGGTTTGATGATGTCAACCATGTGGAGAATCTCAAGTATAATCTGCTGAGTGTCAGTCAGATGTGTGATAGGGCATGTTGCACTTTTCACAAGCCAGAACTGCAGGATTCTGTCTTCCCAAGTTCTGAGGCTGATTGACAAGGTAATGGAATATATACTCTCTCTGAAGGCCAACAGGATTGGAAGAGTGTATGCCTTGATTTGTCAAGAAGATATGGTGATTTGAAGGGTCATCCATGCCTGTTCTCCAAAGCCTCTCTTCAGAATCTAAACTATGGCATAGAAGGCTGGGTCATGTAATCTCAAAACATGACAGCTGATCCACAATCATTAGTGAGAGGTTTATCAATAAAGAGTTCCACTGTGATGAAGCCTGCACTGCTTGTTTGAAAGGAAAACAACACAAAGTCTCATTCCCTCCCATTGAAGAACCTAAGTCCACTGCCTGCTTGCAGTTACTGCATGGATCTACTTGGTCCTGTGAGAGTGATGAGCATGGCAAAGAGAAATACTGTCTGGTAATTATGGATGATTACTCCAGATTCGTATGGACTTTCTTTCTACATTCAAAGGATGAGGTTGCTTAGAAGATTACAAACTTTGTG
>CM046445.1:56159699-56329627 GCA_025506515.1 Flaveria trinervia | reverse complement strand
AAATGAAGCTGGTGCTGGGAGCAGGATGAACTAGTCAAGCAATCTAAAGCCAACACTCACATCTAGGAATGCTAGAACAGCCTGTCAACATTCCCACACCACAACCACCACAACGACAACCCACTAAACCAATTCCCTTACCCACAAAACCAGTAGCCGATGAAGTACCCCAGAAGAGGAAGAGAAGGGTACTGAGGCTAGAAGAAGATGACGAAGATAATGATGAAGATGAAGATAGGCTGCCACTCTCAGCTGTTATACAGTTCCTAAGGCCACAAGTCACTCTCCAACAATTACTCCTGAAACTCAAAGACAAATTGTGAAAGTGAAGCTAGAAGAAGAAGAGCTTCAAAACAACATGATGAGGAATTGTTGAGGAGGGTTGACAAAGCATATGCTGCCACATCTTCAATCATCAACATGAAGAAGCATGCTCTCAGATTATACACTCTTAAACATACATTTCAATATCAAAAGGAGAGAGTGAGGATTTGGCCTGATCCCAGGGTGTTCATAGGATTCATAAGAAAAACATTCCACAGAGATACATTGGCCAAGTGAAGAAGATTGTAGATGAAGTGATCTCATTGGTCTTTGTAGTATCACCCTGGGAAATCCTAGATGACTTCAAGAAAGCCTATAAAGCTAACCTGACCCCACAAAAGATGCTGGAAAATAAAATGGTGAAAAAGGGGTAGTTATAAGAGGCTTGAGGAAGTTAGAAAGAATGAGCTCCAGTTGTTCTTAGAGGGTAATCACCGGATGAATTTGCTTATAGAGTAATAACAACTGTGGAACTCAACAATAGGAAACAGGTCAAATACCTATCTGAATATTTGGCCAGAATCACTTTTTGAAGGAGGAGCTGAAGAGCTTACCATGGAGGAACAGATAACCTCCTTGAGGCCTATACAAGGGAGTCATACAGACTCATTGTTAGGAAGTAGATCTCATGGATGGGGTAACAGCTCTGTGTCCAGTTCCCCAAGACAAAGTTCCCATCATCCTTTGCCAAACAGATCATCGAGACTTCTTCCCAGGCCTGTGCTTACATGGGTCACTTCTGAGCTGATCTAGAAGACAAAAAGACCAAATCTTTCTGCCATAATAAGTGGGACATCTTCAATAAATTTAGAGGTTTTGGGTGCATTGGTTCAGGGGGAGTTTGTTGGACCAAAAGAACCAATGAGGCTGATCAGAAAAACCTCTAAGTCCCACAGACATCACAACAACTGCTGAAGACTTGATCAGCTGTTTGACAAAGTCTGAAGACTTCAATAGCTGAAGACTAAAGTACTGAAGACTTCAACAGCTAAAGACCAAAGTCTGAAGATCAACAGCTGAAGACAAAAGTACTGAAGACTTCAACAGCTGAAGACTAAAGTACTGAAGACTTTAACAGCTGAAGACCAAAGTCTGAAGATCAATAGTGAAGACTGAAGTACTAAAGATCAACAGCTGAAGTACAAAGACTGAAGACATCAGCTGATGACAACAGCTGAAGTTCAAGTACAGTACTGAAGCCTTTAGAGTTTGTTACAACAGCTGAAGAAGCATTCTTCAGTTGTTGTGATGGTTTCCTTTCAGTAGTTTTCTTATTTGTTTCAGTATTTGTAAAACGACTGAAGAACAAGTTCTTCAGTCGTTGTAGTTTCAGTAGTTTCTTTTCAGTAGTTGTAGTGATAGTTACACTTAGTATTTTTGTAAGAAGATGTCAGCTGTTTTGACATCTTCAGTAGTTGTGTTAACTTTCAGTAGTTTGAATAATTATGTTAGATGTCACTATCAAATGACATCAGCAGACGTCACATCTCCTATATAAGGAATGTTCCACCACGACATTCTTAGTAAGGGATGATTGACCTGATTGTAAGTGTGACATTTTGCCACCACGAAAGCACGTATTGAATGAAATCTTTGATTTGCAGAATTCTTTCTATAATCGTTTGTTCTTACTTTGAATATCAACTGTATTCTTGTGAATTGTCTAAATTCTTTGTTTGATTTCCGCTGCAATACTCACTAATCAATCAAACGTAGATCACTGATCCTAACAAATACTTCAAACTTTTTATGTTTACTTCTTTGAAACAAATGCGGTAGAATTAACTTGTCCACATTAGGTTTACTTAGTCTAATGACATTAGAGCAGTTACCTGCATTGGTTATATGCCTGGGTTACCTTCGCTCGTATTAACCAATGCACTTACCCACATTATTATTTGAACCTGAATCAAAATTAATGTTCTTGAAGATGGAATTCTTTTCTGTTTTCTGTTGATCTATTGACTGTTATGAAGAACTGTCTTTGCTTTTTGCTTGTTTCTTATGAAGTTTTTACTATTCTTGAGATTGTCAATTCTTGCTTGGATTGACTTGTATATCAGATGTGATACAAGTTTCCCAGTGTTTGACTAATCTTGGACTTTTATGCTTCTAAATGTCTGCATAAGCTAAGATACCATAGTATAACTTCTGCACCAACACATTCAATTGGTTTTTGTTTTGATTATATAATTTTTAAGAAAGAAACTACCTGTACAAACTGATCAAAATTTAAATTACTCCCCCTAAAGTTTATATCCATGTTTAGATAGAAACTTTAAATATTTACAACTATTGGATCATAAAATATTTTGTAATTTTTGTTTTCTAATCTGTACATGAAGAGGAAGTATACTTTTATTAGGATCATATCAATCTTACATTACACAAGTGCAAACTTTTGTTGATAAAATAGACATGTTTGTGATCTTATTGATTGAAGGTATGTTTGTCCTCTTAAACTCATACTTGGTTAATATTATAATGCATGTGACATTTATCATGTTTTGATTGATTTGAATATTTAATATGTACCTTACACACAAAAGCATGGTTTGATCAACCATCCTCATGTAATGCATGATAGAAATTTTTCACAACATACTTGATCAGATTACTTAAAGTATGAATTCTCAATTTCACTGATCCTCATTGGGATTCTTTTAGTTGATCCTTTTACTGATTTGATCCATATTATGGTTCTTTTGCACTTCACTTTGGAAGGTGATCCATGATAGCATTCTTTTTGTTAATGCATCTAGTGTGGATGTGTTCCACATTAGGAATCTTTTGGATCATGACATCAACACTATGTGCTTGTTTCTCCAGGTCTTTGCTTAGCAAAACAGAGAAGAAACAGATGTAGGTGAAAGAGATTCATAATTCATCCTTACCTAGTGTGTTTAGGTTTCTACACACATAGATTTGAATAAGCAAATACTTACCAGTACTCTAAGATGAGTGTTTCATAATTGAATATGAGCATTTAGTTCATCATAATATGTATCTTCCTTTCCAAGTTGAGCCTACCCACATATCATACAAGTCATGTTAGTCTTTTTAAAATTATGAATTAAGCATAGTGAATGATATAACGACTGTAAATATATCATTTCCCATAAGTATAAGACACAAGCTTTAGTAAAATGATTTCTTTTTGATATTTTAGATAATATTTGAATGTTTTTGTAATTTTTAATTTTACTCAAGGTTAATCATGCCAATTAATTAAACTAGGAATTCAAACCTACTAGGTTCAATTTCCTTGTTAAATAAATCAGCCAATTGATTATCAATATGAACTTGAGTCAATTTGATTAACCCTTTTTTAGCATAATCTCTCAAAAAGTGATATCTAATTTCAATATGTTTTGTTTTTGAGTGCTGAACTAGATTATTTTTGATAAACATTGCAGCTGTGTTGTCAATGTGAATTGGAGTGTGCAAGAAGTTAAAACCATAGTGTAAGGCCCCATTCCCAGGACGCTCACAGCTGGTCAATCATTGCACATAAAACATAATTTGAATTAATTTAATAAAGCATTTCAGCGGACACTTTTAATCAACCATTTCATTTGTTCATCAACATTCAACATAAAGTCATGGAAAATAAACCTACATAACAAGGAACATAAACATAACCATATAAAAGATCACCATACAAGACACCATCATACATGACATAACAATCATCATACATGCCATAACATACCCCATACATCATCAAAAGTCAACTTACTTTAGCCCAGGAACATCCCAAGTCAAAGCCTACATTTCTCTTTTCCCCCCAAATTTAGAAAAATAATCTAAGTCTTAGGCACATGGGCACTATGCAGGCGCATGGGCACTATGCTGGCGCATGGCCTTTCAGGCGCATGGGGAACACTTAGGCACATGGGGAACTTTTGGGCGCATGGGCACTATTGGGGTGCATGGGCAAACACTTAACCAATTTTGGGCAAACTCTAGGCGCATGGAGACTATGCAAGCGCATAAGTGCCTAGGCTCATGGGCTCTTTAGACGTCTGGACAATTAGCCAAATTTAGCCTTTTCCAGGCACATGGCTACTATTTAGGCACATGAACTTTGGGCGCATAGGGATACTTAGACAGTTTAGACCGTTGGGCGCATGGGCCACTATTTAGGCGCATCGGTAGTCTATATCACACTTAAACAACTAAATTCAGTCCCCAATCATTATCTAACATGTTCTAAGCTTAAATCATACCTCCTAAGCCTTAGAATCACATTCATACATCATCACAATCATAAACCACACCCAATGAAACCCCACCCACAAACACATTCATACACATACATACGGCTGAAAAACCCATTTTAAATAATACGTTCACTCATGTATTTCTAGCCCCAAATCAGTTTAAAACAAGTAAAAAAGGGGTTCTAGAACTCACCTTATGCAAATTTCATGTAGGCTCTTCACACCCGAATGCAACTTGAGTTCAACCGCCTAGTAACCCACCAAACACACACAACCGAACACACAAACACATATAAGCATGCAACCAAGGCTAAGGCCAGTCAAGGACATCATAAACCCATGAATTTACCTTGAATTCAATCTTTTCTGGTTCTTCTTCAAAAAAAACCAAAAGCTTTTTGCTCTTGCTTTTTGTCTGTAAACAAATTCCGAATGATATGGTGGTTTATGAAAAGTGGGCGGCCATGCCCACTTTTACACCAACTTTTTCAAAGTTTTGTCCTTTTGACACATTTAACCCCGTGGCTTGGGTTAAATTGTATTTTCTCTCTTTTCTTCACTTTTATTCTTTCTTTCTTGCCATGAAAAATAATCGGGTGATACAAGTCCACCCCCCTTATATAGCTTTCATCCCTGAAACCTGTTATTCCTCAAAAAATCGTGGGTAATGTTGTCTCATCTCCTCTTTAGTTTACCGTGTATACTCAGATTCCTTCCTATGCTTCCATTATACACACACAAGAGTAGCCACTTTATTTCTTAACCTCTTCTCCTTACAATCAATGATTGCCACTGGTTGCTCCACATAATGAGCCGTTCATTGACCTTGATATCTCCCAGTGGGACAATCATATCCTCGTCAGCCAAATACTCTCGCAAATGAGATACATAGAATGTTGGGTTAATTCCACTCAACTCATCTAGTAGCTCCAATCTATAGGCCACCTCTCCTACTCGAGCAATGAACCTCTCTTACTCGAGCAATGATCGAAAAGGCCCTATGTACCTTGGGCTCAACTTGCCCTGCTTTTTGAACGAATGATACCCTTCCAAGGTGAGACTTTCAACAAAACTCTAACACCCACCTGGAACTCAATCGGTTTTCACCTCTTATCGGCATACGGCTTTTGCCTATCCTTAGCTGCCTTCATAAATGCTTTGATATTTTCAAGCATCTCAGTTGTAGCCTCAATCACCTTAATATTTCCTAGCTCTTTCTGACCAATATCACATGTCCTACCATATAGCATATCATAAGGGGGCATACCAATGATAGCATGATAACTATTGTTATATGAGAACTCAACTAATGGTAAGTGGTCATCCCAACTTCCTCCAAAAGAAATGACGCATGGCTGAAGCATATCTTCTAGCATCTGAATTGTCCTCTTCGACTGACCATACGTCTGAGGATGATAAGTCGTGCTAATATGTAACCTCGTTCCCATCGCATCATGGAATATCTTTCAAAATTTAGATGCAAACCGGGTGTCACGATCAGACACAATAGACACTTGCACACCATGACGAGTTACAATCTCCTTAATGAATTAATCCGCTAACCTCACAAATGAATATGTCTCGCGGATCGGTAGGAAGTGAGCACTCTTCGTCAGATGATTAACAATCACGCATATAGCATCGTACCCTTGCGTAGTGCACAGTAGCAGCATAATAAAGTCCATGGTGATGTGTTCCCACTTCCACTCCAGTATATCCAAAGGTTAAATCTTCCCATATGGCTTCTGATGCATGTCCTTCAATTGTAAACAACAAAGGCACTTACTCATGTACTCCGCCACATCGCGCTTCATACCCGACCACCTATAATCTTTCTTCATGTCTTGGTACATCTTCGTAGCACCTGGATGAATAGAGTATCAAGTCTTATGAGCTTCATCCAAAAACTTCACACGTAGGTCCCCAAAACATGGAATCCACATCCGTCCGAATCGGGTTCTAGCACCAAGCGTATTTTCACCCAACTCCGCGATTAGACCTCTCATTCATTCAGAGTTAAGATGATCTTCTTTCAATGCCTCATCTGGAAACTCTTTTACCTTTTTCATCACATCAGAGGTCATAACCAAATGATAAGCCTTCACCCGAATTGGCTCGAGTCTCTCTTTTTGGCTAAGGGCATCCACCACCACATTGGCTTTGCCCGGATGGTAATGGATCTTGCAATCATAATCCTTTATGAGCTCCAACCATCTCCTCTGCCTTATGTTCAAATCTTTTTACTCGAAGAAGTACTTCAAGCTCTTGTGGTCGGTGAATATGGTGCACTTCATCCCATACAGGTAGTGACTCCAAATCTTTAACAGGCAGACCACAGCTGCTAGATCCAGTCATGAATAGGATAATTAACCTCATGAACTTTCAACTGTCGGGATGCCTAGGCTAACCTTTCCTCGCTACATCAACACACATCCCAACCCGGAGTAAGAAGCATCAGAATAAACCGCCAAATCCTCGCTTCCATTGGGTAATGACAAGACAAGAGCTTGAGTTAACCTCTCCTTTAACTCCTCGAATGCCTTCTCCTGATCTTGACCCCAAACAAACTTCACATCTTAGTGGGTCAACTTGGTTAGTTGAGAAGTTATTTTAGAGAAGTCTTGGATGAACCTTCTATAATAGCCCGCCAAACGCAAGAAACTACGAATCGCGGATGGCGTCTTTGGTGACTTCCATTGCATCACCGCCTCCAACTTTGCCGAGTCCACCATAATCCTCTAAAGATTCACTAGATGACCAAAGAACTGAACCTCACGCTACCACAATGTGCACTTGGAGAATTTAACATACAATTCTCCTTTATGAATGTCTCCAAGACTCTCGAATGTGATCGGCATGCTCCTCCTCGCACTTCGAATAAATCAGGATATCATCAATAAACACAATTACTGATTTATCTAACATCGACCGATACACCCGATTCATCAAGTCCATAAAAGCAGTTGGCATGTTGGTTACACCAAAAGACATAACGAGAAACTCGTAGTATCCATAACGCATGTGAAAAGCCGTTTTAGGAATATCTTGCTCCTTAACCTTCAGTTGATGGTAGCCAGATAGAAGGTCTATCCTCAAGAACCAACTGGCACCCTGGAGCTGATCAAACAGATTATCATTCTCGATAAGGGGTACCGATTCTTTACTATGAGCTTGTCCGGCTCACGGTAGTCAATACACATCCTCATACTACCATCTTTCTTCTTCATGAATAAGACCGAGCACCCCAAGGAGAGATACTTGGTCTAATGAACCCCTTATCAAGCAACTCATGCAGTTGCTCCATCAACTCCTTCATCTCAGTTGGAGCCAACCGATACAACACCATAGAAACTGGTTGGGCACCGGGTATCAGGTCAATCTGAAACTTGATCTCGCGATCAGGAGGCACTCCTGGTAAGTCTTCTGGAAACACGTCTAGAAAGTCACACACAACTGGTACATCAAACAATTATGGTGTTGGTGTTAGGGACCGTGTAAGTACGGAGTACTAACTGATAATGTGTGAAACCAGATCAAATAGTGCGGAATCCTATTTGATTGGCGATCTAATCAGTGAGAACGTAGTCCCAATCAATCTAACGATTTAAGAAACATTAAGAACAATTAGAACAAGATCAACTACGAACTATGAACTTAGAACAGGCTTTCTAGATGCTCTGGACGGCTAGGGTACGAGTATGTGTTCAAGTGTTTTCGAATTGTTATGTCTTTCCACGAATTAAGTGGTATTTATAGGTTAGGGTTTTCCAATCGTACAACAGAACCATTAGCATGGTTCGGTCATGCGATTGAATCATGCGATTGATCCATACGCACAACTAAAGGTTCTGTCATGCGACTGAGTCAATCTTATGTCTCAATCGTGCGACTGATCCAGTCTCCTGGTATAGTTGTGCGACTAGTCCATTAGCATGAAGTATTCATGCGTATGGTCCATTAGCATGGTCCATTCACATGAATACTTCATACGATTAAGTTTGAACATGTTTCTCAATCATTATTGACTAGGAATATGCATAACAACCTCAAACCTATATAGTTTGTTCATTATTCTTTAACACACAATAATACAATGAAATATTAAACATTATAAGCATCAACGACATATTATATTTCATTCAAATCATTCATTAATATGTGTAAGACATGATAGACATTTACATTATGCTCATAAACTAGGTACATGTGTATCAACAAACTCCCCTTGGACCTAGTTTCCTTTAACGTCTGACATTCTTCATAAGCTCCTCAAACCTGTTGTACTTCTCCTCTCTAGTAACTCCTGCATGTATTTCAAATGCAAATCAGAGTCGTATAACATTCTGGAACTGGAGGGCTTGTACAATATCTTGCGCATCACAGATTAGTGGCCACTTGTACAATGTGTAGACATCTTCTGCAGACAAGTTTGTAAGGCACATTGGGTCGAATACCCGGATAGTTTCCATTTTCCCTCTCTATTTAGAACTATGACCGCTTCGCCTGTTCTCCAATCAAAATACCACCATATGAAGTGTGGAGTGAAGTCCGTGGCATTTCTCGTAAGGGAATCTTGGACATTATGCGTGGGGGACTCCACTTTCGCACCACTTTAGGCTTTCCAGATATGGGATCCACCTCTAACCTACGAATGTAACTCTTAGGTTGTGGAGGTCTGAAGCTTACCCATCTGGTGTGGTATTCCTTCTTTAGAGTAGCTTCAAACCAGCCTGACATCTTTCTAGGATCAGCATATAGCAGATTTAAGCGTGCTAGTTGGTTGAGCTCAAAACCTAGGAGAGTCTTCAGATCATTTGGATATCTGAAGTACTCTATTCCCTTCTCCCTCTTCAGAGCATAAACATTTTGATCCTCAAAATACGCCCACACAATAATCTTGCCAGACACCTTCAGATGTTTCTTGACCTTATAGAGTTTGGCGTAGGCATTTTGCTTTTGAGCTGTGCGTTGGGCTCGTATTTCAGCAAAACAAGTTGCCCATTCAACCTTCTTAATCTCAACATTTGCGTCCGAGGCTTGGGCTTGCCTTTCATTCTTATCTTTTTCTTTCTCCATCTCATCCAGTTTGTCAAATGTAGCACTACCGAGAGTGTCACCCAAGTAGGGGATCATATTGCCCCCTCGGTCAGTGTACTCTGGATAGTGCTCAGTCGTGACATCCTCTATCTCTATTTCATCAATGTCGTTTAGTTCGTCATCACACATAAGATCAACCTTTGGAGCATCTTTGACGAGATCGTCAGGATTCAGTCTGAACATCTCTGCAGTTGCTCATCGGTTAGGTCGTGTATGATTTCTCCTTCTTCAGGAATGTGGCTCACTGACTTTCGCACAATCCCTTAAAAATCAAGAATCATTGTGAATTGAGACTTGATTTGCTGAAGGGGAGCAATATCATATTCATCTTGCTGGGACGTTTTATCTACTTGATTTAAACATTTAACACATTAATCATTAGTAGTTAATCAAGAATTTTAAACATATATAAACATAGATAATCATAAATTACATCAATGTAATATTTGAATCAAGTACAAAAGGTTGCTAAATACAAAACATCTAATCTTTACTTTTATCTTGATCTGTCAATTCTTCAATAGCAAGGGCTGAAGATGATGCTCCTTGGTCTTGAGCTCTCTTAGTACGTCTTTCTTGACCTTGTGTAGAGGCTGATGCAGTAGCATCACCTTCTGCATCATCATAATGTCCTCTCTTCTTTCCCCTGAGTCCTTCATCATCACCCTCATCATCTTTATTAGAATCATCATTATCCTCAACATCATCATCACCTTCCTTGATCTTTAGAGGTTCATCTTTTGATCCTTTCAGCCTTAGCATGATCTTCTTGTTCTTGGCCTCCAATTCCTAAATCCTTTGAACCAAATGAGCATTCTGCTCCTGCAACTATATAATCTGCTGAGCTTGAGCAACATTTATCTCCACAAGCTGGTTTAGCTATGTAGCTCTTTGCTCATCAGCAACTAGCAGCTTTAGCACCATCCAGTTTAGGTTGGCTAGTTGTTCCTCTACCCTGATGGAGGGTAGAGTGGATCCATGGCTTATTGGGACTTGAGCAGATGTCCCGACTCGTTGGGTGGTGGTGGTGGATGTGGTGAATATAGGTGGTGGAATAGGAGTGGATGGTGACGGGGTGGCTATGGTGGTGGTGGTAGGTGGTGTGGTAGTGATGGTGGAAGGTGTGGTAGTAGTAGTAACGGGTGTGGTAGTGGTGGTGGTAGCTGTGGTAGAAGTGGTGGATGTGGTGTATCAAGGTAATCCTCCTTCTCTTGCTCTTCATCCCATGGGGCTAAGCCATCCTCTTCTTCCTAGATTCCTTAGAGGAGGATGCTCCTCTGGGCTGATGGGATGGTCCGGGATGTATGATGGATCAGTATCAGCAGTAGCGGCATCCCGGGACTCACCCTGGCATCCACCAACCGCCGCAAGCCCTCTTTCAGTGGCAACAACCTTGCTGCCCACTGTCCTCACTAGTGGCTCCTTGTCCGACTCGTCCTCCTCATTTATCTAAAAGTTGGGGTGGATTGGAGCCGGCTCGGATCCACCTGGATCCTCACCATCTTGACCATCACCATGGTCGTCGTCGTCTGAGTCATCAGTGGGTAGAACAATGGGCTCAGTATCGGAGTCACTGTCATCATGACGCCACTTCTCATAAGCGGGCGCCACGTAGTCCTCCCGGGGTAGATGCCCAAATAATCTCCTTACCGGGGGCTTCACCTGCGTGCCTCGGTACACCTCGTCCTCCGAGGGTGGTGTCATCCATGACCTCAAGTGTGACAGCAACTACGTGAATATCATCTGAGAGAAGCTGAATGGATGATTTAGTACCAGAGCCATATAAGCGTTTTGGATCTGATCAGACATCTCATCAAAGCCTCCCTTCCTTGAGGCTATGCACTTGAGCAGCACATGGGCTAAGTACTTGAACTTGGGGCACAGGTTGCTCTTGTTGAGCTCACCTGCATTTATGTCCCCAGCCTACTTAGTCCGAAGAAAACATCCTCGAACCGTTAGTGGATGCAGTCTGGTTGGGCAGTCACCATCATCACCTAACTCTAACACCCTCCTCAGATCATCCTTACTGATCTCCATCTCCTAGCCAAAAATGGAACTCCGAATGCGATAGGGCTTAGCAGACCTGTCTACTACAGTGCTTTCCCAGAAAGCCTGCTAAATCGACCTATATGGTGTGCACGGAGTAGAAATAGCCTTGAAGATCCTCGATCTCTGTAAAAATGTAATGATCCCCGCGAACTCAGAAGCGTTCCAGGATGTGATGTCCAGATGAGCACAGAGATTATGCTTCGCGCTCACTGTCCATCCACTCGTTATGTTTCTATAACACAAGATAAGTATACGTTAGAAATTGTGTAAATGGATGAACTTTGAATATTAAAGAGCTTGAATCAGTTTGTTCAATCGTGAGAATAGACAATGCGACTAGGTCATAGGCGTGCGATTGAGCTCAGTCATACGATTGAGCCTACGACTGGGTTTAGTCGCATACTGTCCCATGCGGTTGACCCAGTCGTGCGACTAAACTCATACGCATGGTTCATTCGTGCGATTGAATCAGACACCCATCTCAATCTTTTCTGGTTCTTCTTCAAAAAAACCCAAAAGCTTTTTGCTCTTGCTTTTTGAATAGAGATGTGTTTAAACCTATTATATTACATCTAACTGATTTTACTTCCTGAACAACACAGCTTCAATTCAATTTTATCGTTTCTGGTACAATTCATTATGGAATCATACAGGTATATCAGAATCATTTGGACATTTTAATAAACTATTTTCACGCTAGATCCTTGTTCTCCCTGAGAGTCAATAACAATTTTAGGAAATCATACTAGAGCCACAAGATGCACACAATGATTTTGACTTTCAAGAACTGCAGCTCACGATGATTGTTAGTATACTTGTCATCTTAAATCCATATACAGATTTTTGACACTCATTGGTGATGATATCAGGTTTAATTATTTCAACAAGCATTTGTAGATCCCACACTTATATGGTAATCAACGTTCCTTAGGAGATTTTCAAGCGGTCTCCGGGTATATTTCACGAAGAGGCTATTCTAAGAGCTTTCAAAGAGATGCCAAGCCTCAGGTCAGTGCAATCGTACAATAGAGAGGCGCAAACAACATTGAATTCTAGAGTCTTTAGGTTATGCTTATCCTCAGGTCAGTGCCACCGCACAGCAGAGAGGCACACAACCTATCTTCTTGTTCGAGCATTTATTTTCTTTTTGCACATATCGCACCAACAACATAAGTTATTAGCTTGATTGCATTTTTCATTTTTCCATGTGCTTTGCTCAATTTTTATGGTCGTACGCACACATTTGTGGCGTTTATTTTGCTCTTCACCCCTTATCGGAACTGTGTTGATTGTGTTAACTAGATGGGAACCCACAACAAGTTGAACAACTTAGTTTGAATTTTAAACCACCAATGAGATCTACTTATCTATTGTGTTGAATCTACCGACACATCATCTAATAAACTAGCAGCCTCTAGGTCTACTTTCTCTATGTTACCTTGATAGCATACTAGTTTTACTATCATTTTTCCTTTTATTTTGCTTAGACTTTTCAGACATAAACTTTGAATTTTGCATCTTAGTTAGTTAAACTCTTTTGAAGTCTCAAACAATCTGTTTCATGTACTATCATTTTTCATAAATATTGAATCAATATCATAGATTTGATTACTTTCCTTTTAGCTAAGCTGTCCTTCTCCCTCATTTTTTAAGTAATTAAATAAAGCAGCTAATTTAATACTAATCTAACCTATTCTCCCCCTAAAATTCTAAAACCAAAAATATTTTAGTGTTTTTGGATTTTTATAAACATGGAAATAAAATAAATTAAAATAAAAATAAAATTAAATAAAAAAATGTTGGACTAGGCATTTTCCTCCTCTAAAATCACATCACTTTCTTTTCCACGCCATTAACCTCTAATAGATATAAAAACCTTGGTTTACCAAATGCTTTTGTGCAGAGGTCGGCGCTTTGAAAATCCGTATTTATTTTAACGACATCGATTAATTGCTTTTCAAAATAGTCACGTATAAAGTGATACTTAATACCGATGTGTTTTGTTTTAGGATGTTGGACTGGATTTTTTGTTACGGCTATAGCAACATAATTATCAACATAAATAGGAGTGTTAGAAAATTACAAACCATGGTCGTGCATTTGTTGTTAAATCCAGATGATTTGTGAATAGCAACTTGCAGCAGCAACATATTCAGCTTCACATGTTGACAGAGCAATGGAAGTCTGCTTCTTACACTGCAAGGTGACTAACCGTCTACCAAAGAATTGACATCCTGCTGATGTTGACTTGTAATTCATTTTGCAACCGCCATAATCCGAGTCACTATACGCTGTAAGCTCAAAATCATTGTCATGAGGATCTCACAACCCGAGTGTTGGAGTACCCTTCAGATAACGGAAAATCCATTTAACACCAATGAGATGGTTGACTTTCGGTTTGGCCTGATATCTGGAGCAAAGACACGTCGCGTACATGATATCAGGTCAGGATGCTGTGAGATACATAAGGGATCCAATCATTCCTCTATACATTGTAGCATCAACCAGATCACCATTTTCGTCGGGTGCCACATCATGGTTTGTGGCAAATGGAGTGCCAGCAGCTGAAGCGTTCTCCATGTCAAATCGACTTAGGATGTCCCTTACATATTTAGTCTGATGCAGGAAGATTCCTTTTGGTGTCTGATCCACTTGTAATCCTAGGAAGAACTTCATCTCCCCCATTGTACTCATTTCAAATTTCGCTTTCATTACAGATACAAATTCTTTACATATCTCTTCATTTTTGGATCCGAAGATTATGTCATCAACATAAATCCGTACTAGCAGTAAGTCACCATCCTTTTCTTTGATGAACAGTGTGCAATCAATAACTCCTCTGCGAAAGCCGTGTTTTACCAAATGAGTTAAGAGTTTCTCATACCATGCTCTCGGGGCTTGATAGAGCCCGTAGAGAGCGTTGTTAAGCTTGTAAACTCTATCCCGATGATAAGGATCCTCAAATCCTTCGGGTTGACTGACATACCCTGCCTCATGGATTTCACCATGAAGGAATGCACTCTTGACATCTAATTGATAAACTTTGATCTTTAGGTAAGATGCATAGGCTAGGAAGATACGGATTGCTTACATTCTAGCCATAGGTGCAAACACTTCATTATAATCAATTCCTTCGACTTGCCTAAAACCTTGAACAACAAGTCGAGCCTTGTTTCTGATTATGACCCCTTGGTCATCTTTCTTGCACTTCAAGACCCATTTGGTGCCAATTACCTTAGCACCTTTTGGCCTATCCACCAGTGTCCATACTCCTAGCTTCTTGAATTAAAGGAGTTCTTCTTGCATGGCACTAACCGATGCCTCATCATTTAAGGCATCACTTACATATTTTGGCTCAAATTGAGAAACAAAACATCGATAAGCACTGTCGTGAAGATAGTCTTTTTCGATGACTAAGGCATAATCAGCTGAGTAGAGCTGATTTCTTGTCTGTACTCCTGATTGTACATCCCCTATGACATTGTCCAGAGGATGATATACATTTAGCCGTGAACCGGGAGTGGTGGGAACAACTACTTCCTGATCTGGATTTGCATTTACTAGGTTGGATGCGAGGTTTTGAAGTGTTAGAGGCATCAACATCTGATGCTTGTGTACTTTTAGTAGCAGGAACCTATTCCTCTTGATCCACCTGTTCAGTCTCTACTTTTTCATTGTTAGTGGAGGAGTCGCTTACATCATGTGCTCCCCCTAAATGACTAGAAGATTCACCTGTGAACCTGATGTTGTCGAGTCTAGTGATGGTGAGTTTAAGATATCGTACATCATTTTGGTCGATAACTCATCATCAGGAAGGGAGAGAGGGATGTTGAAGGACTTAAAGAATCCATCATAATCGAAGAAGAAAGCGGGTCCCCTTCCAGTAAGGGGGTGGTGTATCTCCGAACATCAACGTTGCACCACACTTCTACTTGACCTGTTGAGTTGTTGTAAACTCTCTTATTTGGTATGTTGTATCCTAGAAATATCCCTTCTTCAGCCTTCTCACTGAACTTCCTTGACTGAGTTTTCTTTAGCAGCGTACATGGTGCCCCAACTGGTTCGAGGTACTCCAGATTAGGTTTACGTCACTGGAGCAACTCATAACACGTTTTAACAAGATGTTTAACCACCAAGACTCGAGTTAGGGTGTAACATGCATTGGCAACAGCCTCGTTCCAAAATTGGATGAGCAGTTTCGAGTCAGCTAACATTGTCCTTGCTGTCTCTATCAAGCTCCTATTCTTTCTTTCAGCAACCCCGTTCGTTTGTGGAGTGTAGGCAGATGTAAACTGGTGTATAATTCCTTTCTCTTTGCCGAAGTCCTCCATCCACTGGTTCTTGAACTCTGTGCCATTATCTGAATGAATCACTCTCACTTTTAGCTTATAGAGAGATTCCAATGTAGTCACTAGCTGTTTGAACGATTCAAATGTCTTTGATTTGGATTCAGAAACATTACCCAAGAGAATCTGGAGTAGTCATCAGTGACTAAATAATAGTAAAAATCACCAGCGATGCTCTTGGTGCTCACAGGACCAAACAGATCCATGTGTAGAAGTTCGAGAGGCAATTCAATGGAATTTACTTTCTTTGCCTTGTGAGATTTCATGGTCTGTTTACCTTTCTTACACGCTACACAAAAATCCGAAAGTTGAAAATTCTTGACGTTTACCCATTCACTAAATAATTCTGGATCAGATGATTCATCTTCCGTGGATTTATGTGTCCTATTCTCCTATGCCAGGAGATTGAGTCCCTCTCAGTTGCCTTTAACAAGAAGCATTGAACTTGATGATCGTTATGGAGGCCTTTGATAGATCCAAGACATATATATCATTATATCTTAAAGCTGACAATAAGATTTGGTCCTCCGGGATAACGTAATCCTTCTTCAATACATAGCACTTCTTGTTGTCAAAAACAACTTTGAATCCTTTGTCACATATCTGGGATACTGAAAGCAAGTTGTTCTGAAGTTGTTGAATGTAGTTTATCTTATCAAACTCTACTTTCTAGTGTCCCACTTCGCCTTGAGCGGTGATGTATCCTCCTTTATTTCTAGCAAATGATACATGTCCCCCTTTAATTTGTTTAACATTTGAAAGGACATATAGATTCCCGGTCATGTGCCTAGACACCCCACTATCAACAATCCAGGTGTTTGTGATAACACTGTAACCGACACCCTACGCATTCAGAGGGAATTATCAGTTTAGGTTTGGGACCCAAGCCTTAACTGGCTTGGGTGACCCAGAGGAATCACACATCATGAACTCAACCTACTGTCCATTTGAGGGTGAGGGCATATCATTCTTCTTCTTGCTCTCATTATCAGACAATAGACTTGATTTTCCTTCCATAAGCCAGTTTTGTGTAAGGCCTGTTTGTGATAAATAGATGACTGGCTTACAGTTTGAACTTTAGGTTCATTAATTCTTTTTGGTGGAGTAATAGAACTCCTTTTCGAAGAAATTTGTTTAGTATCATAAATTTCAATTTTCTTTTTTGGTGTATTATAATAAGGACAATTAGAAGAGATGTGTCCTCTCTTTCCATAACCGTAGCATGATCTACCTTCTACATGTTGAGGAAACTGTTTATGTGGGGTTGAGTATGTTACTAGGGTGACATGTGTCTGGTTGGATTTAGTCACTTCTCGTTTAGATGTATCACCTTTATTAACAAAATTAATTGTTTTGACGTTTTTAACATCTTTAACATGCCATTTGGTTTGACTTTAATGACTAGCATGTTTGTGGTTAACTGGTTTAATCAGTTTGGGTTTTGAGATAGACTTTTGTGAACCTGACCTTACATTAACCCTTTTAAATTCATCATTTAAATTTTCAACAGGCATCTTGCCTTTTGATTACAAAGTGGCCTCCTTCTGTTTAGTGACATATTCCACTGGTTTACTTGTGGAATCAGGATCACTAACCAAAGGAGGGGACACCACATGATCCTTGATTAGGTTGTTATTTACAGGTCTACATTTTGTATTTAACAAGACTCATGTTGTGGTGGAACTACTTTGTATCCCAACCCTTGCCCGTTATTTCGTTCTTTCACTAAGTGCTAAACTATGTGAGAAGAACTTGTCCAACTATGCAATTTTTGTTTTAATGAATTGACTTCGACTTCTAAAACTGCGTTTTCTTTCTTTGTTTCTTCCAAAGTATTCAAATAAAACTTTATATCATTAGCTTAATTAAAAGCAACAACCTCGGTTTCCCTTAATTGTTTACCTAAAAGTTCTATTTTTCTTTATAATTGCACTCATTTTGTTTCAAAATATGATTAGCTTATGTGCACAGTTGTAGGTCATTTACTAAGCTATCATTGTGGTTTAATAACCTAGCAAATATTAAATCTATGCTTTCTCTAAATTTGTTACATTCAATACAAACATGATTATCAAAGAGTTGGTCTTTTGTACTTACCTGTGAAGACTCGGTTGAATCAGCCATCAATGTAGAGTTTGAATCTTCAGATGCTTGAGATTTTGAACATGTCGTTCTGAGTTCTTCTTCAATCCGGTGATCAATCACATTCACAGATTCTTCATTATCTGACATTACTTGTTCAATTGTCATTTGACCTTCACTAGCCAAGCCATCATCCAATCCCTCGACACATGCACTGTTTAATTCACCCAGAGACACAAAACTGAAGGTCCAATCCTATCCTTCGTCACCTTGAGTAGCCAAGGCCTTCGTCTCTTTGCTTGATGAGGTAGCTCCACTCATGGGTTTGTCTTGACGCTTGAAGGACGAGAACAGATTTCCATTACCTGTTTTCTTGGGCTTTACACATTCACGTTTGAAATGCCCCTTTACTCCACAATTAAAGCAGGTAACTTTTGTTTTGTCGAAACCAAAGGTTGTGTCTTTTGTGGCTACCAAGTTTTGTCCTGTCTTTTTCACAAACATTTTCGTCCTTCTGACAACACTAACCAAAGCCCATATTATATCCATTCTCTCTAGTTCATTTTCGTCCACCTGCTCATAGTCTTCATCTACCAAATGGTAATTTCCGACCTTTCCTGCAACTAGCGCATCATAAGAATGAACAACAGCTGCTAGGAGATCCATGTGCTCCTTTGCTATTTCCATAGTTATATTATCGAGATTCTCGATCTTCAACTTTGTAGTGTTTGCTTCAGGCACTATATATTGGGTAGAGGATGACCTTGATGTTTCTGGTCCTGAAGCGGTGGTTTGGGAAGGAGTTGCTGAACTCCACATAAAGGCAGTTTAAATTGGTGCTCTTGAACTGGTTGGATTGGGAGATGAGTTATACAGTGAATGATTCTGGTCGTAGGATCCTTTCTATGACCTGTAGTTCATCCTCAGTTCCTCCTCCCTCAATTTCAGGATGAAGTCATTTACGTCTAACTTTGCAAGTATTTTGTTCTGTCTCAAGTTAGACACAAATGAGTCCCATTTCTCCGGCAAACCACTTGCAAAGCTTGACACTTTATCTTCCATAGATGTTGTTACCCCATGAGTGTGCAGCTCACTCATCAGCTCATCAGATGGTAGAATCTGTCGATTATGTCGTCCAAGCTTTCTTTCCCTATTGAAGAGAAGTTATCAAACTCGTTTCTGAGAGACTTTACCATCAATGCCTTTAACGTTGCATTCTCGTCATATCTTTTCTCCAAGGGCTCCCATAACTTCTTAGCCAAAACTGATGAAATATATCTTTTGGTATCGACTGGGTCAACAGGTCATACACCTTCTTTTCAGCATTCTACTTAGCTTTTTGACTGCCAGTCATACCTCCCAACATTAACTTAACACCATCATCCCCGACTGGCATACTATAACCTGTCTCAATTGATTCCCAAAGATTGGGATCAACTCTATTTAAATAGATCTCGAATCGCTGCTTCCATTGTGGGTAATCATCTAACGTTATAAGTTTAGGTGGTTTATTGTGATTCCCAATTTCATTTTCCAGAAGCAGAAGGTTTTGGATGTGAGACTCCCTTCCTGCAGTAAACACAGAGTACTGATCTTCCATCTCTTTAAACTTTGAACTTTTGACTTTAAACTTGTACAAATGGACCGATGCGAATGAGTCAATCGTGCGATTGGACAAATGCAGATAAGTCAATCGTGCGATTGGACAAATGCGGATGACCAATGCGGATGATTTAATCATGCAAATGAAAGGTGCGAATGAATTCAATCGTGCGATTGGATTTAGTCGTACGTATGAGTAAGCGACTGAGTTCAATCGCGGGAATGGGATGTGCGATTGAGTTCAGTCGTGCAATCGAGCCAATAGTGTGACTAAAGGCTGCTGTTTTTTCAAAATCGAAGGTTTTTGACACTTTGACACAAAAACACAATTTTCAAGAACCCTAATATGCCGTATGCCAAAAAACGTAAACTTTGAGACCTAGAGACATCGAAAACACTATTTTACTCAAAAAAGGTGACTCCTTTGAATGAAAAACATTTACACCAAAACTAATTGAATCACATGCAAAATCTAGAGCCAAGGCTCTGATACCACTTGTTAGGGACCATGTACGTACGGAGTACTAACTGATCATGCATGAAACCAGATCAAACAGTGCGGAATCCTATTGATTGGCGATCCAATCATTGAGAACGTAGTCCCGATCAATCTAACGATTTAAGAAACGTTAAGAACGATTAGAACAAGATCAACCGCTTACTATGAACTTGGAACAAGCTTTCTTGACGCTCTGGATGGCTAGGGTACGAGTATGTGCTCAAGTGTTTTCGAATTGTTATGTTTTCCATGAATTAAGCGGTATTTATAGGTTAGGGTTTTCCAATCGTATGACTAAACCATTAGCATGGTTCAGTCGTGTGACTGAATCATGCGATTGATCCATGCGCACAACTGAAGGTTCAGTCGTGCGACTGAGTCAATCTTATGTCTCAATCGTGCGACTGATCCAGTCTCCTGGTTTAGTCGTGCGACTGGTCCATTAGCATGAATTATTCATGCGTATGGTCCATTAGCATGGTCCATTCGCATAAAGACTTCATACGATTAAGTTTGAACACGTTTCTCAATCATTATTGACTAAGAACTATGCATAACAACCTCAAATCTATATAGTTAGTTCATTATTCTTTAACACACAATAATACAATGAAATATTAAACATTATAAGCATCAACCACATATTATATTTCATTCAACTCATTCATTACATATTTGTAAGACATGACAGACATTTACATTAAGCTCGTAAACTAGGTACATATGTATCAACAATCCACATCCTTTACGTAGGCCAAGTAGGCCCTACATCAACGCCTCATGCACTTTCCTGCCACCACCATCGAAATCACTTTCGGAATCATAGTAACCCAATCACCATAGACTATCACTGAACTCTCATCAGGCGCTATCAATCAAATCATCTTCTTGCGACACACGATGGTCACCTCGTAGTCCACTAATCAATCCATTCCTAGGATTACATTGAACTCGTCTAAGGTCATCATGAATGGTCTAACAGGAAACTTGTGACCTTTTAATTCTATGTCACAACCTTCTATCATCTAAAAAAATCCTAGTAGACTTACCTATGGCCGTTTCTACATCAAAGGGCATATCTATACTCCGACTACTAACTGGCAATTTACCACAGAAAGCAGTAGAAATAAAACTTTTACTAACACCAGAATCAAATAACATATAAGCTAGAGTTTGGTTTACTAGAAATGTACCTGACACAACATCTGGGTCCATCCTAGCCTCCCCCTGCATCATCGTGAACGCTCTGGTACTCGCCCTCTGCCCTTCTCCTCCAGCCTTCTTCGCTCCCGAACCTTCAGCCCTCGGCTTCTTGCAGTCCCTGCTCATGTGGCCCTCCCCGCCATAGTTAAAACACCTCCCAGCCGCAGTTAAAAACCTCCTCGCCTTGCACTCTCTCACCATATGACCATGCTTCCCACACTTGAAGCACACATTTAGTCTCCATCTTTACTCTTCGGTGTGCTCCATTCCACACTTGCAACACCTTTTCATCCCCGCACCAGATGTGGCCACACATCGGACATCCACCCGTGCACCTTTGTTGCTTGGAGTGGCCCCGCCATGTCCAACCCGCTTCCCATTCCAATATTGGTCACAACCACTCTTCTTTCTGACTTCAGCCACCACCACAGTCCATTCATCATACAACCTCCCCGCCAAGTCAACTGCCAACCTAAATGAGCTCAGTTGAGCAGCGATCATGTGCCTACAGATATCCGCCGACAGCCCTTGGATGTATCTCTTGATCTTTCGTGACAAAGGCGTCATTTGATTCGGCACCAGTCCTGCTATCTCATTGAATTTCGTGGTGTATTGCTTATGTGTCATGGTCCCCGCCTCTAGTTGCAGGAACTCTCTCTCCACTTTATCCATCTCTCTATGAGGACAGAACTCCTCAATCACTAATTTCTTCAGCTCCGCCCTCTTCATCCTTCTAATTTCTCAACTGAAAAACCAAGCTCATGGAAGCAGTCAGTCATCTGCCAATGCGCTCATGATAAAGCAAGATAGGGTATGTGATTGGAGCATGTATGCAGAGGAAGTCAAGTCTCAATTTCAAAATCATGCACTTATGGCTCACATCAACGATGGTCCATCTCCAATGCCTACTGAGGTAAAATCTAACCTTTGTAGTGAAAAATGTATTACTGAATTACAAGGTTATGAGAGCATAACCATAAACTGGCTGATAAAATTAAAGAAGAAAAGGTGAAGTCAGAGATGATGAAAAGAGAGATAAAAGGCTTTGAAATCAAAATTAAATCTCTTATCTCTGACATTGAAAAACTGCATGGTGAAAAGTACACTCTTGCAGCTGCGAATGAGTTACTTACTGAAAAGTTAGCTCAATCTAAGGCTGAACATACACTGACTGAAGTGAAACTTGAAAAGTTTCAAATGCCTTCAATCAAGCTGCAAGAGATGCTTGATTCTCAAAAGGATCGAAAGAACATGTCGGGGATTAGGTATAATTCATGTCCTCCACCATACAATGATAAGTATACTCTCACGCTTGAATCTGTCTCACTCAATGAGGAAAGTGAAACTAAAATTATTCAACCAAAATCTATACTAAAACAAGTGACCAATCCTGAAAACAAACCTGATGTTTATATTGAAACAAATGAGGATAAAATCAAATTAGGTCATCTAATCAAAATCAAAGAGTGCTCAGACAAGGCAGTGAGTGTCATGAAACCCTCAAGCCCCCTAAAAGCAATTGTTCCTTTCATAAAATTCATACCTTCAGTTTTAAAAGGTAAAAAGAAGTATGTGAAGTCAGTGAAACCCACAGTTGAAAGTAGTTATGATAATGAGATCATATCTCCAAACATTTCAAACAAATCAGAAAAGGTTTCACTGAAAAAGATACAAAAAGGATCACTAAATTCAACACATAAAACTTTATCAGACCCTCAGTCTTCAAAAGTAAGACAGAGATTTGGGTTTGATATTTGCAACAAGGAACATGTTGACCAGTTTGAGAAAGAGGTGAAGAATGGGTTGAAGAAACAAAAACAGCCCAGAAAATCAAACAAATGTAGTGTTGTGAAGCAAACTACAAAAAAGGCTGATTTTGATTCATCCCCTAAGCAACAGAAGGTGGCTCAGTAGCAAAAGAGAAAATCAGCTAAGACACATAAATCAAAATCTGATTCAAGCAACAAACAAATGTATTGTGACATTTGTGATATGTTCAATCACAAGATAGAAAAATGCTTTTATAATCAATACTGCTCTATCTGTGATATGAACAACCACTCAACCAAAAAGTGTTATTTCAACAAATATTGTTCAGTCTGTGATATGAACAATCAAAATACATCTGATTGTTACTTCAATCATAATTGATTAAGAATTCCCCCAAACAAACCCATCTCAACAACATCATCAGGCAAAACTCAAGTCAGGAGTCATTTGCATAACAATCAATCTAGAACATCTAGATCACTAAACAACATGAGTAAAACAAAAGAAACATGGAAAAGTCAAAGAAACAACCATCTCATCAATCAAAATTCTAACTTTTGAAAACCTAAAATGATCTTTGAAAATAAAAAAAACGATTTAAATTTCTTCAAAAGAACAGAGATCAAATGTTTCACTACTCATCTGACTCTTCTGCTGATGTTGATGAGAAGAATCCAGCAAGATATCATAAGCAATCTTCCAGGTCTCCTCTGAGTAGATCACAATTTAGAGGAAAGTACCAAGAAGTCACCATAATAGATAGGAACGGGAAACCCAAGACCACCATGGCTTGGGTTGCATATTCTAACTAGTTCTTTTATGCTTGTAGGGTCATCCATATAGGTCCAACAACTTATGGTACGTGGATAGTGGATGCTCCTGATACATGACTGGAGATCTTTCCCTCCTTCATTAATTCAAGCACATAGAAGGAACTACGGTGGCGTTTGGTCGAGATTCACAAGGTGGTAGAATTACAGTTGAAGGATCTGTGGCAAACGGGATGCTGAGCTTTGATAGAGTGAACTTCTGTGAACAACTGAACTTCAATCTGCTAAGCGTGTCTCAGATCTGTGACAAGAAATATTCAACTCACTTTACAAACACTCATTGCTACATTCTGAAACATGGATTCCAGATCTCTGAAGAATGGGTTGTCCTAAAGACCCCGAGGAAGAATAACGCTTATGTTTTAAACCTATGTTCGGCATCACCTAAAGAAGAAACATGTCTATTGTCAAAAACATCATTTGATGAGTCACAGCTTTGGCACAGACGTTTGGGGCACACCAACTTTAAAAACATGAGTAGATTGGTCAAAGGAAACCATGTCATTAGTCTTCCACAAAAAGAATGTCACTTTGTTGATCACTGTTCAACATGCCTCATAGGAAAACAATACAAATCTTCATATAAATCCCAGCTAGTGAACACAAACAATACTCTATTGAAGCTCCTTCATATGGATCTATTTGGATCAACTCATGTCATGAGTATTGGAAAGAAACAGTATTGTTTGGTGATCATTGATGAGTTTTCACGATTCACATGGGTGTTCTTCTTACATTATAAAAATGAGGCATCCCAAATAATTCAAAACTATATCACAAAAATTGAAAATCAACTTGATCTTAAGGTCAAAACAATCAAAGTGATAATGGGACTGAATTCAAAAATGAAGACATGAGTTCTTTTTGTACAACCAAAGGCATTGCTCATCAATTCAGTGCAGCTAGAACTCCTCAACAAAATGGGGTAGCTAAAAGGAGAAATAGAACACTGATTGAAGCAGCAGGAACAATGCTAGCCGATGCTAAGCTGCCAATCACCTTTTGGGCAGAGGCAGTTAACATATAATGCTTTGTACAAAACCGAACTCTAATTGTAAAAGAAAGCAACATGACTCCATATGAACTACTTTTTCATAGAAAACCATTCATTGGATTTCTTAAATCATTTGATAGTCCTGTCTCAATATTAAACACCCGAGACTATCTGGGGAAATTTTCATCTAAGTCTGATGAATGATTCTTTGTAGGTTATTCTTCTGTTTCAAAGGCTTACAGAGTGTTTAATCCTAGATTAAACATTATTGATGAATCAACAAATGTTCAATTCAAGGAACATTCGTTTCCCAAATCTACAAATGATCCCGACTGGCTGTTTGATATTTACTCTTTTACAAAATCATTTAATCAATTTCACTTGTCTGATGTAGGAAATCTCCATTCAGGTGACACTTCATCAACTGTAGAAAGAAGAAATGACTTTACATTAATTCCTCATACATCTGTTGAATACATGAATGAACACGTTCCTCTCCAAGCTAATCCTATCAGACAACCATCACAAAATCAGAGTGTTTCAACTGAAGCAGGTCTAAGCTTGTTACCATCACACTCAGATGACCTTTCAACTGAGATCAGAAATTAGAAACAAGCCACTCCTCCATCTAAAACACAAAGATCATCAAATGATGAAAGTAATCACAGTGCTGCTGAAGCTGAAGCAGGAGCTAAAACGGAGTCTGACAACCTTCATAATTCAACAAAAATACAAGATGAAGGTGCCTCTGACCATAATGAACTGAATGTCTCCAATCTTGATGTAACTATTGCTGGTGACTCCATTCCAACCACCAGAATACACAAGAATTATCCGGTTGAAACCAGTATTGGTGATCTTAAGGAGACGGTGACAAGAAGCAAGTCTGGTATTGCAAACATCTATTTGTTCTCATGCTTTCTCTGTCAAACAATACCCAAAAATATCATAGAGGCTCTTCAAGACAATAGCTGGATTGAAGCAATGCAGGAAGAATTACTCTAATTCAAGATGCAAGAAGTATGGCTACTGGTAGATCTTCCCGAAGGACAATATACTATCGGTACCAGATGGCTGTACAAAAATAAGACTAATGATAGAGGGATCGTCATCAGAACAAAGCAAGATTAGTAGCCCAGGGTTACACTTAAGAAGAAGGAATTGACTATGACGAAGTGTTTAAACTTGTTGCCAGATTAGAAGCAATCAGAATCTTTCCAGCATATTCTGCATCCATGAAATTCACTGTTTATCAAATGGATGTGAAGTGTGCATTTTTGTACAAAAAGATTGCTGAAGAGGTCTATGTGAGTCAACCATCGAGATTTGAAGATCCAGATTTCCTTTACAGAGTCTATAAGCTTGACAAAGCTCTGTATGGTTTTCACCAAGCTCAACAAAAGTGGTATGAGACTCTGTCATCTTTTCTTCTTGAACATGGATACGAAAGAGGAAAGATTGATCAGACTCTCTTCAAAAGAAGGAAAGGAAAAGACATGCTGTTAGTCCAGATTTATGTGGATGACATCATTTTTGGCTCAACAAACAAGCAGCTCTGTGAAGACCTTATGCATTCAAAATTCCAGTTGAGTGCTATGGGGGAACTCATTTTCTTTCTAGGAGTGCAAGTCCAAGAGACAGCAGATGAAATCTTCATCAATCAATCAAAATACGTGGAAACTATGCTGAAGAAATTCCACTTTGCTGACTGTCAGTCTATCAGAACTCCTGTGGATACTAAAGTGAAGATTGGACCTGACCCTAAAGGAAAATCAGTGGATTAGACTCATTATCGATCTATGATCGGTTCACTTATGTATCTAATAGCCAGTAGGCCTGACATTATATTTGGTGTTTATGTGTGTGCCAGATATCAAGTTGATCCAAAAGAATCACATGTGAATGCAGTCAAGAGGATGTTCAGATATCTAAAGGGCAAATCAGCTCTTGGATTATGGTATCCAAAGGAAGGAGACTTCAATCTTTATGCCTTTACAGTCAGTGATTATAGAGGATGCAACTTCAACAGAAAATCCACCTCTGGCGGTTGTCAATTTCTTGGTCCCAAACTGGTCTCTTGGCAATGCAAGAAACAAACAAACATGTCTGTATCAACAGCAGAAGCTGAGTATATTGCAACATCAGCCTATTGCTCTCAAGTTCTCTAGATTCAAAACTAGATGCTTGATTATGGTTATAACTTCTTGCACACACCAATTCACATTGACAACACTACAACTGTTTTCATAACCAATAATCTAGTTCAACACTAAAAAACAAAACATATTGAAATTAGATATCACTTTTTGAGAGACTATGCTGAAAAAGGGTTAATCAAATTGATTCAAGTACCCACTGAAAATCAATTAGCTGATTTGTTTACTAAGGCATTTGAACCTGGTAGGTTTGAATTCCTGGTTCAGTCAATTGGCATGATTAACCTTGAGTAAAAATAATTCAAAACATCAAAAAAACAAGTCAAAAATACTAGAAAAAGAAAAGAAAGGGAATCAATTTTATGAAGAATAGAATATCATTTGGGAAATGATATAATTAAAGTCGTTATATCATTCACTGTGCTTAATTTCAAAATTGCAAAGACTGTCATGACTTACCAGATATGTTGGTAGGCTCAACTTGGAAGAGAAGATACATGCAGTGATGAATTAAAACTCTTATTCAATAGTGAAACACTCATCACAAAGTACAGGTATGTATTGGCTTATTTGAGTGCATGTGTGTGTAGTAACCTAAACATACAGGTAATGATGCTTTATGAATCTCTTTCACCCACATCAAGTTTCATCTTTGTTTTGCTAAGCAAAGACCTGATGAAACAAGCACATAGTGCAGATGTAATGATCCAAAAGATTCCTAATGAGGAACACATCCAAATTGGATGAATCTACAAAAGCAATACATTCCAGGTGAATGAACAAAAGAATCCTATCATGGATCACCATCCAAAGTGAAGTGAAAAGAATCCCAATGTGGATCATCATGAAAAGGATCAAAGTAAAAGAATCCCAATAAGGATCAATGAAAATGCGATCTCATAACTTAAGTAAACTGGTAAGGAAAGTTGTGAAAAAGTTCTACCATGCATTGTATAAAGATGGTTGATCATTCCATACTTGTGTGTGTGAGGTACATATTGAATAATTCAATCAACCAAAAACATGATAAATATCATTTGCATCAAAATATCAACCGGTATGAGTTTAAGAGGACAAACATACCTTCAATCATCAAGTTCATAAACATGTCCATTTTATCATAAAGGATGCACATGTGCAATGTAAGATTGATATGATCCCAACAAAAGATATACTTCTCTTCATTATCAATAATCAATGTATATACTTGACAAAAAGTTTTTAAATCTTTAAAGTTTCTGTGTAGATGTGGATATAAACTTTAGGGGAGTAATTTAAGTTTTTTTGATTAAATATTTATAGATTGTTACTATCTTAAATTACTTTCTTAAAAACATTAAAAACAAAAGTAAAAGAAAATGCATGTGTTATTGCAGAAGTTATACCATAGTATCTCAGCCTATGCAGATTCTTGGAACCATGAAAAGTCCAAGATCAGTCAAACAATGAGAAACATGTATCACTTCTGATGTATAAGTCAATCCAAGCAAGAATTGACAACTTCAACAGCCAACAACTTCATAAGAAAAATCAATCAATGACATCTCTTCATAACATGAAAAATCAAAACAGTACATTAACTTATGATTAAGTTTAAAAGTTAATGCAGGTAAGTGCATTGGTTAATGCGGGTGAAGGTAACCCATGCTTATAACAATGCGGGTAGCTTTTTATTTCCAAGTGAAACTAATTCGGACAATGATTGTACTCTACCGCATTAGTGTGTTACAAGTATATGTTAGGATCTGGTATTTGACCAAACACCAACTGATTAACGTGTTAAACCAAACCAAATAGTGCAGAATCCTATTTGATTGGCGATCCAATCAGTGAGAACGCACGTAGAAACAATAACGTATTGAATCTAACGTCAAGAATCGATTAGGAATTGATCTACAATGTTCTATGAACTTGGAGTACGAACTTAGAGGCTTCTAGACGGCTAGGGTACGTTTGGAGTCGAAGTGGATTCATGCTTACGTTTTTCCACGATTAGGGGTAGTTATAGGTTAGGGTTGCTCATTCGTCGTGACTGAACCATTAGCATGGTTCATTCGTGCGATTGAGCCATGCGGTTGATCCATTCGCACGACTGAGTGTTCAGTCATGCGACTGAGTCAAACGCATGAAGTTGTTCAGGCGTATGGACTATTTAGCTCATGGACACTCAGTCGCATGGCCATTCGGACGCATGACCACTGTTGGGGCGCATGGTCCAGTCGGATGCATGAGAACTTCACTTCACCAAGTTTGAGTGTATTCAATATTATAACATTATGCATAAGACTTCAAACAATCACAACCCATATAACTAAGTCAATATGTGTTAAACAACTCATTAATGAAATATTAAACATTATAAACACAACCAAACTTCATTAAGTACCCAATAGTTACATAGTGTAAGACATATTACATTCACCCTGGACCTAGATCTATCTATTGTCTAACATCATTCATGATTTACTCAACTTCTTGTACTTAGCTTCTTTGGTGACTCTAGTGTTTATCTCAAAAGCAAAACAGAGTCTTATCACTTTCTAGAATTATAAAGCTTGTACAATACCTGTGGGTCGTAGAACAATGGCCACTTTTAAAGTATAAACATCTTATGCTGACAAGTTAGTGAGCCCAGGGTCAAACACCCTTATGGTTCCATTGTGCCATTCCTGTTCAAGAACTATCACCGCTCCCGTTCTCCAGCGTCGTACCACACCATTTGAAGTGGTGGAGTGAAGTCCGTGCCATCTCACGTATGGAATCTTTAGACATTGTATGTTGTGGACTCCACTTCAGCATGACTCAGGTTTACCGTTATGGCACAACCTCAGATCTTCTGATGTACCTCGTTGGTTGTTGAGGTTTTAAGTTGACCCATCTAGTGTGTTACTACCCCTCTTTAGAGCAGCTTAAAAAACAGCCTGACATCTTACAAAGGTCATCATAATAGCAATTTTTAACTTTGCTACTGGTTGAGCTCAAAACGTGGAAGAGGTCCTTCATATCAGTGTGGAAACTGAATTACTCGATTCCCTTTCACGTTTAACTGCTAAACTTTGCGGTCTGCAAAATGCCCACGCTATATCCTGCCTGCCGACCTTTTGATGTTTCTTGACCTGAATAACTTTGGTGTAGACAGGATGTTTGTAGCGTCTAGCTTCGTTGGGCTCTTAGTTCTGAAAACATCTGCCCTTCGCCTTTTTGGATGTGTACTTCACGCTGAGGCTGTGCCTTCTCTTGGTGTCCTTTTCTGACTCTTCATCCATCATTTCTATAGTCGTAAAAGGGTCACTACCAGAGTGTCTCCTAGATTGGGAATGCAGTTCCCTCTGTCAGGATCAGTGATCACAAGTTTGATGTATTAGAGCGTAACGCAGCGGAATAAGACAAGAATTAGACAAATTGTAGCAAGAATTTGATACTCGTATGCATTAAGAACAAATACGGTTATAACGAGAGAATATATTTCGTAACAAGGAATGTTTCTATAATATCGAATTTTCTGATCAATCATTCTTCTATTACAATAGGTTGACACTCCTTATATAGAGTGCAATCGCTGCTGTTATCACGGGAAAGTGACAACTGGCAGATCTATTACAAAAATAACTAACTCTTAACAAACTACTGAAATTTCACAACTACTGAGAACATATCAGAGTGTTAAGTACAAAATATGAAACTACTGATAAGAAACTACTGAAACTACAACGACTGAAGAAAAGCTCTTCAGTCGTTTTACAAAACTACTGAAAAACATAAAACTACTGATGAGCACAACAACTGAAGAAGTATTCTTCAGCTGTTGTGTCAACTACTGAAGATAAACATAAAACTACTGAAAGGTAAACCGTCACAACTACTGAAGAAGACCTCTTCAGCTGTTGTGACAACGTCTGATACTTTGGTCTTCAGCACTTGTGTCTTCAGACTTTGTCTTCAGCACTTGTGTCTTCAGACTTTGTCTTCAGCACTTGTCTTCAGACTTTGTCTTCAGCACTTGTCTTCAGACTTTGTCTTCAGCACTTGTCTTCAGACTTTGTCTTCAGCACTTGTCTTCAGACTTTGTCTTCAGCACTTGTGTTCAGACTTTGTAATCAGCTGTTGTCGTTAGACTTGTGGTCTTCAGTAGTTGTTGTGACGTCTGTGGACTTAAAGGTTTTTCTGATCCGGCTCATTGGTTCTTTTGGTCCAACAAACTCCCCCTGAACCAATGCAGCCAAAACCTTTAACTTTATTGAGGTCCCACTTATTGTTGGCAGAATGGTTGGTCTTTTTCCTTCTTGATCAGTTGAGAAGATGACCCATATAAGCACTGGCCTGGAATGAGTCTCTGATGATTTGGTTGGCAATGTATGGATGGGAGCTCTGTATTGGGGAATTGGACACTGAGCTGTTCCCCCATCCATGAGACTCACTTCCCATGTATAAGCCTGTAGGATTCTCTGGTGTATGCTCTGAGAAACATAATTTGTTCTTCCATGGTCAGGTTCTCAGCTTCACCATCAAACAATCCTTCACGCCCATACAGCTCTGAGATGTACTTGGCCTGTTTGCCATTTTTGAGCTCAACTGTTGTAATCTGTCTGTATGCAAACTCATCAGGATGAGTCCCTTCAAGTAACAGACTGAGCTCATTTTGTTTGAAGTTCTCAAGCCTCTTGTAGACTAACCCTTTTTAATAACTCTGTTCTCTAACATCTTTTGGGGTGGCTGTTTAGTCTCATAGGCCTTCTTGAAATCTTCTACAATCTCCCAGGGTGATACTACAAGGACCACTGTGATCTCTTCATCTACGATCCTTTTTACTTGGCCCTGTATCTCGAAGGAATGTCTTTCTTTACAATCCTGTGAGCCACCCTAGGATCAGGCCATACTCTCACCTTTTCCTTCTGATATTGAAATGTGTTGGCAAGGGTGTACAACCTCAGAGCTTCTTTCTTCATACTAATTATTGATGAAGAAGCAGCATAAGTTTTGTCGATGCTTTTCAACATCTCATCGTCATGAAGCCTTTGCTGCTGCTCTTCTTCAATCTTTACTCTCACAGTTTCCATCTGTGAGGTGGGAGTGATGGGCATGGGTTTGGCTTTAGGCAATGTTAGGACTGCAGACAGAGGCAGCCTATCTTCTTCCACATCATCCTCTTCTTCTTCTTCTTCTAGCCTCAACACCCTTCTCTTCTTCTTCTTGGGTGCATCATCGGCTGTTGGTTTAGAGGGTAAGGGAGTTGGTTTTGTGGGTTGTGGTTGTGGTTGTTTTGGAGAGGGAATGTTGACAGGCTGAGTTAGCATTTTAGAGGTGAGTGTGGCTTTTGAGTGTTTGGCTAGCTCAGTCCTGCTCCCTGCTCCTGCTTCATTCAAAGCTTCGACTACTAAACCCTTAGTGTATGCTTCAGACGAACAGATCTTGGAGGTTATGGCCAAGATACTGTCCCTGGTCCATGATTTAATCTCGATCAATGATCTCCCAAGATATTTTGCAATGAATCTGATCATGATCTCTAGTCTCTCTCTTTCTAATGCATCATAACTTGCCCATCTTGAGTTAATTTCTTCAACTTCAAGTCTCCTGATCTCTGAGTCAAGCTGTGCAGTATCGAACCCTTGTCTATACAGTTGATCAATAATGGCATCCATTGATTTACTATGTGTAGCATCTGCCATTTTGATCATCTCATCGAGTTGGAGTTCTTTCTCTTTTCCTTCACCCTTCCTCTTCTTATATGTGACATGAAAGTCTTTGTGACTTTCACCCACTTGATCATTTTCGGTTCCCTTCACAGACTCCTCTTCCTTCTCAGTTCCTTTTCTTTCTTTCAGTTTGCTCTTCCTCTTTGCTTTCACTGACTGACTCTCCCCCTTTTTGGTTGCATTGGTTGCAAGGTTTGAGTAGCAGAAAGCCTGGTGCTCACAATCTCCTCCACCAGGGGTTGTATGATTGAGGGAAGCCTCTCATCCATGGTTTTGATCACAATGTCTGTGATCATTGGGGTGATGAGAGGTAGGGTTTGCTGAAAGATAGCAACTGTTTGCTCAGAGGGGTTCTGTCCCTGAGAAGCAGTGCCAGAAACAGAAGCTGGTGGCTTGGAAGTTTTGAGTGGCTGAGTGTGTGGGAGACCTTCAGGTGAAGGTGCCATCTGTGGGTTTATGTTGGTGGCAGATGGACTTGCTTCTTGAGAGAATTGGTCAAGTAGTCTTTGTAGTCTACTGACTTCTTCCTCAAGAATTGTGTTCTGGGCCAGAACATCATAAAAGAAGCCCAGGTCATCATCAGCAGATGCTGAATCACCTGACCTCCTGCTTGTAGCAGGATGTACATGCACTGGGTGTAGACCAGTTTTAGCATGTGCCCCTTTTTCTTGGAACTGGGGACTTCCAGCCTCAGGACTATGTCCTTCATCAGCTGTTGCCTCTAGTGAGGTCTTAGCTATGTTACCAGCCTCATTCTGATCATGTGCTGATTCAGAAGAGGTGGCAGCCTCACTAGATGTTCTAATCTCCATATCCACACCAGGAGATAGAACGTGTAAACCCCGGTGCTGTGGGTTGTCAGAAGCATGGTGATCCTCGTCCTCAATAGCTGTGGTTCTCCCCTTTGTTGGTGGTTGTTGGGGAGGAGGAGAGGCATGCAGCTGAGTCAGCACGTTTGCAATGATAATGGTTGGACTTTGGGGGGCGGTTGCATGGGGAGATGGGGTAAAAGCAGTGTGCACCTGGGGAGAATGGTGCTCTTCAATGGCAATCTCCTCAAATGAGGAAGATCCCATTTTTGTGGTACCCCTTCTGTGGTTGCTGCAGGCTCCTTTTGAGAGGAATCCTGAGCGGCTGTGGCTGGGAGAGTCCTTGATATCCACTAGGGGTTTAACCAGTGGATATAGCCTGCGTTTGTGTTGCAGGGGCATCCTCAGGGGACTCATTTCCCTGAGTAGCCTTTTGGGTCTTTTTTTTTGGTTTGGTGGGGACTTTGGATTTGAGGTGGTGGCTGTGGGTTCCAGCTGCGTGGGTTTTCGCAGCTTGGCAGCCATTTTGAGTGATTGGTCAGAGTTGTGCCGGGAGTATACTTCGGCAGTACAGCCATAGCAGGGACTCCCAGGCCAACAAGTCCCTCAGCTTGAAGCTGGTTTTCAATTATGGCCATTATGAACCGAGGATATAATATCCAACGGTTAGCAGTTTGTTTTTGGGCCATATCCTTGAGCTCAAAAAGTATTTCAGAAAAATTTAAAGGTTGTTGCTCAAGGATGGAGTACATTACCTGTTGCCACCTTGTGGACATTTGATCCCATGATGAAGTCTTGGAGGCAAGGCATACATTTACCATATGAAATATGAGACGTTCGGCATCCGGGAAATGTTTCTTCAGTATGGTAGATGCACTCAGGTTACCCTGGTATCCATGGTGGGCAAATGATTGATCTGTTGTGCCCTTTGGATAACCAGTTGGGAAAGTGGCATCATCCAGATTAAGGGTTTGGCGAAGAGTGTCTGGAGTAATGACCACTTTTTGGCCATGGACAAACGATTGAAGAGACTCTGTGTCATTCTCCTCAGAGACCAGAGTGACGTTTGTCCAGAATTGGTTAAGGGATTCGGCATATATGGTGGGATTTACCAGAAAAGCCGTTTTGTAGGGTGACTGAACCATTAAATCAATGGCGTTGTGAAACTTGGTCCAGTATGGCGATTTGGTGAGATGTGCGACACAGTTTTGTGTCGTGGTTTTTTGCATGGTCGCCATAAAAACTCTGAAGGTGGATAAGGTATTTAAAGGTCGGGTTAGAAAACGACTAAGGTTTTGGTGTGAGTCATCAGTTGTTGAAACTACTGATGACGTGGTATTAACTTTCAAGGTTTGAAAAGGCTGACCGTATTGGTGTGATCAGCAGTTGTTATAAAACAACTGAAGACTTGGTTTTAACCGTCAGACGTTGAAACAGCTGAAGTCTCTGATTTAGTCATCAGTAGTTATAAACTACTGAAGACAGTTTTGACTTCAGGTGATGAAACAACTGAAGACTTGGTATTAGTCATCAGTAGTTGTGAAACTACTGAAGACAGTGGTTTTGTCAGCAGTTGTTGTAAACAGCTGAAGACTTGGTGTTAGTCTTCAGTAGTTGTAAACTACTGAAGACATAGTTTTGGCTTCAGTTGTTTTAATGAACAGCAGTTGTAGAAACAACTGAAGAGTAATTACTCATCAGCTGTTTTCGTCAATTCATAGCTTTTCAGCTGTTTCACACTGTCCTCAACACTTACTCATCAGACTTTCATCTGCTTTTCAGGTGTTTCATAGCATCAGTAATCTGCATTTCTGACATCAGTAGTTGTAGCTGCATCAACTGTTGTGACTACATCAGCTGTTGTAGCTACATCAGCTGTTTTAACAGATAAAGTACTTCAGTACTGTGAGGTATGTAGCCTTCAGTAGTTATAAAAACTACTGAGGGTAAAAACTCATCAGTACTTATATGTGACAATAAGAACTAATGATCATCGGTACTTGTGAGCTGAGATCATCAGTAGTTGTCACTTATTCTAGCTGCAGCATACCAAGCCTTAACACCAGGTTGTGGAAAGTTGAACTATCCAAGGCTTAGTAAAAATGTCTGCAAGCTCATCAGCACTAGGAACAAATTTTGGATCAATCAGACCTTTTCAAAACAATCTCTAATAAAATGGTGTCTGATTTCAATATGTTTAGTCCTAGAGTGCTGGACAGGATTCTTGACAATACAAAGAGCTGAAGAGCTGTCCATTACAATGGGTCTTAGTCTCTGTATGCCATAATCCAATAATTGGTTTTGAAGCCAGAGTACCTGAGATGTACAGCTTGCAGCGGCAATGTACTCTGCTTCAGCAGTTGATGTAGCAACTGAGGTCTGTTTCTTGCTCTGCCAAGAAATCAAGCAGTTGCCTAGGAATTGACCACCAGAAGTTGATTTCCTGGTCAACTTACACCCTGCATAGTCACTGTCAGAAAAAGCAACTAATTTACCAGAATGTCTAGTAGAATACCATAAACCTAGAGATGGAGTGCCTTGCAAATATCTAAAGATCCTCTTGACTGCAATCAAATGAGACTCCTTAGGTGCAGCCTGAAATCTAGCACAAACACATGTAGCAAACATAATATCTGGTCTAGAAGCTGTTAAATACATCAAGGACCCAATCATACATCTGTAAAGTGTTTCATCAACCACTTTACCTTTCTGATCTGTATCCAGTTGTGTGGTGCTGCACATGGGGGTAGAACAGGCTTACAGTTTTGTAAATCAAACTTTTCCAAAATCTTTTGTGTATTTGGACTGATGAATGAAAATTCCATCAGCCTTTTGTTTGATTTGCAAACCCAGAAAGAACTGTAATTCTCCCATGGCACTCATTTCAAACTTCTGTTGCATCAACTTTGTAAAGGCATCACACAACTGTGGATCAGAGGATGCAAAATAATATCATCTACATAAATTTGAACAAGTAGATTATGCTGCCCAGCTTTCTTAATGAATAAAGTCTTATCTATGGAGCCTCTAGTGAAATTATTTTCCAGAAGAAAGTTTGATAATGTCTCATACCAGGCTCTAGGAGCTTGTTTCAACCCATAAAGAGCCTTATCAAGCTTATACACCCAATTAGGATGTTTATTGTCCTCAAAGCCTGGTGGTTGACATACATAAACCTCTTCTTTAATTTTCCCATACAAAAATGCACTTTTGACATCCATTTGAAAAACTTTAAGGTTTTGATAAGCAGCATAAGCTAAAAACAATCGAATTGCTTCCAGTCTGGCTACAGGGGCAAAGGTTTCATCATAATCAATACCTTCTTCTTGTGCAAACCCCTGAACAACCAGTCTGGCCTTGTTCTTAACAATAAGCCCATTTTCATCAGTTTTGTTCCTAAACACCCATTTAGTGCCTATTGCACACTTACCTGGAGGTAGAGGAACCAGTTCCCACACTTGCTGTTTCTTGAACTGAAGAAGCTCAAGCTGCATGGCATCAACCCATCCATTGTCCTTTAAAGCAATGTGATAATTCTTTGGCTCTTGCTGACTGATGAAGAGAGCATAGAAGCAGAATTTGACAATTGACTTCTTGTTGATACGCCAGCAGTGATATCACCAATGATTTGAGACATAGGGTGATTCTTCAGATCTTGATACACAATGAGATCTGTGCAAGTGTTTGTAGCAGGCTCAGCAGCAACAGATGGTGATGGTGAATCATTTCCTTGAAACCAATCAGTGGATGGTAATTCAAAGGAAGTTGAATTTGAAGAAATCTCATCAGCATTTGTTGTGGATGGTGCTACTGGAGCTACAGGACCATCAGGTCTAGCTGAATCAGGCAGTTGATCACTAAACCTGAAGAGGTGAGTACTGCTATCATCATCATCATCAGCACCAGCAGACCACCAGGTGGTGAACTGTTGACAGGAGCAACAGCAGGAGTTTGATAAGGAACATATTGCAGTATGTCCAAATCAAATATCTCCACAGGGCTTTGTGGAATCTTGTCCTTTGGAGATTCATTAAACTTAACATGTAGAGTCTCTTCAACCATCTTTTTCTACAGTTGAAGACTCTGTATGCTTTGCAAGTTGATGAATAACCAACAAAGTACCCTGCATCCACCTTAGGATCAAATTTTTGGAGTTGATCCCGTGTGTTGAGAATGAAACAAGGACACCCAAATGCTCTGAAGAATGAAATTAGAGGGGCCAAATGATGAAGAACTTCATATGGAGTCTTCATCAACCTCTGATTTACTAGAACTCTATTCTGTACATAGCAAGCTGTATTGACAGCTTCAGCCCAAAAAGTCATTGGCAGTCCAGAATCAGCCAACATGGACCTTGCAGCTTCAATAAGGGTCCTGTTCTTTCTCTCCACTACTCCATTTTGCTCAGGAGTTCTTGGGATGCTATACTGCCTCTTGATTCCCTTTGATAAGTAAAACTCATCAAGTGTGTGGTTTCTGAATTCAGTACCATTGTCACTCCTCACACACTTAACTGGTAGGGAATACTGCTTCTCAACGTGTAACACAAAGTTCATAATGGACTGCGCAGCCTCATCCTTTGAATGCAAGAAGAAAGTCCATACAAATCTGGAGTAATCATCCACAATTACCAGACAGTATTTCTTCTTAGCCATACTCATCACTCTCACAGGACCAAAGAGATCCATGTGAAGAAGCTGTAAGCAGGCAGTGGACTTAGGTTCTTCTATGGAGGGAAATGAAGCTTTGTGCTGTTTTCCTTTTAAACAAGCAGTGCAGTTATCTTCACACTTGAACTCCTTCATAGGCAGTCCCCTTACTAAACCATGGTTTATCAGCTGATTTATGTTTTTGAGATTAACATGACCCAGCCTTCTATGCCATAGAATAGATTCTTGAGGGGAAGCCTTGGAAAATAGGCAAGGATGGCCTTTGAGATCTATTTTCTTGGAAAGATCTAAGGCATACACTCTTCCTGTCCTGTTGGCCTTTAGGAGAGTGTGTTCATCCAACACCTTATCAATCAAACTTAGAACTTTGGATGACAGAATCCGACAGTTCTGACTGGTGAAAAGAGCAACATGGCCTTTGTCACACATTTGACTGACACTCAAGAGGTTGTACTTGAGATTTTCCACATGGTTAACATCATCAAACTTTATTTCCCCATTGGAAACAAAGCCTTTGCCGATGATGTAACCCTTTGCATCATTGCCAAATGACACAAACCCCTTCCTTCCTTGAGAGTAGTCATTAAGAAGTGATCTGTTTCCTGTCATATGCATGGATCCTCCACTGTCTACATACCAGATGCCTCTGAGGTATGTTGAAGAACCCTGCAAAATACAACAAATTAGTTAGATTTTGAGACCCAAACCTTTTTGGTTTGGGCCTGTTCTCATCAACAGATGGTAAACTAACATGTTTGTTGGAAACAACAGCCTGAGAGGAAGAAACTGGTGAAGAAAAGGAATCCTTTGGCTTGGACCTCCTTTTCTGTGGTTTCAACATAGGAACATCTAATTGGTTAACTCTTCCCAATAGATGTTGAACCATCATAACCAGCTGTGTCTGATTTTGTGATAAGGCTTTCAGCTCTTCAGACACATTGGCATTGGAGTTTGATTTTGTACCTTCTTCTTTTGAGCAATCTCAGCTGTTACCTGTTTAACCCCTTCCTTTTTGGATTTCTTTTTGGACTTAAGGGTTATAGGATTTGATGTTGCTGGTACAAGTGTGGCTTCAAACTCAGTTTTCATTTTAACCATTTTCTCTTTACTTTCCTCTTTATGTTTGAGTTTGGATCCCTTTTGTACCAACAATCATCTGTAAGATGATTGAACAAACCACATACTTCACATGGTTTCTTCTTCATCTTATGTTGATCATCAACTAAAGAGAATGAAACTACTGAAGACTTGCTCTTCAGTACTTTGGAAGCATTATTTGCTTTCTTGACTTCCTCTTTAGTAGTCTTCAAACTCTTTCTACTGACAGTTTTCTTCTCTTCAGTGCTGACAGTAGTTGGAGTTTGAACTTCAGGTGTTAAATCTTGCTCTCCAGTCCTTTCAGGACTTCCAGAAATAGCTCCTGAGTTGATCATCTCTTTGATCATGTGAGTGTCAGCAGTGGAACCATCAACATCAGCTGATGGGTTCTGAGAGGGCTTAGTGCTGACTTCAACTTTTGATGATGCTCTATCAAAAAGTGAATCACATGATGAGGTGGATTGGTTATTGCTTTCTCCATCAGATTTCACTTCTGCTCTTGAAGCAAAATCTGTAGGAGGAGCAGTGTGATTATAACCAATACCAAACTTCACATTGGAAGCAGATTGCTTACTAAGAAGCATTTCAAAACCTTTGCATGATTGTACCCATCGATCACACTCTACCTGGGTGACTGCAAGGGTTTCTTTGAGACTTCTCTGGTCTTCCAGAATAACCTCTAGCTGGCCTTTTCATCATTTAATTGGCATTTAAGCTTATAAATCTCATCATTTTTACTATTAAGAGCAGACTCAAACTCAGCTTTTCTTTTGAAATGGTTTTCTCAAACTCAAGTTTTTGATTTATTAATGCTACATTTGCCTCTCTAATGGACAAAGGCAGCAATGCATGATTCAGAACATAACTTGGCTTTAGCCTCTGAAGATACCTGAGTTACCTGTGAAGATGATGCATTTGAGCAGGAACCCTCAGTAGACTCCAGGGCCATGAGAGCCAGATTCCCAAAAGGACTGTCACCACTATGTTGACCAGCACCTGTGAACAGTTGTTCATGACCAGATGTCATCCGGTAAACTGCTCCAGTCAACAACTCCAGGGGTGAAGAAGCTGTGTTGTTGAGGTTGAGGAGGTTGATGAGATTGAGATGGTTGAGGTTCTGGTAGTGCATGAGGTTGTGGTACTATAGGAACTTGAACTTGATTTGACTGTGGCATGTAATAACAAGGGTAAGGATATGGCATTTGACCCTGAGGAACAAAATATGCAGGAGATTGTGGTTGAGAATGATGACTAGAATTGACAGGATGTTGCCCTCTGTGTTGTTGACTATTGCCAGGGAAGTCACAAAAGGCAGAGGAATTAGATCCAGATGATCTGCATTCTCTAGCAAAGTGTCCAAGCCTGTGGCATTTGTGACACTTCAACTTACTCTTGTCAAAACCAACTTTGGTTTTGCCAGAGAGTCCTGGGAACTTTCTTCCAGTTCTTTTGTAGAACTTCTGAGATCTGATATTTATCAAGGCCATTTGGCTCAAAATATCCATCTCTTCTAAGTCATCATCAGCAATCCCCTTGAGATCATCCATGATGAAGCATAGATTGTCATTATTACACCCAGTAAACTGACTATCAACACTCACAAACGCAGAATCAGAAGTGTTTGAGGAGAAATCAATATGCTCATCATACTGGCATTCAGATGAAGCATATTCTAACTCATGACCAACCAAGGCAGTGTTGCCTGGTACAAAGTCTTCAGTGAGCTTTCCAGATGAAGACAGTTTTCGTTTCTGTTCTATCTCTCTCTCAAATGTGAGCAATTTCCCATGGAGTTGGGTGAGATATTTTGTCCAAATTTGCACTAGAGCGTAGGACAATAGTATATGTGTCCCATCTCTCAGGCAGTGATCTGAGAAATCTGTTATTCATCTGGATATTGGTGTACTCAAGTTTGACCATTTTTAATTCAGAGATCAAACAAGAGAACCGCTCAAACTGTTGAGTCAGTGTCTCACCCTTTCTATGAGAGAATGTCTCGTATTGTTGGGCAAGGATTTCTCTATTATTTGCCAAGACCTCATCTGTTCCTCCAAATTGTTCTTTCAAGGCATTCCAGAGGTCATGGGCAGTTTCATGATGCATTAGCCCAGAATAGATTTCATTGGGCAGTGCCATGGCCAGAATTCCATGGGCTTTTGCATCAATCTCAAACATTTCTTATCCTCATCTGAGTATTGCTCCCTCCTCTTCGGAACCATTTGATTGGTTTCCGGGTTATTCACCATAGGCTTGTGTGGACCATGTACCACTGATGTCCAACAACCTGCGCTGTTAACAGACAGGTGATGGAGCATTCGTCGTTGCCATATGTTATACTCATTCCTAACCAGCATTGGAGGCTTGGTTGAGGAACCAGTATTGTGAGGATCATTGGAAGGAGTAGTCATTTTCAGTCCAAATACAATTTAATTCAAGCTTTTAAACGTTTTTACATAGACCACAACAGACTCAATGAAAACCAAGAGAAAATCTCAGGATGAATGACCAGAAACACAGAAAATTCAATCTCTATAACCGTTTCTTGCAAAAAAAATGCTAATTCAATCAAACTTGGATCTTGAATAGCAGTTTCAATGATCAATTATTAGATCGATCAATGATTAACCTGCTCTGATACCATTTGTCAGGATCAGTGATCACAAGTTTGATGTATTAGAGCGTAACGCAGCGGAATAAGAACAAGATTAGACAAATTGTAGCAAGAATTTGATACTCGTATGCATTAAGAACAAATACGGTTATAACGAGAGAATATATTTCTGTAAAAGGAATGTTTCTATAATATCGAATATTTCTGATCAAATCATTCTACTTATTACAATAGGTTGACACTCCTTATATAGAGTGCAATCGCTGCTGTTATCACGGGAAAGTGACAACTGGCAGATCTATTACAAAAATAACTACTCTTAACAAACTACTGAAATGTTCACAACTACTGAGAACATATCAGAGTGTTAAGTACAAAATATGAAACTACTGATAAGAAACTACTGAAACTACAACGACTGAAGAACAAGCTCTTCAGTCGTTTTACAAAACTACTGAAAAACATAAAACTACTGATGAGCACAACAACTGAAGAAGTATTCTTCAGCTGTTGTGTCAAACTACTGAACAGATAAAACATAAAACTACTGAAAGGTAACATTACAACTACTGAAGAAGACCTCTTCAGCTGTTGTGACAACGTCTGATACTTTGGTCTTCAGCACTTGTGTCTTCAGACTTTGTCTTCAGCACTTGTGTCTTCAGACTTTGTCTTCAGCACTTGTCTTCAGACTTTGTCTTTAGCACTTGTCTTCAGACTTTGTCTTCAGCACTTGTCTTCAGACTTTGTCTTCAGCACTTGTCTTCAGACTTTGTCTTCAGCACTTTGTTTCAGACTTTGTAATCACTGTTGTCTTCAGCTTTGTGGTCTTCAGTAGTTTTGTGACGTCTGTGGACTTAAAGGTTTTTCTGATCCGGCTCATTGGTTCTTTTTGTCCACACCCCCTTGTAAGTATACTCCGGATAGTGTTGAGCCGTTACATCTTCTTCTATCTCAATCTCATCGACATCCTGAAGCTTCTCGCCTCTCCCTGTTTGCACAGTTGGAGCATCTTCTTAACTCATCACCCGCGTTTAGCTAGAACATTTCAGCTATCTTCTCGTTAGTAATTTGAATGATGTTCTCCTTCTTCAGGAGTCATACATTACGCTCTCCTGCAATACCCTGCAGGTCGAGAATAATGTCAGTTGAGTCTTGACTGTTGAGGGGAGCTGTCTTTCATCTCTTTGGGAATCAGGATCTGCTTGATTTAAACTTCAACATAGTAATCATTAGTTAATTAATCAAGGCTTAATCATTACATTAAATATGAACTTCCATTCATTAATTATACTCATGAACTAAAATACAAGTGATTTTATATAACAAATAAACATCTAACAAACTCGATTGTCCTGGAGCATCGGCTCTTCTTGTGACGGGGCTGATGTGGAGGAACCTTGATCTTGTGCTCTTTTGGTCCTCCTTTCACTGGCAGATTGGCACCCGCAGCAGTGATTCATCATCATCATCATCTCTAACACATCTCCAACACACCATAATCAGTACATCATCACCATCATCATCTTTCATCATCACATCATCATCACTATCATCCCCATCCCCTTCCTTGATCTTAAGTGGCTCTTCCTTGGATCCTTTTTAGGTGTAAGCATGTTGCTGTTATATCCCTCAACTCCTCAATCTTCTTTACTGATAAACATTCTGCTCTTGAGTTGGGACAATCTCTGCACGTTTAACATCCATTGGTGGTGTTCCTGCTGAATATCTGCGGAGCTTGGGCAGTATTAAATCACAAGCTGTCACAGCGAGCATTCTTCTCTTTGTGTGCCGCAAAAGCCTCAGCAACCATACGTAAGTGCCGAGAGCTGTTTCCCTACCCACGGGGAGTCGAGGTGATCTTGATGTGTAGGAAGGATATGATGTGGTACAACTTGGTGGCTAGTAGTGGTGGTGGTGGTGGCAGGGGTGGTGTAGATTGGGGTTGGTATGATGGTGGGATGTGGCTGTAGTAGTGGAGGGTGGAGGTGTGGTAGTGATATTGGTTGCTATGGTAGTGGAGGTAGCTGTGGGGTGGATGGAGTAGTAGATGTGGTGTAGGAGGTGGAATGGTAGATGTAGTACTGGGAGCTGTGGTGGTGATGAAGGTGAGTCGTCTCTTTCTTCTTCTTCATGCCATGGGGCTGAGCCATCCTCTTTCTCCTCGATCCTATCGAGGTGGATGCTCCCCCTAGTACAACGGCTTGCGGATCGGGAGCATAAGTAGGGTCAGCAGTAGTCTCTCCCGATCCACCTGGGCGTTCACAACCGCCCGAAGCCCTCGTTCTGTGGGAAACGACTTTACTTCCCACCGTCCGAGTCAGTGGCTCCTCATCTTCCTCACCAGTCATGAAATCTTGGTGGAACCCAGCGTCTCCACTCTTTCTCCAGGGGGGCGACTGCAAGAGATGGAATATCAGCAGGTGGTCCTACATCTCCTTCATCCCCGCTATCATTGTCATCCGAGTCATGCTCTGGGAGCAGTAGCTTGCTCATCGTTGAGTCCTATCTGTGTGACGCCACGTTACATCTCCCTGCGCTATATAACTCTCATTGGCCAGATGGCCTATCATCTCTTCACTGGGGCTTTACTTGCTTCCACTGTAAACTCTCATACGACCCAGTTCGTATCATCCATGACCTCTAGAACCACAACATCATGGCTTCCTTGGGAAGGATGGAAGCTTCTCATTGAATAAAGATGTAAGAATCTGGGGTACATGCAAAAACCCTCCTTACCCTTAGCTTCCAGATTCTCCATAGGTAAGAGAGATCATGCTCGAGAAGCTGAAAGGATAGTTCAGCACCAGTGCCACATAGGCATTCTGGATCTTGTCTAAAAGATCATCAAATCCACCTCTTCTGGAGGCGAGGCACTTCAATATAACATGTGCTAAGTACTTGTACTGGGGACACGGTTGCTTTTATTGAGCACACCTTACGGTTAGTGGATGTAGCTTGGTGGGATATCAGTATCGTTCCCCAACTCAAGTACTCTCTGGATATCGGCAGCAGTGATCTCGATAGCCATTCCACCATAGATCTTCGTATGCTATACGGCTCTTGGGATCGATCAACAGAAGCATTCTCCCAAAATGCCTGATATAGAGACCTGTAGGCGTGCAAGGAGTAAAATGGCCTTGTGGATCCTTGATCTCCTAAAAATATGATGATCTCTGTAAACTCGACGCCATTCCGAGTAGTATGATCTAGATGAGCACATATGTTGTGCTTAGGTTGATTGACCATCTAGCAGCCATCAATCTAAACACAACACATAATCATCAATACTCACATAACCCAAATCAGTTCTAAGTATTTTGTTTGATTTCATTCTGATTCATTCATGCGAATGAATCATGCGACTGTTGGTCGGTTTATCCTATCCTCACTGGATTCATTCGGGTGAATGAACATGCGACTGAGTTCAATCGGTTGGCTGATCCTGCGATTGATTTAGTCGGCCGACTAGCTCATTCGCATGTCCAATTCGGCCGATTGAGCTATTCTTCCGACTCAATCGTGCGATTGGAGTTCATCCATCTGACCAGTCGCATGACTTACTGTTAAGTGACTTAGGTTTGAGGCTTGACAAACTCATGAAATTAAACATTATGAAACTGTTCGTTAGACTCGCAATCCCATAACTAATAACCTATTTTTATAACCTTATTTTTAACATTTTGCATGGTTTCAGTGGGTTATATAAGCCATTTAATGGTTTGGTTCTTGTTTCATTTGAATATCCCAGAATAGGGCACCATTTCCCCTGATTTCTATGTGGATTTCATCGTATTATACCTGTATCACACACAATCGTCAGAAAGTCAATGGAAGTATAAAATCTTGGTCTAATGAAAATTTGGCAGAGTAACGGTAGGCTACGAATTAAGGGCGATTAGGAGTGATGAGAAATGCGATCGATTGTGGCCCTTTATATACTGACTCTGCGTTCAATCGGCCGACTGGACTCATTCGCTCAGTTCATTCGGGCGAATGAAGCTCAGTCGGGCGATTCCCTCAGTCGATCACATTCAGTCGGCCGACTGAGGCTCAGTCGGTCGACTGACTTAGTCGCACGCTCCCAATCGGACGAATGACCCATTGTGATAATCCATTCGGTGAATGGGTCATACTCATGTCCATTCAGCTGCTTAATGTATGAGTATGGTCCATTCGCCTGATTGTCCATACTCCTGGTCCAGTCGTGTGAATGGGTCATACTCTTTAAAGTTTTCTAACTTCATGACCATTTGACTTTTGGACCCATTTAGACTGTTGAGTTAACATTATGAACACTTGATCATCTCAGACATGATCATTTTAACTTGAAAAACCTTTAATCACCTCAGACATGATCCTTTTAAAACCAATTTGTCGCCTCAGATGTGACCCCAATTGTTGTTTGAAAGCACTTGTGGTCATCTTAGACATGACCCTTTAGATGATAAGGACCCTTATCAACTTCCATGACATAGTTCGATACTAACATACAGAATATGACAAACTTTCTATAGAAATAAAAGAAATAATACTAAAAACTTAAAAATTAGACATGTTTTTGTGTTTTTGTGAGAGTTAATTCTAAGATGTAGTTCTAAGGAATAGTTATTCTGAGAGAGCAACCTTAATCATTTAAACCATACATGGATCAATTTAAGTTGGAATCATATAGGATATTCAAATCATTCAGGACAAGTTATTAAAAAAAACAACTTTGATTCTCTTTCCTTGTTTTTCATCTGGAGTCATTTAGCAATTTAGGTAATCATACTAGTACTATTAGGTCCCCACACTGATTTGAACTTTGAAGAATTGTTGCCATAATGATTGTCAATATACTTGTCCTCTTAAATCCATACACAGACTTTCACACAGTTCGGTGATCGTTTTGAGGTTTGTTTATTTCAAGAAACATTTGTGACTCCCACACTTATATGGTAATCAACATTACTCAAGAGATTTTTGAGTGGCCTTAGGGTAGTGTTCAAGAAGCGACTATTCATAGAATTTTCAAAGAGAAGCCAATCCTCAGGTCAGTGCCATCGCACAGCAGAGAGGCGGCAAACAACAATGAGTTCTAGAATATATAGGTTATGCTTATCCTCAGGTCGGTGTCACCGCATAGCAGAGAGGCACATAATCTATCTTCTTGTTTGAGCAATTTTTCTTCTTTTAGCACAAATCTCACCAACAACCTAGGTTATCAGCTTGATTGTATTTTCATTTTATGTGCTTTTGCTCATGCTTTGGTCTTACACACACTTTTATGGCATTTATTATGCTCGTCACCCCTTGTTGGAATCTTGTTGATTGTGTTAACTAGGGATAGGTGTTTCCCACAGCTTGTCAAACATTTTAGTTTAATCTTGAGATCACCAACTAGTCTAGTCACCTATTGTGTTGAATCTACCAACATATCAGCTGTGGTCTAGCAACCTCTAGTCTACTTCTTTGTGTTAACTTAGTAGTATAGCTAGCTAACTATCATATTTCCTTTTATTTTGCTCAGACTACTCAGACTTAAACTAAACGCATCTTTTCAATTTTGATTTTAAAGTCCAAATGGTTGTTATACCTATGTACTATCATATTCAACACATTAAATTGGTATCAACGTACGATCTTATTATTATCGGCTTGCCTCTCCTTTTCCCCGTTTTTTTTTGTCTTCGACCTATTCTCCCCCTAAAATACTAAAACCCTCAAGGATTGCGTTTTAGAATTTAAGGAGCACGAACTGACACTAAGTGTAATTAAGAACTAACATTAAACAAACCAGAGAATTAAACTAAAGGCACTATAAGTAAGAAATTTTAAAAGACACTACAGCGACGCATCAGACTATACATGGTCATCTTCAGGAATGACCTCACTTTTCTTTTGAACACCATTAATCTCTAACAGATATAGAAAACATGGTTTATCAAAGCCTTTGTATAGAGGTCAGCGCGTTGAAAATCAGTGTTATTTTTATCACATCGATTAAATTCTGTGGACAAAAAGAACCAATGAGCCTAATTAGAAAAACCTCCAAGTCCCACAGACATTACAACTGCTGAAGAAGATCACAACAGCTGAAGACATCAGCTGATTACAAGGTCTGAAGACAAAGTCTGAAGACAAGATATGAAGATTTATGAAAGACAAAGACTAAAGACCAGAGTGATTAGTAGTTGTCACAACAGCTCAAGTATAAACTCAGTAGTTATGATGGTTTTCCTTTTCAGTACTTGTAATTTACTTTCAGTAGTTATAGTTTTAGTAGTTTTAGTTCATTAGTTTTATTTTTTGTACTTAGCATTATGGAGATGTGATAAGTTGTTGAGAACATTCTCAGTAGTTTGCATAGTTTCAGTTGTTGTATAATTCTGTTAGATGTCACTATCAAGTGACATCAGCAGACGTCACATTCCTTATATAAGGAATGTTGACCTAATTGTAACGTGTGACTTTCAGCCACCACGAAAGCATTGAATGAAATTTCCTTTTGCAGAATTCTCTCTCTCTCTCTATAACCGTGTACTATTCCATTGAATATCAATTGACTTCTTGCTAAATTGTCTAATTCATTGTTCGAATTCCGCTGCAATCTACTCTAATTAATCAAACTTAAATCACTGATCTAACAAATGGTATCAGAGCTGGTAATCATTGATCGATCTAACAATTGATCATAGAAACTGCTATTTCGATATCTAAGTTTGATCGAATTAAGCATATTTGCACGAATTGGTTATAGAATGAATTTCTGCTGCTTTCGTTATTGCTTTGAGATTTCTCTTGGTTCGTATTGATTTGTTGGTGTTTTGCGCTAAATAGGTTAAAACTTAATTGAATTTGATTGAATCTAAGAATGACTACTCTTCTAATGACCCTCACAATACTGGCTCCTCAACCAAGCCTCCGATGCTGGTTAGGACTGAGTATAACATATGGCAACGAAGAATGCTCCATCACCTGTCTGTTAACAGTTCAGGTTGTTGGACATCTGTGGTACATGGTCCACCCAAGCCTATGGTGAACAATCCGGAAACCAAACCAAATGGTTCCGAAGAAGAAGAACAATACTCAGATGAGGATAAAAAACTGTTTGAGATTGATGCTAAAGCCCATGGAATTCTGGCCATGGCACAGCTGAATGAAATCTATTCTGGGCTTATGCATCAGAAACTGCTCATGACCTCTGGAATGCATTGAAGAACAATTGGTGGAACAAATGAGGTCTTAGCAAACAACAGAGGAATCCTTGCCCAATAATATGAGACATTCTCTCATAGGAAGGGTGAGACACTGACTCAACAGTTTGAGCGTTTTTCCTGTTTGATCTCTGAGCTGAAAATGGTCAAACATGAATACACTAATAGTCAGATGAAAAACAGATTCCTCATATCACTGCCTGAGAGATGGGACACATATACCATTTTCCTACGCTCCAGTGCAAATCTAGATAGCCTATCTCTCACCCAACTCCAGGGGAAACTACTTACATTTGAAAGAGAGATAGAGCAGAAAAGGAAACTGGCATCATCAGGAAAGCTCACTGATGACTTTGTACCAGGGAACACTGCCTTGGTTGGTCATGAGTCAGAATATGCTGCATCAGAAAGCCATTATGATGAGCATATAGATTTCTCTTCAAACAGTTCTGATCATGCATTTGTTAGTGTTGATAGTCAGTCAGGCTGTAATAGTGACAATTTGTGCTTCATTATGGATGATTTGAAAGGTATTGCTGATGATGACTTAGAAGAGATAGATATTCTGAGCCAAATGGCCTTGATTATATCGGATCTCAAAAGTTCTACAAGAGAACTAGTAGGAAATTTCTAGACTCTGGCAAAACCAAGTTGGTTTTGACAAGAGTAAGTTGAGGTGTCACAATCCACAGGCTTGGGCACTTTGCAAGAGAGTGTAGATAACTGGATCTAACTCTCTGCACCCTTTGTGACTTTTCCAAGCAATATTCACAAAACATAGGGCAACATCCTGCTAGTTCTGGTCATCACTCACACCTCTATCTCCTGCATATTTTGTCCCTCAGAGTCCAATGCCATATCCATATCCCTGCTATTACATGCCACAGCCAATCAAGTTCAAGTTCCTATTGCACAACAATCTCAAGCCTTACCTGAGCCTCAACCATCTCACCATCTCAATCACAACCTCATCACATCTTCATCACCCCTGGTGCTGTTGACTGGAGTAGTTTACCAGATGATCTTTCTGGTAATGAGCAATTATTTGCTAGTGATGGTCAACATGATGGTGAACATCCTTTTGGGAATCTCTCTCTCATGGCCGGGAGTCTATTGAGGGTTCATGCTCCAGTGCATCTTCATCACAGGTAACCCAGGTATCCTCTGAGGCTAAGGCCAAGCTATGTTCTGAATCTTGCATAGCTACATTTATCTCTATTAGAGAGGCAAATGTAGCTTTAATAAATCCAAATCTTGAGCTTGAGCAAACCCTTTCCAAAAGAAAAGCTAAGTATGAGTCTGTCCTTAAAGATAAGATGATGAGATTTATAAGCTTAAATGCCAATTAAATGATGAAAAGGCTAAGTTGAGGTCATTCTTAAGAACCACAGAGATCTCAAGAAACACTTGCAGCTACCCAAGTTGAGTGTGACCGCTGGGTATCATCCTGCAAGGGATTTGAAATGCTTCTCAGCAAGCAAACAGCTTCAAATGTGAAGTTTGGAATAGGTTACAATCACTTGCACCACCTACAGATTTTACTCCAAATCAATAGTAAAACCTGAAGGTGAAAGTAATTTCCAAACCACATCATCATGTGTATCATCCTCAACAGATCACCCAAAATCAAAGATGAAATTAGTGTTGATACCTCACAAATCAATTGCCTGATGGGTTAACTACTGATAAGCACATCAAGCTGAGTACTTCAGATGTTGTCCCTCAAAGTACCTCAAGTACTGAAGGGCAAGTCATAACATCTGAAAAGCATTTCAAATCAACTGAAATAAAAGGATTAACAACTGCTTAGGAATCTATCATACGGTCTTTCAGGACGGATAGAGAACAGCTGAAGAACAAGTCTTCAGTTGTTACAGATCCTTCTGTACTTAACACAAGTACTGAAAGGAGGAAAGTAGTAAAGATCACACCTTCAGTAGTTTCCACTTCAGCAGTTGATCAATCCAAGATGAAGAATAAGCCATGTGACATTGTGGTAAATTCAATCATCTTTCTGATGAATGTTTGGACAAAAGGGTTCCAAACTCAACAGAGATAAGCTTATTAAATGCAGATGGATGAAATGAAAAATGAGTTTGTGACCAAGTTTGTATCCAATCATCCCAAATTGATAAACCCAAGGCTTCACCCAAATCCAAAAAGAAGGATAGGGTTTATCATAAAACAGCTGATAGTGTCCTCATGATAAAAATCAGACTAAGTCTGTGAATTTCAAGGAGGAAATGGTGGGCCACAAGAACTCATCAAAAACAAGTACTGATGTGTCACAAGAGCTGAAAGCTTTAGCTACAAATCAGACACAACTTGTTATGATGGTTCAGCATTTGTTGGGGAGAGTTAACCAACTAGATGCACCTGTGATCAAACCACTGAAAAGGTATTCCAAGCCCAAATCCAAGGAATCCATTTTAGCACCATCTCCACCTTCATCAGTTGTTTCATGAGAAACAAGTTATGGTTAAATCTGTTGATGAAAACAGACCCAAAACCAAAAGGTTTGGGTCTCAAAACCTAACTATTCCTTGTGATGAATGTAGGGTTCTTCAGCATGCCAAAGAAGCATCTGGTATGTAGACAGGGGATCTATGCATATGGCAGGAAGCAGTTCTCTTCTTAATGACTACTCTCAAGGAAAGAAGGGATTTGTTTCATTGGAAATGATGCTAAGGGTTACATCATCGGGAAAGGATATGTGTCTAATGGAGAAATCAGATTTGATGATGTTAACCATGTGGAGAATCTCAAGTATAATCTACTGAGTGTCAGTCAGATGTGTGATAATGGGCATGTTGCACTTTTCACAAGCCAGAACTACAGGATTCTGTCTTCCACAGTTTTGAGGCTGATTGACAAGGTATTGGATGAACATACTCTCCGAAAGGCCAACAGGATTGGATAGTATATGCCCTGGATTTGTCAAAGAAGATTGATTTGAAGGGTCATCCTTGCCTATTCTCCAAAGCCTCTCCTCAGGAATCTAAATGTGGCACAGAAGGCTGGGTCATTTAAATCTCAAAAACATGAATCAGCTGATCCACAATAGTTTAGTGAGAGTCTACCAATAAAGGAGTTCCACTGTGATGAAACCTGCACTGCTTGTTTGAAAGGAAAACATCACAAAGTCTCATTCCCTTCTATTGAAGAACCAAGTCCACTGCCTGCTTGCAGTTACTGCACATGGATCTATTTGGTCCTGTGAGAGTGATGAGCATGGCAAAGAAGAAATACTGCTAGTAATTATGGATGATTACTCCAGATTTGTATGGACTTTCTTCTTGCATTCAAAGGATGAGGTTACTCAGATATTATCAACTTTGTGTTGTATGTTGAGAAGCAGTATTCCTATCAGTCAAGTGTATAAGGAGTGATAATGTAACAGAATTCAGAACATACACTTGATGATTTTTATCTCTCAAAGGGAATCAAGAGGCATTTAGCATCCCAAGGACTCCAGAACAAAATGGAGTAGTGGAGAGAAAGAACAGGACCCTAATTGAAGCTGCAAGGTCCATGTTGGCTGACTCTGGTTTGCCATTGACCTTTTCGGCTGAAGCTGTCAACACAGCTTGCTATGTGTAGAATAGAGTTTTAGTAAATCAGAGGTTGATGAAGACTCCATATGAAGTTCTACATCATTTGGCTCCTCTAATTTCATTCTTCAAAGCCTTTGGGTGTCCTTGTTTCATTCTCAACACAAAGGATCAACTCCACAAATTTGATCCTAAGGTGGATGCAGGGTATTTTGTAGGATATTCATCCACATGCAAGGCTTACAGAGTCTCTCAACTGCAGAACAAAGATAGTTGAAGAAACCTTGCATGTGAAGTTCAATGAATCTCCTAAGGATAAAATTCCACAAAACCCTGTGGAGTTGTTTGATTTGGATATACTGTAATATGTTCCTTATCAACCTCCATCTGTTGCAGATCATGTGAATAAATCATCTTCTGCAGCAAGTCTTCCACCTGGTGGTACTGAAGATGATGATGATATCAGTACTCACCTTTTCAAGTTTAGTGATCAACTGCCTGAGTCCACTAAACTTGATGTTCCTGTAGCTTCAGCAGCTCCATCCACAACAAATGCTGATGAGATTTCTGACTCCTCTACATCATTTGAATTGCCCTCTCATACTTGGTTTCAAGAGTCTGGATCAACATCTGTTGCTGCTGAACCGCTACAAACACTTGCACTGATCTTATAGTGTCCAAGAGCTGAAGAATCACCCCATGTCTCAAATCATTGGTGATATCAATGCTAGTGTCTCAACCAGAAGTCAATTGTCCAACTTCTGCTTCTATGCTCTCTTCATCAGTCAGCTAGAGCCAAAGAACTATCACGTTGCTTTAAGAGACAATGGATGGGTTGAACCATGCCAGCTAGAGCTACTTCAGTTCAAAAAGCAGCAAGTGTGTGAACTGGTTCCTCTACCCCCAGGTAAGTGTGCAATAGGCACTAAGTGGGTGTTTAGAATAAAACTGATGTAAATGGGCTTATTGTCAGAACAAGGCTAGACTGGTTGTACATGGGTTTTCACAAGAAGAAGGTATTGATATGATGAAACCTTTGCCCTTGTATCCAGACTGGAGGCAATTAGATTGTTCTTAGCCTATGCTGCATTCCATAATCTTAAATTTTTCAAATGGATGTTAAAAGTGCTTTTTATATAGAATAAATAAGAAGAGGTTTATGTGTGTCAACCACCAGGTTTTGAGGACAATAAACATCCTGATTGGGTGTATATAACTTGATAAGGCTCTTTATGGGTTGAAGCAAGCTCCTAGAGCCTGGTATGCAACACTTTCAAATTTTCTTCTTCAAAATAATTTCACTAGAGGCTCCATAGATAAACTTTGTTTTTATTAAGAAGTGGATCAGCATAAGCTACTTGTTCAAATTTATGTTGATGATATAATTTTTGCATCCTCTGGTCCCCAGTTGTGTGATGATTTTACAAGTTTAATGAAACAAAAGTTTGAAATGAGTGCAATGGGAGAATTACACTTCTTTCTAGGCTTGCAAATCAAACAAAAGGCTGATGGAACCTTCATTCATCAGTCAAAATATACAAAAAATCTTTTGAATAAGTTTGATTTACAAAACTGTAAGCCCTGTTCTACTCCCATGTGCAACACCACACAACTGGATGTAGATCAGAAAGGTAAAGCTATTGATGAAACACTTTATAGATGTATGATTGGGTCCTTGATGTACTTAACAGCTTCTAGACCAGATATTATGTCTGCAACTTGTGTTTGTGCTAGATTTCAGGGTGCTCCTAAAGAGTCTCATTTGATTGCAGTCAAGAGGGTCTTTAGATATCTGCAAGGTACACAATCTCTAGGTCTTCGGTATTCACTGGACACTCTTGCAAATTAGTTGCTTTTTCTGATAGTGACTATGCAGGGTGTAAGTTAACCAGAAAGTCAACTTTTGGTGGATGTCAATTCCTAGGCAACTGTTTGATTTCTTGGCAGAGTAAGAAACAAACATCTGTTGCTACATCCACTGCTGAAGCAGAGTACATTGCTGCTGCAAGTTATACATCTCAGGTACTCTGGCTTCAGAACCAATTATTGGATTATGGCATTACAGAGACTAAGACTCCATTGTTAATGGATAGTGCTTCAGCTCTGTGTATTGTCAAGAATCCAGTCTAGAATTCTAGGACCAAACATATAGAGATCAGACACCATTTTATTAGGGATTGTTTTGAAAAAGGTCTGATTGATCCAAAGTTTGTGCCAAGTGCTGATGAGCTTGCAGATATATTTTATAAGCCTTTGGTTCAACTTTCCAAAACCTTGTGTTAAGGCTTGGTATGCTGTAGCTAGAATAAGTGACAACTACTGATGATCTTAGTAAACAAGTGCTGATGACCATTAGTAAACATGTCACAAATAAGTACTGATAAGTTTTATTCTCAGTTGGTTTCATAACTACTGAAGACTAAATTACTTAAAAAGTATTGTACTTTCTGTTAAAAGAAACTGATGCAGTTACCACTACTGATGTAATTATAACTACTGATATCAGTAAAATAGATAAGTACTGATGTCCTATGAAACAACTAAAAACAACTAAAAAGTCTGATGAGTAAGTGTTGAGGACAGTATGAAACAGCTGAAAAGCTAAGAATTGACGAAAACTACTCATAAGAATTTTCTCTTCAATCGTTTCCACAAACTGTTGTTTCACCTTAAATAACTGATGACAAAATCATGTCTTCAGTAGTTTCACAACTACTGATGACTAACACCAAGTCCTCAGTTGTTTCCTACACCTGAAGCCAAAACCAAGGTTTTCAGTAGTTTCATAACTACTGATGACCAAAACCAAGTCTTCAGTTGTTTCAAATGTTTGATAGTTAAAACCAAGTCTTCAGTTGTTTTCATACGACTGATGACAACACCAACACTTTCAGTCGTTTTCTTTTCAGCCTTTTCTTAACCTATAAATACCTGCACTTATAGCCGAACGTTTCATTAGCCATTTTCTATCCTTTTCTCTCTCAACAATGGCGACCATGAAACTCAAACCCAGACACAACTGTGTTGCGTACCTCTCGAAATCAGCCTTTTGGAACAAATTTGATAATGCCATTGATCTTATGGTGGATTCCCAATACAGAACCGCCTTTCTTTGAATCCTACCATATATCCCGATTCCTTAAACCAATTTTGGACCAACGTCTCTGTAACAACTGGTGAAAATGATAGCCAAGTCACTCTCCAGTCGTTGGTCAACCAGAAACAGGTGGTAATCACCCCTGACATCATTCGCAAAACCCTAAATTTGCATGATGCCACCTGTATTATAGAATACCCGAAAGGCACCATTGATATGTCTTTCATCAACAATGGGTATGAAGGAGACTTAAGTGCTACAACCATTCTCAAAAAGCACTTCCATGATGCTGAAAGACTTATCTTCCACATGGTGAATGCCTGCCTTGCTTCAAAGACATCTTCATGGGATCAGATGTCCTCACGATGGCAACAGGTATTGTACTCTATCTTTGAACGACAAACTCTAAATTTTTCTGAGATAGTGTTTCTGGAACTTAAGGATCTGGCTCAAAAACCTGTGACAAATAGATGGCTACTATATCCTAGGTTTCTGATGGCCATAATTTTAAATCAATTAAAATCTGAAGGCCTTATTGGTCTTGGAGTCCCTGCTCCAGCTGTCTTAGCTGAGGTATACTCCAGGCATAACTCTGACCCTACTCTCAAAGGGGCTGCCCGGCTGCTCAAACCCAAGCAGAGGGAACCCACAGCGTCCACCTCCAGATTCAAAGTCCCCACCAAACCCAAACCCGAAAAGCCCAAAAAGGCTACTCAGGGAGATGAGTCCCCTGAGGATGCCCCTGTACCACCAATACAGGAAACACATACTGGTTCTAACCCCCCAGTCATGTCAGAGACTCAACCAGCTGAAACCGCACAGGGATCCTCTCCACAGGATCCTGTTGCAACCAAATTTAGGGATACCACATTACTGGAACCTATCTCAGTTGAGAAGGTTACCATTGAAGAGCATCTCTCACCCCGGGTGCAATCTGCTTTTGACCAATCTCCAAATGCAACCGCCCCTCAAAGCCCAACCCTTATAGTTGCGAAATTGCTGATTCAGCTATATTCCTCACCCCTCCCCAGAAACCAATTAACACTGGGAGTACCTCAACGATTGAGGGGGAGGACCAAAATGTTGCTGATAACCCACAACACAGGGGTTATAATGTTCAATCTCCAAGTGTAGAAGAGGTGGTTAGAACATCTGGTCAGCCTGCCACTTCTACTGATTCAGCAAATGAACAAGATGAAGTTGGTAACATATATAAGACCTCACCAGAGGCAACTGCCAATGAAGGACAAAGTCCAGAGGCAGGAAGTCCCCAGAACCAAGAACAAGGGGCACATGCATATACTGATCTACACTCAGGGCATGTATATCCTGATTTAATCAGGAGGTCAGATGATTCAACAAAGACTGATGATGACCTGGGCTTTTTCTTTGATGTCTTAGCCTATAACACAATCCTAGAGACTGAGGTGAGCAGACTCAAACAACTACTAGCCAAAATGTCTCAGGATAAAAGTCCATCTGCCCCAATAAACCCACAGATGGCACCTTCATTTGAAGGTTCACCAAACACACAGCCAATACACTTAACTAAGCCACCAGCCACTGCTTTTGGCACCACCTCTCAGGGACAGAACCCCTCTGAGCAGATGGTTGCAACCTTTCAAAGCTCCTTACCTCTCATCACTCCCATCATCACTGAGATAGTATATAAAGCCATTGATGAGAGGATCTCCTCAAATCTCCAAACACTCCTTCATGATGTTGTTCACAAGTCTCTTTCTGCCTTTCAAGCCCCTGATCCTAATGCACCCAAAAAGAGGGAGACTACTAAGTCTAAGGCAGTGAAAGAAAGGAAAGGAAGAGAGTAGAAGATGAGAAAGAACCAGAAAAAGAAAAGGAGTTGGAGAAAGAACAAGAACTGATCTCAGAGAAACAGCTAATTACAGTGCAAGAGCTGAGCACAGACAAAGAGCAGAAAGATCAACTGATCACTTACAAAAGGAAGAGAAGTGCTGAGTCAAAGTCTGATGGAGAAAAGTCCTTAGAAGATCTAGTCAAAGAAGCTGATAAAGCTCACAGCAGATCTATGGATAAAATAATAGATCAGCTCTTCAGACAGGGTCATGACATAGCCACCTTAGATGTTGAGATCAGAAGGCTGGAGATAAATGAAATTCAAGCAAGAAAGGCTAGTTACAGTGTGATGGATAGGGAAAGGTTGGAGATTATGATTAGGTTTATTGCCAAAAATCTAGAAGATCATTGATAGAGATGGAGTCTTGGTCCAGAGACAGTATCTTGGAGATAAGCAAGAAAATCTGTTCTGCTGGAAGCTACAACAAAGGGTTGATCATCGAAGCACTGGATGAAACAGGTGCTGGGAAGAGAACTGAGATGGAAAAGCTCTCAAAAGCCAAAATCACCACTAAATTGCTAAATTAGCCTTCTCATACTCCCACTCAAAAACAACCCTTAAAGCAATCATCTCTAAAATCTGCCAATTCTATCCCTAAACCAAACCCACCCACAACTCACCCACAAAACCAATTCCATTACCCCAAAAACCATCTCAAACCACACCCAGTAATACACCCAGAAGGAGGAGAAGGGTGTTGAGGGTAGAAGAAGAAGAAGAGGATGAGAATGAAGACATCTGCCAATCTCTGTTGTTCTCAAACTTAAAACACCTGAGCCCAGAAGTCAACAGATGATCACACCTGACTTGCAAATGCCAATGGTGAAGTGAAGATTGAAGAAGTAGAACAGTAGAAGCAGCATGATGAGCAATTTCTCAAAATGGTTGACAAGGACTTCCCTCAGTCCTCATCCATTCAAGCAATGAAGAAACAAGCTCTGAGGCTGTACACTCTTAGGCATACATTCCAACATCAAAGAGAAGAGTGAGGATTTGGCCAGACCCCAGGGTAAGTTCCAGAATACACAGAAGAACATACCAAGTAGATATCATAGCCAAGTGGAAAAGACTTTGAATGCTGCAATTATGTTGGCTATGGTAGTCTCACCCTGGGAGATTATAGAAGAATTCAAGAGAGCACACACTCAAAGACAACCCCTCAATCTCTACTTGAGAACAAAATGATCAAGAAAGGGCTGTTATACAAGAGACTTGAAGATCTTCAAAAGAGTGAACTCCAGTTTTTGCTAGAAGGCTGTCATCCAGATGAATTCGCATACAGAGAGATCACAACTGTTAAGTTGAAGAATGGGAAGACAGTAAGGTATCTGTCTGAATATTATGGCCCTGAGTTCTTCTTTGAGGGAGAAGCAGAAGAACTCACCAAGGAGGAACAAGTTGTTCTCCTTGAGGCCTATGCAAGAGAGTCTTACAGACTCATCAAGGGGAATTAGGTTTCATAGTTGGGACAAGACTCTGTGTCCAGTTTCCCCAAGACAGAGTTCCCTTCCACACTTAGCCAATCAAAAGATTAGAAACCTTTTCCTGGCCTGTGCTTACATGATTACCTCTGAAGCTGATCAAGAGGGTGTTTCTGCCAAAGAATAAGTGGGATCATCAATAAAGTTAGAGGTTTTGGCTGCATTGGTTCAGGGGGAGTTTGTTGGACCAAAAGAACCAATAAGCCTGATTAGAAAAACCTCCAAGTCCCACAGACATTACAACTGCTGAAGAAGATCACAACAGCTAAAGACATCAGCTGATTACAAGGTCTGAAGACAAAGTCTGAAGACAAGATCTGAAGATTTCTACTGAAGACAAAGACTGAAGACCAGAGTGATCAGTAGTTGTCACAACAGCTGAAGTTATTAACTTCAGTAGTTATAATGGTTTTCCTTTTCAGTACTTGTAATTTAGCTTTCAGTAGTTTATAGTTTCAGTAGTTTTAGTTCAGTAGTTTTATGTTCTTGTACTTAGCATTCTCTAAGATGTGATCAGTTGTTGAGAACATTCTCAGTAGTTTGCATAGTTTTAGTTGTTTGTATAATTCTGTTAGATGTCACTATCAAGTGACATCAGCAGACGTCACATTCCTTATATAAGGAATGTTGACCTAATTGTAACGTGTTACTTTCAGCCACCACAGAAGCATTTGAATGAAATATTCCTTTTGCAGAATTCTCTCTCTCTCTATAACCATGTACTATTCCATTGAATACCAATTGAGTTCTTGCTAAATTGTCAAATTCATTGTTCGAATTCCGCTGCAATCTACTCTAATTAATCAAACTTAAATCACTGATCCTAACAAGTTCTTTTCAAAACAGTCACGTATGAAGTGATATTTGATGCTGATGTGTTTGGTCTTAGGATGTTGGACCGGGTTCTTAGTGACTGCAATCGCAGCAGAGTTATCAAAAACTATAGGAGTAGAAGTGAAATGCAAACCGTAATCCCACATTTGCTGTTGAATCCATATGATTTGGGAATAGTAGCTTGCAGCAGCAACGTATTTTGCTTCACAGGTTGACAAGGCAACCGAGGTCTGCTTCTTACACTGCCAGGTTACCAATCTTCTCCCAAAGAACTGACACCCTGCTGATGTAGACTTGTAGTTCATCTTGCAGCCGCCATAATCCGAGTCACTATACGCTGTAAGTTCAAAGTCATCATCATGAGGGTACCATAATCCAAGTGTGGGTGTGCCCTTCAGATAACAAAATATCCTTTTGACCCCAAATAGATGATTCACCTTAGGCTTTGCCTGATATCACGAGCATAAACATGTCTCATACATGATATCTGGTCTGGAGGCAGTGAGATACATGAGAGATCCAATCATCCCGCGGTACATAGTGGCATCTACCAGATCACCGTTCTCATCGGGTGCTACATCATGGTTTGTAGCTAGTGGAGTGCTAGCTATGGAAGCGTTCTCCATGTCAAACCGACTGAGAATATCTCCTACATACTTGGTCTGATGTAAAAAGATTCCATTTGGTGTCAGATCTACTTGTAACCTGAGAAAGAACTTCATCTCCTCCATGGCACTCATCTCAAACTCAGCCTTCATTACTGCTTCGAATTCTTTGCATAATTCTTTGTTCTTTGAACCGAAGATTATGTCATCTACATAGATCTGTACTAGCAGTAAGTCTCCATCCTTTTCTTTGATAAACAGTGTGTAGTCAATGACTCCCCTGTGAAATCTTTGTTTCACAAGATGAGTTGAAATTTTCTCATATCAAGCCCTTGGAGCTTGATGAAGCCCGTATAGAGCCTTGTCGAGTTTGTAAACTCTATCCTGATGATATGGATCTTCAAATCCCTCGGGTTGACTGACATACACTGTTTCTCTAATTTCACCGTGAAGGAATGCACTCTTAACATCTAGCTGATAGACTTTGATTTTCATATAAGATGCATAGGCAAGGAAGATGCGAATGGCTTCCATCCTTGCCACGGGTGCAAATACTTCATTGTAGTCGATGCCTTCAACTTGTCGAAAACCCTGAACATCATTCTTACATTTCAACACCATTTGGTACCAATGACTTTAGCACCTTTAGGTCTATCCACTAGTGCCCATACACCTAACTTCTTAAACTGAAGAAGTTCTTCCTGCATGGCACTAACCCAAGCCTCATCATTTAGTGCTTCACTAAGATACTTTGGCTCAAACTGAGACCCAAAGCAGCGGTATGCACTGTCGTGAAGGTATCCTTTTTCCATCACAGAGGCATAATCAGCGGAGTATAGCTGATTTCTAGTTTGAACCCCTAATCTCACATCTCCTATAATATTATCTAACGGATGATAGATGTTTAGACGTGAGCCAGGAGTTGTTGAAACAACCACCTCAGAGTCAAGATTATGAACAATTGGTTCTGGATCTGAGGCAATAGGAGTCTGAGGTTCTGATCTGGCCGATGCTTGTGAACTTGTGGTAGTCGGAACCTATACATCCTGGTTGATCTGATTATTTTCTTTATTTTCTTCATCAAAGGAGGAGTCAATTATATCAACTGCTCCCCCTGAGTTGGTAGGATCATGACTTGTGAATCTTGAGATGGTGTGTTCAAGACATCGTACATCATCTTGTTTGCCAGCTCGTCCTCTGAAGAAGAAAGAGATATGTTGAAGGACTTGAAGAATCCATCATAGTCAAGAAGTAAGCAGGCCCTTTTCCAGCAGGTGGTGTGATATATCTCTGAACATCAACATTACACCACACCTCTACTTGACCCGTTGAGTTGTTGTAAACTCTTTTGTTCGGTATGTTGTATCCTAAGAAGATCCCTTCATCAACCTTCTCACTGAATTTTCCTTCCTGAGTCTTTTTCAGCAGGTGCACGGAGCGCCAAACGGCTCGAGATATTCCAAGTTAGGTTTACGTCACTGTAATAACTCGTAGCACGTTTTTCCATGGAATTTTACTATCAGAACTCGATTAAGAGTATAACATGCATTTGCCACTGCTTCATTACAAAATTGTATAGGCAGTTTTGAGTCTACAAGCATTGTCCATGCCGCCTTTATCAAGCTGCGGTTCTTCCGTTCAGAAACGCTGTTCATCTGAGGGGTATAAGCCGAGGTAAATTGATGTACAATCCCCTTTTCCTTGCAATAGTCCTCCATCCTCTGATTCTTGAACTCGGTTCCATTGTCTGAGCGCACCTGTCTTACCTTCAGCTTGTATAGGGATTCCAGCATAATTACTAATTCCTTGAAGGATTCAGATGTTTTTGATTTGGATTTTAGAAACATTACCCAAGAGAACCTTGAGTACTCATCAGTACTACATAGCAATATAAGTCGCCTGCGATGCTTCTTGTACTGACTGGACCAAACATATCCATGTGAAAAAGCTCAAGTGGAAGTTGTATAGAATGAACTTTCTTTTCCTTATGAGATTTCTTCATCTGTTTGCCCTTTTTGCACGCAACACAAAAATCCGGGAGTTGAAAGTTTTTGACATTTACTCCTCTCACAAGATCATTCTGGATCAAGTGATTTATTTTCCTTGGATTTATATGTCCCATTCTCCTATGCCAGGAGATGGATTCCTTCTCAGTAGCTTTGGACAAGAAACATTGGACTTCATTATCTGTTGTGGATGCCTTTAAGAGATCCAAAACATAAAATCATTATATCTAGAAGCTGACATTAGGATCTGAGCCTCCTGAATCACGCAGTCCTTCTTTAGAACGTAACACTTCTTGTTGTCAAATACTACCTTGAATCCTTTATCACAGATTTGAGAAACAGAAAGTAGGTTATCTGTAATTGTTGGACATAGTTTACCTTATCAAACTTAACTTTCTCATTTCCCACTTCTCCTTGGGCTGTGATGTACCCTCCTTATTTCCAGCAAATGAAACATGCCCTCCTTTAATTTGTCTGACATTTGATAAGAGAGCTCTGTTCCCTGTCATGTGCCTGGATGCTCCACTATCAACAATCCACGTGTTAGTTTCAGAACTATAGCGAACACCCTACACATTTAATGAAAACATTAGTTCATGTTAGGAACCCAAGCCTTAACTGGCTTGGGTTTCTCTGAGGCATCACATAACACAACTCAACCCACTGACCTTTTGAGGTTAAGGATTGATCAGAATTCTGTGTGTTCTTATTTTCAGGCACTGAGGAGGTTTTTTCTTTCCATAATCTAGATTTATGTAAGGCCTGTTTATGATAAACAGACGAGTGGCTGATGGATTGAACTCTAGGTTCATAATCTCTTTTAGGAGGCGTCACTGAGTTCTCTTAAAAGATCTTGATGTAGATGTAGAAAGTTCAAATTTCTTCCTTGGTGTCTGGTAATAAGGACAGTGAGACGCTATGTGACCGTACTCTCCACAATTATAGCAGGATCTCCTTTCAACTTTATGATTTATTTGTTTTGGTGGAGATATACTTGTCACACGATCAACCTTAGTGTGTTTGGGCTGAGGCACTACTTTGTTAGATGTATGAGTTGGTTTTACAAAATTAATTGTTTTACCTGGTTTTACATCTTTAATCTCTTCTTTCCCTGGACTGTGACATGATGCACGTGATTGAGTAGATTTTATAGTCTTTTTAGGTTCTTGTTTGACTTTGTTTGACCTTGACTTTAAACTAACCCTTTCAAATTCTTTTCCAGGTTAACACAAGGCATCTTTCCTATTGCCTTTGAGGTGGCCTCCTTTTGTTTAGGGTCGGATTCACTTGATTTACTTACGGAATCCGGATCGCTAACAAGAGGAGTAGACACCACGTGATCCTTGATCGGGTTATTGTTAATTGGTTTACTTTTGGTGTTCATCAAGGTCTCAAGTGGTGGTGGAACCACTTTGTATCCCAGTCCCTCCCCATTATTTCTCTCTCTTACTAAGTGTTGGACAATGTGTGATGAGCTTGTCCAACTATGCAGTTTCTATTTTAATGAATTGACTTCTACTTCTAAAACTGATTTTTGCTTCTTAGTATCCTCAAGAGAGTTTAGATAGTACCTAATGTTATTTTCTTGATTAAAGGCAACTACCTCAGTTTCCCTAAGCTGTTTATTTATAGGTCTATCTTTTCCTTGTAACTGTGCTCATTTTGTTTCAATACTCTATTTGCTTCTGTGCATAATTCCAGATCCTTTACTAAGCTATCATTATGATCTAATAGCCTCGCAATTTTGAATCTATAACTTCTCTAAATTTATTAAATTCTACGCAAGCATGATTATTAAACAGTTGGTCAGAAGTACTTACCTGGGATGTAGAAGAAGAATCAGTCATGAGTGCTGGCTTGGTTGTTTCTGGTTCTGGTGGTTCAGATGATGATGCATTTGCAGATTTTTCTTCTACAGGCAAGTAGTTAACCACATTTGCAGTATCTTCAGAATTTGACATTGCGATCTCTACTGCTATATCTCCTTCACTTGCAGAATCATCATCATTATCCTCCACACCAGCTATATTTGACTCTCCTGGTGAGACGAACCGAAAGCTCCAGTCCTGTCCTTCATCTTCGTTAGCATTTAAGGCTTTTGGATCCTTACTGATGAGTCAGCATTACTAGCAGTGGACTTGTCTTGACGGTTAAGTGACGAGAAGGGATTTCCATTTCTTGTCTTCTTTGGTTTTATACACTCCCTCTTGAAGTGTCCCTTCTCACCGTAGTTGAAGCATGTAACCTTTGACTTATCAAACCCAAAGGTTGTGTCTTTTGTTGCAACAAGGTTCTGTCCGGTCTTTTTGACAAACTTTTTAGCTCGTCGGACAACACTTGCCAGAGCCCACATTATGTCCATACGTTCCAACTCCATTTCATCCACCTACTCATAATCTTTATTTGCCAGGTGGTAGTTACCTATCTTTCCAGCAATTAATCCATCGTAGTATTGAACAACCACAGCTAAAAGGTCCATATGTTCTCTGGCCACCTCTACAGTTACATTCCCGAGGTTTTCGGTTTTCAGCTTTGCTGCATTAGCTTCAGGTACTATATTGTTGGACCAAAAGAACCAATGAGCCAAGATCAGAAAACCTCTAAGTCCCACATGGTATCACAACAACTGCTGAAAGCTTCATCAGCAGTTTGACAAGTGCTGAAGACTTCAACAGCTGAAGATCAAGTGCTGAAGAATTCAACAGCTGAAGAACTAAAGTGCTGAAGTACAACAGCTGAAGAACACAAGTACTGAAGCTGAACAGATGAAGAAGACAAGTACTGAAGCTGAACAGCTGAAGAACACAAGTGCTGAAGCTGAAAGACCAAAGTACTGAAGTACAACAGCTGAAGTGTTTATAAGTGCTGAAGATCAACAACTGATGTAAAAGTCTGAAGACAAAGACTAAAGACATCAGCTGATGATATCTACTGAAGTCATCAGCTGATGAAACATCTGAAGGTCAAAGTCTGAAGATCAAGTACTGAAGCCTCAGTAGTTTGTCACAACTGCTGAAGAGTACTTCTTCAGTAGTTGTGATATCAATAGTTTTATATTTCTAGTTTTAGTAGTTTTGTAAAACGACTGAAGAGCTTGTTCTTCAGTCGTTGTAGTTTTAGTAGTTTTATATTTCAGTAGTTATATAACAACTGATAACACTTAGAACTTTTTGTAAGAAGATGTCAGCTGTTTTGACATCTTCAGTAGTTGTGTTTCAGTTGTAATAAATCTGTTAGATGTCACTATCAAGTGACATCAGCAGACGTCACATCTCTTATAAAGAGGTGTCGACCTAATCATAATTGTGACATTCTGTTACCATGAAAGCGAATATTGAATGAAATATATTTGTAGATATTCGCTCTCTCTATAACCGTCTTTGTTCTTTATTGAATATCGTTTTGTTCTTGTGAATCGACTAATTCATTGTTTGAATTCCGCTGCAATACTCTTCAATCAATCAAACATAGATCACTGATCCTAACAAGTGGTATCAGAGCATGGTTAATCATTGATCGATCTAACAATTGATCATTGAAACTGCTAATTGATATCTGTGTTTGATTGAATTAGCGTATTTTCAAGAACTGGTTATAGATAATTGAATTTCTGCCGCTTTCGTTCATTTTGAGATCTTCTGGTTCAATTGGTTGTTGTGTTGTCTGTTCTAAATCTGTTTTAGTTTAACTGAATTTGATTGAATCCGAAATGACGACTCCTTCTAATGATCCTCACAATACCGGTTCCTCAACCAAGCCTCCGATGCTGGTTAGGACCGAGTATAACATATGGCAACGAAGAATGCTTCATCACCTGTCTGTTAACAGTTCAGGTTGTTGGACATCTGTGGTACATGGACCACATAAGCCTATGGTGAACAATCCGGAAACCAATCAAATGGTTCCGAAGAAGAAGGAACAATACTCTGATGAAGATCGGAAACTATTTGAGATTGATGCTAAAGCCCATGGAATTCTGGCCATGGCACTGCCTAATGAAATCTATTCAGGGCTTATGCATCATGAAACTGCTCATGATCTCTAGAATGCCCTGAAGGAACAATTCGGTAGCACTGATGAGGTCTTAGCAAACAATAGAGAGATCCTTGCCCAACAATATGAGACATTCTCTCATAGAAAGGGTGAGACACTGACTCAACAGTTTGAGCATTTTTCCTGCTTGATATCTGAGCTGAAAATGGTGAAACAGGAATACACCAATAGCCAGATGAACAACAGATTCCTCAGATCACTGCCTGAGAGATGGGACACATACACTATTGTCCTACGCTCTGGTGCAAATCTAGAAGGCCTATCTCTCACCCAACTTCATGGGAAACTGCTTACATTTGAAAGAGAGATAGAGCAGAAGAGGAAACTGTCCTCATCAGGAAAGCTCACTGATGACTTTGTACCAGGCAATACTGCCTTGGTTGGTCATGAGTCAGAATATGCTGCATCTAAAAGCAATTATGATGAGCATATAGATTTCTCTTCAAATAGTTCTGATCATGCTTTGTTGGTATTGAGAGTCATTCTGGCAGTAATAGTGACAATTTATGCTTCATCATGGATGATCTGAAAGGAATAGCTGATGATGATCTAGAAGAGATGGATATTCTAAGCCAGATGGCACTGATTAATATCAGATCTCAGAAGTTCTACAAGAGAACTGGCAGGAAATTCCTGGAGTCTCTGGCAAAACCAAAGTTGGTTTTGACAAGAGTAAGTTGAGGTGTCACAAATGCCAAAGGCTAGGACACTTTGCAAGAGAGTGTAGATCAACTGGATCTAACTCTTCTGCACCCTTTGTGACTTTTCCTAGTACTAGTCCATAAAACAGAGGGCAACATCCTGCTGGTTCTGGTCATTATTCACATCCTAGATCTCCTGCATACTTTGTTCCCCATGGTCAAATGTCATATCCTTATCCCTGCTATTATGTGCCTCAACCAAATCTGTTCAAGCTCCATTGCACAACAACCACAAGCATTGCCTGAACCACAGCCTTCCCAATCTCAATCAAAAGTCAACCTCAACAACACAACTTCTTCACCCCAGAAGTTGTTGACTGGAGCAGTTTACCAGATGACATGTCTGGTCATGAACAACTGTTCTTAGGTGCTGGTCACACGGTGGTGACAGTCCATTTGGAATCTAGCTCTTATGGCTTTGGATTCTGCTGATACTTCATCCTCTAATGCCTCTACACCAAAGGTATCACAGGTATCCTCTGAGGAAAAGCCAAATTATGTTCTGACACATGCATAGCAGCATTTGCTCTATTAGAGAAGCAAATGTAGCTTTAATCAACAAGAACATTGAGCTAGAACAAATAATTTCCAAAAACAAAGCTGAATTTGAGTCTGTGCTTAATGATAAAAATGATGAGATTTACAAACTGAAATTCCAAATAACTGATGATAAGGCTAGGGAAGAGATACTTCTAGAGAAGTATAAAGATCTCAAAGAAACCCTTGCAGTTACCCAGGTAGAGTGTGATAGATGGGTACAATCATGCAAAGGTTTTGAAATGCTTCTTAGTAAGCAATCTGCTTCCAATGTGAAGTTTGGCATTGGTTACAATCACACTGCTCCACCTACAGATTTTACTCCAAGAGCAGAGGTAGAATCTGATGGTGAGAGTGATAACCAATCCATCTCATCATGTGATCTACTTTCTGATACAGCACAATCAGAAGTAGCAGTCAGCATCAAGCCCTCTCTGAACCTATCAGCTGATGTTGATGGTTCAAATGCTACACTCACATGATCAATGAGTTGATCAACTCAGGAGTTAATTCTAAAGTCCTGAAAGGACTAGAGAGCAGGATTTAACACCTGAAGTTCAAACTCCAACTGCTGTCAGTACTGAAGAGAAGAAAACTGTTAGTAGAAAGAGTTTGAAGACTACTAAAGAGGCAGTCAAGAAGCAAACAATGCTTCCAAAGCATTGAAGAGCAGGTCTCTAGTTGCTTCACCCTCTTTAGTTGATGATCAACCTAAGATGAAGAAGAAACCATGTGAAGTATGTGGTTTGTTCAATCATCTTACAGATGATTGCTGGTACAAAAGAGGTTCCAAACTCAAACAAAAAGAAGAAATTAAAGAGAAAATGGTAAAATGAAACTGAGTTTGAGACCACATTTGTATCAGCAACATCAAATCCTGTAACCCTTAAGTCCTCAAAGAAATCCAAAAGGAAGGGTTAAACAGGTGACAGCTGAGAGTGCTCAGAAGAAAAAGGTGCAACATAGGAACTTATCAAACTCCACTGGCAATGTGTCTGATGAGCTGAAAGCTTTATCACAAAATCAGACACAGCTGGTTATGATGGTTCAACATCTGTTGGGTAGAGTTAACCAACTAGATGCTCCTATGTTGAAACCACAGAAAAGGAGATCCAAGCCAAAGGATTCCTCTTCTTCACCATCTTCTTCCTCTCAGGCTGTTGTTTCAAATAAACCTGTTAGTTTACCATCTATTGATGAGACCAGGCCCAAAACCAAAAAGGTTTGGGTCTCTAAAACTAACTGATTGTTTATTTTGCAGGGTTCTCCAACATGCCAAAGTAGCATCTGGTATGTAGACAGTGGGGGGATCTATGCACATGACTGGGAACAACTCTCTTCTTCATGACTACTCTCAAGGAAAGAAGGGATTTGTTTCTTTTGGCAATGATGCTAGGGGTTACATCATTGGTAAAGGCTTTGTCTCCAATGGAGAAATCAAATTTTGATGATGTTAATCATGTGGAAAATCTCAAGTACAATCTCTTGAGTGTCAGTCAAATGTGTGATAAAGGCCATGTTGCTCTTTTCACCAGTCAGAACTGTAGGATTCTGTCATCCAAAGTTTTGTACTTGATTGACAAGGTGTTGGATGATCACACTCTCCTGAGAGCCAACAGGACAGGAAGAGTGTATGCCTTAGATCTTTCCAAGAAAAGATCTCAAAGGCAATCCTTGCCTATTTTCCAAAGCCTCTTCTCAAGAATCTAAACTGTGGCACAGAAGGCTGGGTCATGTTAATTTCAAAAACATGAATCAGCTTATCCACATAGTTTAGTCAGAGGCTTACCAATAAAGAGTTCCACTGTGATGAAACCTGCACTGCTTGTTTAAAAGGAAACGCACAAAGTCTCATTCCCTCCTATTGAAGAACCTAAGTCCACTGCCTGCTTGCAATTACTGCATATGGATCTATTTGGTCCTGTGAGAGTGATGAGCATGGAAGAAGAAATACTGTCTGGTAACTGTGGATGATTACTCCAGATTTGTATGGACTTTCTTTCTACATTCAAAGGATGAGGTTGCTCAGAAAGTTATTAACTTTGTGTTGTATATTGAGAAGCAGTATTCCCTTCCAGTCAAGTGTATCAGGAGTGATAATGGAACTGAATTCAGGAATCATACACTTGATGATTCTATCTCTCAAAGGGAATCAAAAGGCAGTTTAGCATCCCCAGGACTCCAGAACAAAATGGAGTAGTGGAGAGAAAGAACAGGACCCTCATTGAAGCTGCAAGGTCCATGCTGGCTGACTTTGGTTTGCCACTGACCTTTTGGGCTGAAGCTGTCAACACAGCTTGCTATGTGCAGAATAGAGTTTTAGTAAATCAGAGGTTGATGAAGACTCCATATGAAGTTCTCCATCATTTGGCTCCTCTGATTTCATTTTTCAAGCATTTGGATGTCCCTGTTTTATTCTCAACACAAAGGATCAACTCCATAAATTTGATCCTAAGGTGGATGCTGGGTATTTTGTTGGTTATTCATCTACTTGCAAGGCATACAGAGTCTTCAACTGCAGAACAAAGATAGTTGAAGAGACTCTGCATGTGAAATTTAATGAATCTCCTTTGGACAAGATTCCACAAACCCTGTGGAGTTGTTTGATTTGGACATACTGTAATATGTTCCTTATCAACCTCCAGCTGTTGCAGATCCTGTGGCTCAATCATCTTCTGCAGCATGTCTTCCACCTGGTGGTACTGATGATGATGATGATATATCAATACTCACCTATTCAAGTTTAGTGACCAACTGCCTGTGTCTGCTAAACTTGATGTTCCTGTAGCTTCAGCAGTTCCATCCACAACAAATGTTGATGAGATCTCTGTTTCCTCTGCATCTTTTGAGTTACCATCAATTCTTGTTTCAAGAGTCTACATCAACATCTGCTGCTGCTGAAGGTTCTACAAACACTTGCACAGATCTCATTGTTTATCAAGAACTGAAGAATCACCCCATGTCTCAAATATTGGTGATATCAATGCTAGTGTTTCAACCAGAAGTCAATTGTCTAACTTCTGCTTCTATGCTCTCTTCATCATCAGCTAGAGCCAAAGAACTACCATGTTGCTTTGAGAGACAATGGATGGGTTAAGCTATGCAGCTTGAGCTACTTCAGTTCAAGAAACAACAAGTGTGGGAACTTGTTCCTCTTCCCCCCAGTAAGTGTGCAATAGGCACTAATGGGTGTTTAGGAATAAAACCGATGAAAATGGGATTATTGTTAAGAAAAAGGCTAGACTGGTTGTACAGGGGTTTTCACAAGAAGAAGGTATTGATTATGATGAAACCTTTGCCCCTGTAGCCAGACTAGAGGCAATCAGATTGTTCTTAGCCTATGCTGCATTCCACAATCTTAAAGTTTTTCAAATGGATGTTACAAGTGCATTTTTATATGGTAAATAAGAAAGAAGTTTATGTGTGTCAACCACCAGGCTTTGAGGATAATAACATCCTGAATGGGTGTACAAACTTGATAAGGCTCTTTATGGGTTGAAACAAGCTCCTAGAGCCTGGTATGAGACACTCTCTACTTTTCTTCTTAAGAATAATTTCACTAGAGGCTCCATTGATAAAACTTTGTTTATTAAGAAGGTGGATCAGCATAAGCTACTTGTTCAGATTTATGTTGATGAATATTTTTTCATCCTCTGATCCCCAGTTGTGTGATGATTTTACAACATTAATGAAAAAGAGGTTTGAAATGAGTGCAATAGGAGAATTACAGTTCTTTCTAGGCTTGCAAATCAAACAAAAGGCTGATGGAATTTATTCATCAGTCAAAATATACAAAGATCTTTTGAATAAGTTTGATTTACAAAACTGTAAGCCCTGTTCTACTCCCATGTGCAACACCACACTGGATGCTGATCAGAAAGGTAAAGCTGTTGATGAAACGCTTTACAGATGTATGATTGGGTCCTTGATGTATCTAACAGCTTCTAGACCAGATATTATGTTTGCTACATGTGTTTTTGCTAGATTTCAGGCTGCTCCTAAAGAGTCTCATTTGATTGCAGTCAAGAGAACTTTAGATATTTGCAAGGTACACAATCTCTAGGTTTATGGTATTCCACTGGACACTCTTGCAAATTAGTTGCTTTTTCAGATAGTGACTATGCAGATGCAAGTTAACTAGAAAGTCAACTTTTGGTGGTTGTCAATTCCTAGGCAACTGTTTGATTTCTTGGCAGAGTAAGAAACAAACATCTGTTGCTACATCAACTGCTGAGGCCGAGTACATTGCTGCTGCAAGTTGCACCTCTCAGGTACTCTGGCTTCAAAACCAACTTCTGGATTATGGCATTACAGAGACTAAGACTCCATTGTTAATGATAGTGCTAGTGCTGTGTATTGTCAAAAATCCAGTCCAGCACTCTAGGACCAACATATAGAGATCAGCATCATTTTATTCGGATTGTTTTGAAAAAGGTCTGATTGATCCTAAGTTTGTGCCTAGTGCTGATGACTTGCAGATATTTTTACTAAGCCTTTGGATAGTTCTACTTTCCAAAACCTTGTGTTAAGGCTTGGTATGCTGCAGTTAGAATAAGTGACAACTACTGATGATTCAGTAGTCATTACTGATGATCATTGGTACCCATGTCACATATAAGTACTGATGAGTCCTTTTCCTTCAGTAGTTTTTATAACTACTGATGGCTAAATGCCTCACAAGTACTGAAGTACTTTATCTGTTCCAAACTACTGATGTAGTTAACCTACTGATGGTTACAACTACTGAAATCAGTATAAAACAATAAGTACTGATGTCCTTATGAAACACCTGAAAATCAGATGCAAAGTCTAATGAGTAAGTGTTGAGGACAGTATGAAACAGCTGAAAGGCTATGAATTGACGACAACTATTGAAGAGAACTTCTCTTCAGTTGTTTCAACAACTGCTGTTTCATTCACAACTACTGATGACAAACACCATGTCTTCAGTAGTTTTTATAACTACTGATGACTAATACCAAGTCCTCAGTTGTTTAATCATCGGAAGTCAAAACCACGGTCTTCAGTAGTTTTTTAACTTCTGATGCCTAACACCACGACTTCAGCTGTTTCAAACACTTCTGAAAGGATAATACCATGTCAACAGTCGTTTAAAACTACTGATGACTACACCACCTCTTCAGTCGTTTTCTCTTACCTGTACCCTATAAATATCCCTGACCTAATCCTTCAAGCTTCATCTTCTTCAAACCTAACGTTCCTCTCCAAAACTTCTCTCTTCTCAATGGTGTCCATGCAAATTAAACCGCGACACAACTGTGTTGCCTACCTTACTAAATCGCCTGTCTGGGCTAAGTTCGATACTGCTATCGATCTTATGGTTCATCCCAATACAAAACGGCATTTCTTCTGAATCCCATACTACATGCCGAATCCCTCCAACAATTTTGGATGAACGTTACTATTATCACTAGGAGAACAACACACACACCATCTCTCCAGTCGGTCGTTAACAACAAAGAAGTGGTCATCACTCCTGCAATAATCCGCCAAATTCTTTCTCTGGATGATGCTATTTTCTCCTGCGGATATCCCAAGGGCACCACAGATCTATCCTTTGCCCAACATGGATATCAAGGCAATCTCAGTGCCTCCACTATCATGAAGAAACCTTCCATGACGCTGAACGCCTAATTTTTCACATGGTGAATGTATGTTTGGCTCCTAAGACTCGTCTTGGGATCAAATGTCGACAAAGTGGCAGCAGGTAATGTATTCTATTCTTGATCAACAACCGCTAAACTTTTCAGAAATAATATTTTCGGAGCTCAAGGATATGGCTCAAAAACTAACTGTTAACCGTTGGATCCTATATCCACGTTCATAATGGCCATCATTACAAACCAGCTTAATGCTGAGAGACTTGTTGGCTTGGGAGTCCCTGCTACGGTTGTTCTGCCGGAAGTATACTCCCGGCACAACTCTGACCAGACACTCAAATTGGCTGCCAAGCTGCGCAAACCCACGCAGCTGGAACCCACAGCCACCACCTCCAAATCAAAAGTCCCCACCAAACCCACCAAAAGAAACCCAAAACGGCTACTCAGGAATTGAGTCCCCTGAGGATGCCCCTGCAACACAAACGCAGGAGATATCCACTGGTCATATCCCCTAGTGGATACAATGACTCTTCCAGCCATAGCCGCTCAGGATTCCTCTCAACAGGAGCCTGCAGCAACCACACAAGGGGTACCTACATATCTGGGATCTTCCTCACTTGAGGAGATTGCCATTGAAGCACCCAACCTTCCCAGGTGCACACTGCTTCTATCCCTTCACCCCCATCCAACCGCCCCTCACAGCCCCAACTTTAATAGTTGCACAAGTGCTGACTCAACTACACTCCTCACCCCCTCCCCAGAAACCACTTACTACTGGGAACACCTCTACAATTGAGGGGGAGGAACACAGTGCAATTGAGAACCCACCGCACAGGGGTTTTACCACTTCTATCTCCTGGTGTAGATAAGGAGCTTAGAATATCTAGTGAGGCTGCCACCTCTTCTGAATCAGCACATGATCAGAATGAGGCTGGTAACATTGCTAAGACCTCACTAGAGGCAACAGCTGATGATGGACATTGTCCTGAGGCTGGAAGTCCCCAGTACCAAGCAAAAGGGGCACATGCAACAACTGGTCTACACCCAGTGCATGTAAATCCTGCTCCAAGCAGAGGTCAGATGATTCAGCTTCGGCTGATGATGACCTGGGCTTTTTCTATGATGTTTTCCCAGAACACAATCCTTGAAGAGAAAGTCAGTAGGCTTCAAAACCTACTTGACCAACTTTCACAAGGAGAAAGACCATCTGCTCCACCAACCCACAGATGGCACCTTCAGTTGAAGGTTCCCCAAACACTGAGCCACTCCAAACTCAACCACCTGCCTCTGCTTTAGGCCCTATTTCTCAGAACAGAACCCTCCTGCAAATAGGTGCTGTACTTCAAAATTCCCTCCCTCTCATCACACCCATAATCACTGCTATTGTAACTAAAGCCATTGATGAGAGGCTTTCCTCAACTTTACAACCCTTGATTGATGCTGCTGTGAAAAAGACACTTTCTGTGGTACAAACCCCTTCCTCCAATGCATCCAAAAGGGGGAGAGTACTACAGTGAAGAAAAGAAGAGGAAAAGAACAGAGAAAGAAGGAAGCGAAGCAAGCCCAAGAGGAGGAGAAATAAAAGCCCACTGCTCACTTACAAGCGCAAAAAAAAGTGCTGAGGATCAACCTACTGAAGACAAATCCTTGGAAGAGCTGGTAAAAGAAGCTGACACTACACACAGCCGATCCATGGATAAAATAATTGAACAACTCTTCAGGCAAGGGTTTGATACAGCCACATTGGATAGTGAGATCAGAAGGTTGGAAGTGCAAGAGATTCAAACCCGATGGGCTGGGTATGATGCTCTTGAAAAAGAGAGATTGGAGAATGATCCGCTTCATTGCAAAATACTTAGGAAGATCGTTAATGGAGATTCGCGCGTGGACCAGGGACAGTATTCTGGCTATAGCCACCGGAATCTGTCTGTCTGAGCAATTCTACAAGGGGATTGTTGAAGCCCTTGATGAGGCTGGGGCTGGTAAAAGTTGGAAATGGCTAAACTTACAAAGGCGAAACTTACTACAAAGATGCTGGATCAACCTTCCCTTCCACCCACTCAAGCACTACTTACTCCTCAATCTCCAAACCAATCTCTAAGCCCAACACCAAACATCCTCTTTCTTCAAAACCAATTCCTTTACCAACCCAACCATCATCCAGTGATGCACCTAGAAGGAGGAGAAGGGTGCTGAGGATGGAAGAAGAAGAAGAAGAGGATGAAGATGATAGTCTGCCACTCTCTGTTGTTCTAAAGCTACCAAAACCCAGAAGTCAACCCATGATCACACCTGAATCTCAAAGGGAAATGGTCAGAGTCAAGATAGAAGATGAAGAACACAGAAACAGCACGATGAGCAACTACTGAAGATGGTTGACAAGGAATTTCCTCGGTCATCATCTATTCAAGCCATGAAAGGGCATGCTCAGAGGCTGTACACTCTCAGGCACACTTTTCAGTATCAGAAGGAGAGAGTGAGAGTATGGCCAACCCCAGGGTGAGTTCTAGAATCCATAAAAGAACTATTCCACACAGATACAATGGCTAGGATAGAAAAACAATAGAATCTACCATCATGTTGGCCATTGTAGTCACACCTTGGGAAATCATTGATGAATTCAAGAAAGCTCATCAAGCAAAGATGACCCCTCAAGCTTTATTGGAAAACAAGATGATCAAAAAGGGGTTGTTATATAAAAAGCTTGAAGATATCCAGAAGAATGAGCTCCAGTTACTCCTTGAAGGCACCCATCCTGATGAATTTGTCTATAGGGATGTAACTACAGTGGAGCTTAAAAATGGCAGGACCATGAAGTACTTATCTGAGTACTATGGTCCAGAGTTCTTCTTCGAAGGAGGAGTAGAAGAACTCTCCAAGGAGGAACAAGTTGTTCTCCTTGAGGCCTATGTTCGAGAGTCATACAGACTCATTATGGGGAAGTAAATCTCATGAATGGAATAACAACTCTGTGTCCAGTTCCCCAAAACAGAGTTCCCATTCATACCTTGCCAAACAAATATCTGAGATTTCTCCCCAGGCCGGAGCTTACATGGGTCATCTTCTCTACTGATCAAGAAGAAAAAGACCAACATTTTGCCAACAATAAGTGGGATAATAAATAATTTAGAGGTTTTGTCTGCATTGGTTCAGGGGGAGTTTGTTGGACCAAAAGAACCAATGAGCCAAGATCAGAAAAACTCTAAGTCCCACATGGTATCACAACAACTGCTGAAAGCTTCATCAGCAGTTTGACAAGTGCTGAAGACTTCAACAGCTGAAGATCAAGTGCTGAAGACTTCAACAGCTGAAGAACTAAAGTGCTGAAGTACAACAGCTGAAGAACACAAGTACTGAAGCTGAACAGATGAAGAACACAAGTACTGAAGCTGAACAGCTGAAGAACACAAGTGCTGAATCTGAAAGACCAAAGTACTAAAGTACAATAGCTGAAGTGTTTAAGTGCTGAAGATCAACAACTGATGTACAAAGTCTGAAGACAAAGACTGAAGACATCAGCTGATGATATCTACTGAAGTCATCAGCTGATGAAACATCTGAAGGTCAAAGTCTGAAGATCAAGTACTGAAGCCTCAGTAGTTTGTCACAACTGCTGAAGAGTACTTCTTCAGTAGTTGTGATATCAGTAGTTTTATATTTCTAGTTTCAGTAGTTTTGTAAAACGACTGAAGAGCTTGTTCTTCAATCGTTGTAGTTTCAGTAGTTTTATATTTCAGTAGTTATAACAACTGATAACACTTAGAACTTTTGTAAGAAGATGTCAGCTGTTTTGACATTTTCAGTAGTTGGTTTCAGTTGTAATAAATCTGTTAGATGTCACTATCAAGTGACATCAGCAGACGTCACATCTCTTATAAAGAGGTGTCGACCTAATCATAATTGTGACATTCTGTTACCACGAAAGCGAATATTGAATGAAATATATTTGCAGATATTTTCTCTCTCTATAACCGTCTTTCTTCTTTATTGAATATCGTTTTGTTCTTGTGAATCGACTAATTCATTGTTTGAATTCTGCTGCAATACTCTTCAATCAATCAAACATAGATCACTGCCTAACATATATATTGGGTGCTAGACAACCCTGGCATTTCTGATCCTAAAGTTGAGGGTTGTGCTGGAACTCCTGCGCTTGAGATGAAGGCAGTTTGCAATAGTGCTCCAGATGTCTTTACTGAAGGAGTAGCATTGTAGAGTGTAGGATTCTGATCGTAGTTTGCCTTTTGAGCTCGATACTTCATTCTCAGCTCCTCTTCTCTTAGTTTGAAAATGAAGTCATTTATATCTAACTTCAAGAGCATTCCATTCTGTCTGAGATTTGAAAGAAACGAACCCCATTTTTCTTGTAATCCATTAGCAAAGTTGGATACCTTATCTTCATAGATAGAAGTAACCACTCCATGAGTATGCATATCACTTATCAAGTGGTAGAATCTATCGGTCACATCATCAAGGCCTTCTTTTCCCATTGAAGAGAAGTTGTCAAACTCCTTCTTCAGTGCTTTTGCCTTGATAGCCTTCAAAGAGGCATTCCCGTCATACCTCTTCTCCAACGCATCCCAATGTTTCTTGGCTTGAGTATACCGAATACTGATGGAAAATATCCTTCAGAATAGGCTGAGTAAGCAAGGCGTAGACTTTCATCTCAGCGTTGTGTTTTACCTTCTGTGCATCCGACATGCCACTTAGAGTAAGTTTTACTCCGTCAGCTCCAACTGGCATGCTGTACCCCAACTCTATTGCCTCCCACAAATTTGTATCCACTCTATTTAAGTAGATTTCGAAACGTTGCTTCCATTGTGGGTAGTCGTCTAACGTAATAAGTTTTGGGGGTTTATTGTGAATCCCTACTTCATTCTCAAACAGTAGTAGATTCTAAATACGTGTATCTCTACTTGTTGTGTATGCTGAAAACTGATCCTCCATTACACTTCACTTTACTATTTAACATGCTGTTGATGGATGCGAATGAAGGTATGCGGTTGGGCTTATTCGGCCGATTGAACAAGTGTGAATGGGTTAATCGTGTGCGACTAAGCAAATGCGGATGAGTCAGTCATCCGAATAAACTAATGCGGTTAAGCGGTCCGAATGAAGATCTCAGTCGTACGAATGAGAGTACGAATGAGTTCAATCGTGCGGTTGAAGGATGCGTATGAACTCAGTCGTGCGATTGAGCCAATCGTGCGACTGAACCTGCTGAAGTTTGTTAATTTGTAGGTTACACTTGTTTTGGCCGTAAAAACTCGAATTTTATCAAACCCTAATAGTCGTATGCCGGAAAAAGTACACTTTTTTATCAGGAAACGTCCAAGACTCTGTTAGACACAAAAAGATTTCATTTTTGATGCAAAAACAAAATTTTGTATCAAAACGATTGAATCAACATGTAATCAAGAGCCTCTAGCTCTGATACCACTTGTTAGGATATGGTATTTGACCAAACACCAATTGATTAACGTGTTAAACCAAACCAAATAGTGTGAAATCCTATTTGATTGGCGATCCAATTAGTGAGAACGCACGTAGAAACAATAACGTATTAAATCTAACGTCAAGAATCGATTAGGAATTGATCTACATCATTCTATGAACTTGGAGTACGAACTTAGAAGCTTCTGGACGGCTAGGGTACGTCTGGAGTCGAAGTGGATTCAATGCTTATGTTTTTCCATGAATTAGGTGGTATTTGTAGGTTAGGGTTGCTCATTCGTGCGACTGAACCATTAGCATGGTTCATTCGTGCGATTGAGCCATGCGGTTGATCCATTCGCACGACTGAGTGTTCAGTTATGCGACTGAGTCAGACGCATGAAGTTGTTCAGACGTATGGACTATTTAGGCTCATGGACACTCAGTCGCATGGCCATTCGGACGCATGACCACTGTTGGGGCGCATGGTCCAGTCGGATGCATGAGAACTTCACTTCACCAAGTTTGAGTGTATTCAATATTATAACATTATGCATAAGACTTCAAACAATCACAACCCATATAATTAAGTCAATATGAGTTAAACAACTCATTAATAAAATATTAAACATTATAAACATAACCAAACATTTTGTATTTCATTAAGTACCCAATAGTTACATAAGTGTAAGACATATTATATTCAGATCAGGATCTAGGTACATATATGTATTAACATTCTGTCTTTTTATTACTTGGGTTTCTTAAAATCAAAGTGTGATTGGTTGCTAGTTTCCCATTTGATCTGTTAAGTGTTCTAACTCACTCTCCTCATTGTGTGTTGTGTTGTAAGTGACCATCCCTTAAACGGTCCTTTAGTTTCCCACCATCACTAACCACTATCATTAATATTCACCTAAAATGAACGATTACCAACTATTTTCTTTTTTTAGTTTGGTATCACTTTTACCATGCAATCATCATCTCTACCTGAACCTATTGTGGTTTAAGCTCACCCTTAATTTTAAACCCCGCCATCATGATCGTCATCTTTAATCTGATACGCAACACTACCAACATTGCGTTCTTGCATCTTGATACTTTGAGGTTGGGGTAGTGATGGAGGTGGAAGTGGTTGGTGGTGGTAGACTTTTATGGTGTTGTTGTTGGTGGTAGGTTGAAGATGAAATGTGAAGGTTGAAGATGTAGTATTGTCTTGTTCATATAAATTTATTTCTAATATATATGTTTAATTTGAAGTGGGGCATGTGGGCTTTATATTTACATTTAATTAAATTAAATTAAATTTGCTTATAATATTAAATGAGGGTTATTTTGATCATTCAAACTTATTTAAGAAAAAAACTAAATTTCATCATGTCAGGACAATTTTTGTTATGTTTATCTAAATTTTAATATTTTCTTGTAATTTCTCATATATAAGGAGTAAAAGTAAAATCCTTACTTATCATGAGACCTTCCTTGTTATTGACTTATTAAGTTAAAGTTAAAGTTAATATAATTTTACCTTTATATGTATACATATACATACATATATATATATATATATATATATATATATATATATATATAAGGTAATGATCGAATGTTAACCCTTTATATTTACGATAATCATGTTAACTTTTCAAGATCAATCAAAGTCATATTGTTTTGATGTAATACCAACATTACACATATACAAAAATATGTTATTTGTATATATGTGTAATCTCGTAAGCATAAAACTTTTTATACCAATATCTTTTATTATTTTTTTCATGGTATACATGTACACTATCTTTAAGTGAGTGTACAAGTTCATGACCAATAATTTTTTCTTTGCTTGATGTATATGAGAATAAGTTTGAATCCTTAAATAAGTGCATTGATTATTAAAGTACCTAACCTCAAACATACTAGAATCACCATAACCATAAGCGTGATTGTGCCACTCACAATTGGCAGCTTTACACAATGATTCAAACCGACTTTTTCTTAGACATAGTAACTTTGTGTTCAGACATTTCAACCATACACATTCTCCCCGTTTCCAAACTTTAAAACTTCATTGTATTTAAAACAAATACTTTGTAAAGATTTTGCCTTTATTTCAAGACTTTTAGTTTTTGTAGGAGAAACAGTAGGGGCATTGCATGTGGTATATATTCTTGAACTGCCTCTGGAATCAAATAAGTATTACTTTGAAAACCTTTATATTAATATGAAGAATTATTAGGTTTTGGCTCATTTATTTGATCGAATATTTAAATTAAAGAAATTTCTCACAATTATATCTATAAATTGGTATTTGAATACTAGAACCCAAAAACATGTATCTTACAAGTAAGAGGAGGATGATTTGGACTCGATGAAGATTCTTGAAGTGCATATGACTTTAATTTATACATTGTATCTTACAAGTAGACCTAAGAGACAGCAGATGACGCAATGAATCAGCCACCTCTAAAGTAGTTTATATAATTTGGTTATCTTTTGATGTAAAAAATTATATAAATTATAAACGAGTTGTTTTAATGAGTTGTTTGTGATAATTACAAATTGCATTTCAAAGTTTCACAATTATCGATTATATATTACAAAGACCATTCGTGAGAAGATTATAAAACAATAAAATAAAAATAGATTACATACCTTACTAAAATCTGACTAGATATTTAAAAGATCATTACAATAATCATACAACTTATAGCAAATTAACTTGCTCAACCTTCTCGTCTTTCCTCAATTCATGATATTTTTGAAATTGTGCATCATATATAACCTTCAAATCGTTAGCATTTGTGTTGTATAGTGTCTCTAATATACACTTGAAAGAGACATCAGATAGTCATCTACTAATCAAAGTCTAAGTAAATAGTTTCCGCTAACAAAAATAATTGCAATTAATTACTTATTAGTGATACCATGAGAAGATAACCAGAAGGGAAAAAATTTGCACAGATAGTGATAGCTATAAACATTAAAACCACATAAAACATGTTAGTAATCAATGTTGTTGTGGGTGGCACTATTATCTAATGTTTACATGGAGTTGCACGTAGCTCGTTCTAGTCTAATGAATTTTTTATTTGTCGGATATCGTGAAACATAACACTTCACCTATGTGCATTTTCATACAGCTCTTCTATAAATGCAGTACGAATAAAACGCTATTCATTTTCATCATGCCCCAAGCCAATTACCACAACTCGAAAAACACAATTACCATGAGCAGATATAACATCCGTACCCAAAATGTATGGGTAGAACACGGATGAAATCTAATTACTAAACTAGTAAAAGTTGTTTTTTCTTCATCCCCTAGGGTATATGAAAACCTAATAGTCTTTTGGGATGATATATCTTTGCCTCTTACTTTGGAAGACATGATTGATTGCGTTGAAATGAGCCTTGTTTAGTCTTCACCGGTGAACTTGAATATCTTGGAGGAATTTGAATATTTTCTCATTGTTGTACGTATAAACTATGTCTAGGAGGGTCTAATATCACATCTTGTTGCTTATTTTTTCTTGAAAAACCCCTTGTACTCTTTTGCATGTTCAGAACTTTTTGATCTATTTTTACGGGATTGATATATGATTTTATAATACCTATGAAAAACATTTTCACTCTTTCTTGTTAGAGAAGTAATTGTTTTGTCAATATCTCCATTTCTTTATCCACATATACTTTCTCCTTTCATATATTTTTCTTTGTCAGTTGCTTTACCATACAAAGCTCTTTCTCGGTGAGTTCCATTATGTATGCATGCCCCTCGAGGTGTTTATCAGGTTCATGATTATGAGTATCATCTACAATAACTATTATCCACACACTTTTTTTACTTGGTACTTTTCTTGTAATTCAAATTGATAATTTTGTTTTTTTGTTGTTAGTTTTTCTAAGAGTGAGTGCTCCTTTATATACTTCATTGTGATCAGATTTCACCCAAATTTAACTACCAACCCACTTATATTTTTTTGATCTTTTTGTGACAACAATATAACCATTTTCATGATCTATATTAGTTGCCCAATCAAACAATCCTTCACAAGATGAAAAATCGTAACAATTTTATATAATATATTTAGTTATTACTAAATGATAGAAGTTTGTAACACTTTAATAATAACCTTAAAACATTATACTTGAAAGGCTAATGCAAACAAAGCAACCAAAGAGCTTCGAACTTGCATGCATGATTTACATGGTAGAAGTTACTTTGGAAGTTTACACTCCTCATAGAAATTGTTTAAGTATAAAATATTCCGACGCCAATGACCAAATCTTCCGAAGCCAAAGATGAAGTCTTCCGAAGCTTCAAAGACAAAGTCTTCCGAAGCCAATGAAGTGATTGATTTCTTCCGAAGACAAGGAAGACATGCTTTCTCTACTCAACATTTGCATAAAGCTGACCCACTTTTTGCTACAACTCTGAAAACTCACCAACTTGTATAAGTTAGTGAAAAGATCCATGCTTTCACAACTGAAGATTAAGGTCTATAGTCTGTAACTTTCTACTTTGTACATTTTATTCTTTTGTAATATATTAAGATGTAAGCTATAGCATGTCATAGTTACTAGTAAAAAGGCAATCTGTCTTTTGACTTTACATTGATCTTGTTGTCTAGATTAGTGTTTCCAGTTGGCCTTCAAAGTATGGCCGACTTTAGATGTAGCATAAAGTATCTCAGGTTCTTGTATTTTATCTAATGTTTTGTAACACTTGTAATTGAACTTAAAAGCAATATACAACATTCTTGAAAACCATATTTATCTCGTTCTTGTTCTTTTGTTCTGTCTCATTACTTACTTGTGTTCTTAGTATCTTCTATTTAATCTGGTTCCTTATTTGACCTGTTAAATGTTCTAACACTCTCTTTATTATGAGACTAATTGTATTAACCACCCTTAACCGATCCTGCAATTGGTATTAGAGCATTTCAAGATCTTGAATGTAAGATCTTACCATCTTAAATCCTCTCAGTTTCACATATATTTAACATCTCAAATGGCAGCTACCACAAAGGATAACATGGAAACCAGTACCATGACAAAATCTCCATCGATACCATGACAAAATCTCCACTAAGCACTCCTATGATTTTGATACTTGGTGAAAAAAAATGGAAGGCTTCATCAAGTCCTAAAACTCCAGGATGTTGAGATCTATTATCTCTAGACCTCATGTACCATCCAACTCTTCAACTGCTACTGCTGGTGGCATGATATCAAAGAAAGTGGCTGACTACTCTAAAGAAGACTAAAAGAATATAGATGTAGATCAGAAAACCATGAGTGCCCTCTAAACGGTTCTTTCCAACTCCAAATACAGAGGCTTCAAGAAGTGTAAGACTGCTAAACCACTATGGGATGCACTAAAGCTCATGTATGATGCCATGAGGGGTCCATTGAAGCAAAAGAGAACCAAATACAGAGGCTTCAAGAAGTGTAAGACTTCAAACTCTATCCAGTAACGCCAACAATCAACAGAGCTCAACCCTTCATATGGTTAAAAAGGATTGTAGAGAACCATAACATCATCTCATCTGCTACCATAATAACTCACAAAAGGGTCCTTACATCACCTTCCTAGAGACACCAAGGGAGAGATACATCTAAGAAAACCCATTCCAAAAAACAAGCTCATCACTAGCCTTTGTGTCTACTGATGTGTAATATCCTGAAATGTCAAAACGAGTCACCAATGCAAATGGACATAATTAGTGGGTATTTAATTAAAAAAATATAAAGGAAGGAAATGGGTTATAGGCTAAATTAAGCTTATGGGCAAGAGCCTATGTGATTAAGGGCCTATAATCAGCCCCTTAACCCACCTAATCAGCCATCATCTTCCTCATTTGTGACCCAAGACACCAAGTTCTAGAAAGAGAGGGTAGAAAGAAAAAGGGAAGAAAACTCAAGATTTGGAGTTTCAAAGGTTAAGGGATTGGGGATCTAGGTGATTGAGCTTTAGACCACAAGAAAGGAGCAAGAAATCAAGGTAAGAATTAGCCTCTAAACCCCTCTATAGATCAAACCCGAATTCTAGGGTTTGGGTTTTGAAAAGTTGCAAAAAATAGCATAAAGGTCACATTTTTACATATTAAATCATGAAAAGCATAGATATAGCTTCATGGATGATAAACTAAGGATTTGGACGTAAAAAGTTACGCTATTGGGGTAAAAGCGGGCTGGTTCGTCATTTCAGCTCGACCTGTGACACGATCTTCTCATCCAGCGAAATTAAGTATTCAAATTGCAAAACTATGAGTTTTCTGCAAAACTATAGTTTTGCAGGTAATTTTGCAGCCATGGAATTCCAATGAAAGTTGGGCGAAACTGCCATGTGAAGCTCGTAGCAAATCTGCCATGCGAAACTGCTAGCGAAACTCGTAACTAATCTGCTTATCTGGCACCAAAATTAGCAGCAAATTTAAGAAGATATTAACCCATGAGGGCTAACTTATCTACAGACAGTGTATTATGATCCTAGCTTAGGAAGCTTAGTTTAGAAGCTACTCACGGTATCCAGGTGAGTCCTAGATCCTCTTATTTGCTAGTTTTTCCATGTTTTAGGGCTATTATGCATGCTAAATATACATTTTCAAATGACAAGATTTTAAGAGGTTTTAACTAGAAGGTCGATTTTTCAATTACAAAGTGTGCTATATAAATGTTTAAAAATAAAATTTCTCCATGCTGCCCCAGCCAGGGGCATTGCCCCTTGGACCCCACTAAGGGTTCCTACCCCTAGGACCCCACTAAGGGTTCCTACCCCTAGGACCCCACTATCAGGGGCTGCCGCCCCCGAACCCCCGGTGTTCGCGGTGGGTCGATTATGTTTTTATGATGAATTGTACATGGTATGTTGTAAGTTAAGTATTATATATTAAGTAGAAGATAATATTAAGTATTATAATGGATGTCACTTATGTGAATTCAATGTATGATGATGATGGATCCGTGTTCATGAGCAGGCTATGTGCCTTGTAGTGTGGATCAACTATCGGGGGTTAGCTACCGTTTTCATGTGTATCGGCACAGATCGACATTCATTGTCGATCACCAGGGAGCTCTTACTTTGTGGAATCTAGTTCATGATTAAATGAAAGATAATGAAAGAACAAAAGATAATGAACATGATTATTAAGACCCAAATGTTATGTAGTAACTAAAACTAGAACTCACTAAAGAAAATATTATGTATTAACTAAAACTAGAACTCACTCAAGATAATCAGTAGGTGTGGTCAGCATAAGAAGGTTAAAGTTTATATTTTCTTATATTAACTAAAACTAGAACTCACCCAACAAAGCTGACTTTTATGTATAATAGTTAGTAGGTAAATGCTGATGCTAAGGATGGCACCAGATTGGGAGCTAGTTAGAGGGCAATGGATGGCATTCCTGTTTATGAAATCTTTAACTCTAGGATAATCACACTTGAATCAAATCATGAAGATTATAGATCAAAATATGATAATCACAATTAAAACCCCTTTGATCTTCAATTAGATTGCAAAATATGTTTACAAGTAATCCCTCAATCTATTGGTCATTCAACCATTATAAACACTAATAACAATTAACCTATTTGTTGTCTAGACTAATACTTACTATTTGCACTTAACTCTCTATACTTAGGCTAATTAATGCAAAATTACATATTAAGCATTAAAATGACTAAAAACAAGATAAAATATATTTTATTCACACAAAATATATTTATTACAATAAAACTCCTAGTCATCTAAATCTTCAACGTCTCATCTCGGTTCTTTGTCACAAACGTGTCAGGTTTAACTTTTGTTGACTTTGATTGTGACGTTGACTTTTGTTGACTTTGACTGTGTTGATAATATAGACTATCTTGTATAGCTCCAACAATACTCCCCCTTAGTCTATCATTATCAACGTCTTCAAACGAAATCAGCACGAGAAGTGAACATTAGAAAGATCTTCAAATTAAAGCTTTTTGAATTTGATGAGAAAAATTATTCATCTCATAAGCTCCCCCTATTTATATGCTCCTCTTTTTTGAGTGCATCCTTTGTAAAGATATTGGAATAGCTTTTCCCAATCTCTAATCTCAAGTGCTTCAAAAGATGTAGGAGAAGGATTCCTAGCTTAGTATCTTCTACAAACTTGAGGAACAGGTTCTCTGATCTGGTACACTGCTTAACTGATGATCGGCCATCACTTAAAGCAAAAATCTGAAACACATTCTGTAACACCCAGTTATTTAAAAAAAAGACAAGACATCAAGAATAAATGAAAGAAAAGCAATAAAGTCCAAGTGGAAAGACTAAAAGTGTCCAAAAGGACAAATCTTTCAAAAGTTGGTGTAAAGGTGGGCATGGCCGCCCACCCTCACTTCATATCACCAGTTTCTTCGGTTTTATAGAGAGAGAGCAGGGGAACTCTCGGCTGAAGAAAAAGAAGAAGAAGAGAAGTTGAATTCAAGGTAATAATTCGTGGTTTTTAAATGTTTATTATGGGTTTTATCCCGGTTATATGTTTATGTGCTTATGTGTTTGTGTATGTGCTCGGGTGTGGGTGTTTGGTGTTGTATTTAGATGTTGAACTCAATTGCCAGCGGGTTAGAAAGAAAGAGACACCCAAGTTGCATCAGGTGAGTTCTAGACCCCAGTTTTTACTTGTTTTAAACTATCTTTGGGGCTGAAAATGTATTAAAACGATTTTCAAAGCTTATGTATGTTTACCCGTATGTATTGTGCATGTCGAATGTTGATTCTTGAATGCTTATAGGTTATTCATGTTTAAAATAGCCCCATTAAGCATAGAACAGATGGGTTTGATGATTGGGTTTGAAAACATACTAGAAACGTGTCACACAGAAGGTCCATGCACCTAGATAAGGCTCATGGCCTGAAAATGCCTTAGAAAGGTTTAAGTGTAATTAATGCACCTGAACAGTAGCCCATGCACCTAAGATTTCCTTAGAAATGTTTAAGTACAGCCCATGTGCCTGAACAGTGGTCCATGCGCCTAGAAATATTAGTCGGACAACTAAGTGCAGGGCCATGCGCCCCAATAGTGCCCATGCGCCCAAGTGGCTCATGCGCCTAAGTGTCCATGCGTCCGAATAACCCATGCGCCTAAGTGTTCATACGCACCAATAATGCCCATGCGCCTGAATAGTTCATGCGCCTAAGTCAAATGATTATGTGTTGGCTGATGCGCCTATATAGTGATGAAACGCCCAAACAGGGCTCATGCGCCCAAATAGTGCCAAAGCGCCTAAGCACTTAGAAATTTTTACAGAATTTTTTGGGAGTCTGTGCTTTTAAGGTTTTGACCAGGTTGACTAGGGCTTATTTATGATGATGTTTCATGCATGGTTATTATTGTTCCTTAATATTGTTATTGCTATTATTATTACTTATGTATGTGACTTTATGTGTTATGTTTATTATCGTACATAAAGTATATCGTAATAATAAAGTGAAAGAGCAATAAAGAATGAAGAGGAACATTAATGAAAATGTTAATAAGTCTTGCAAGCTTACAGGAGGTACACGACCATGTTGTTGTTAGCTCAACTGTGCTGTAGGTTAGCTACCCTATTATGCACACAGGGATAATCAATTGAGATTGGCAGGACCATTGTAGCATGTCCTGGGTGATTGGTCGGCCTTGTACACAGTACACAGAACCCTTTCGAGGGATACATTTGACCCTTTCGAGGGATATAGTTGACCTTTTCGAGGGATATAGATGGCCCATCACCCGTTTTCCATTGTGCATATAGTTGGGGTATTGCTCATTGGTCCATACAGAAAGTGAAAGATAAAGATAAAAGTTTACAGAACAGACAAGGCATACAGTAAAGAGAACGAACAGTATTTGTTCATATAGTTAATGCGTGCTCGCATATACAGTACACAGTTGTATTTTACAGAAAAGAGTATTTTCATATACAACATATACAAAGTATTTTATTACTTATAAAACTAGAGCTCACTCAGCAACACTGACTTTTATACATTTTCAGTTGGAAGGTAATTATTGCTGAGGATGGCACAATGGTGAAGCTACTCGGCAGGGAAAGACTGACATCCATTCGTATTCTCTGTTGCTGTTGTTTTGTAATGCGTTAAAAGAATTCTTTTGTAAACTATAAATGATGATGTATTGCTTAACAACAATGTTTTAAATGAAATGAATGGTTTTTGATAAATCATTTCCGCTGCTTAAGTTTGTATAATTATAATGTGTAGTGTTTTAACTGCTGTGATTGACCAACTGTGAGGTGCCCGGAAACGGGGCCTTACACATTCTCAAACACAATCTCGACATTTCTAATTAGATCATTTCATTTTAACAAAATAAACCTGGGTTTATCTATGTGTAAGAAACAAGCGAACCCGTGTTCGTTTGAACGCAATTTCTGTGAAATGCATGAAAAATGATAAAATTGCAACAACATAATATGGAAGAACTAAAAGAAATTTTGTTATAATTTTTTTATTATATACATTTATTATATCATTTTTATCTCTCATTATTATTATTATTATTATTTAAACCGAGAACTGAATCGATCATGAGATCATATCCTCAAGATATACTTTACAACAAAGATGAATTTAAACATCAACAAGCAATGAGATCACTCTGATAACTGAATCTAATCATAGTCTTTGAATGAATTTTGAAATTTTCAAACAGACCAATAATGATTGCTGATATGTTTGTCCACTTAAACCCATGCCTTATCTTTTTCAACAAGAAGGAGATGATTCGTTAAGGTTCGATTAAATACTTAGAATGCTAGGACCCCACAATCATTTGGCAAAAACCCTCACCCAACCTCAGGATTTCTTGGATTTTATTACGATCTTTATAGAGCAAGGCTTGTGTATTCGTGTGCAAGTAATTATCAATATAATATTGCATTTTGTGATGAATTCATCATTTAGATGATTTGAAACTACTTAGACCAAAATGGTGAGAGCTCCAGGATTATACTCACGTATAACAAAGGAGATGACCATTTAATCATGTGCTGATGAGAGCTCCAGGTCAGTACTATCGTACAGCAAAGAAGATCATCACTCTAGGTCAGTACTACCGTACAGTAGAGGAGATAAGCATAAACACGAGACACATACATACACAAGACATGACTCAAAGATATGGCTTATATGATTAGTATCATGGTATATGAGAGATCAATTCTCAATCCAATTTTTTTTGGGACTCAGTTTTTGTGCAGGCCAAAATGATTGCGTAAATCCAGATATCCTTAAGCATATATTTTAATTTAAATCATTATGCTGTTGTCTATTTATTCTTCAAGCTGAGTCAACCAAACATATAATTAAAAAATCTGTTTGTTTTTCTATTATTTGCAATTAAAAATAAGATGTAAATCAGATAACAACATCCGTTGTCATTTCTCATTTTAAAACACAAGTCATGCAAAAACAAGCATTTCAAGATGATATACAATCATTTCTCAGTCATCTCAAATCATGTTCCTAGTTCTTTTTTATTTTTATTTACTATTCTCTCCCCTAAATTTCTATTTATTCAAACCTATTTTTGTTTTGATGTTTTTTTTGTAATTTTTTCAATTTTTTATATATATTCAAAAAAACCATACAAAAATAGAAATTTTCTAAACACTAATAAAAAAATATGTTTACAAGTAATCCCTTTGATCAAAATATGATAATCACAACTAAAACCCTTTGATCTTCAATTAGATTGCAAAATATGTTTACAAGTAATCACTCAATTTATTGGTCATTCAATCATTATAAACACTAATAACAATTAACCTATTTATAGTCTAGACTAATACTCACTAATTGCACTTGACTCCCTAGACTTAGGCTAATTAATGCAAAATTACATATTAAGCATAAAAATGACTAAAAGCAAGATAAACTATATTTTGTTCACATCAAATATATTTATTACAATAAAACTCCTAGTCATATAAATCTTCAACATTTCGTCTCGGTTCTTCGTCTCGAACGTGTCGGGTTTGACTTTCATTGACTTTGATCTTGACATTGACTTTTGTTGACTTTTACTGTGTTTATAATATATACTATCTTGTATAGCTCCAACAATACTCCCCCTTAGTCTTTCATTATCAACATCTTCAAACGAAATTAGCACTGAGAAGTCAACATTAGAAAGATCTTCAAATTGAAGCTTTCTGAATTTGATGAGAAAAATTATTCATCTCATAAGCTTCCCCTATTTATATGCTCCTCCTTTTCGAGTGCATCCTTTCTAAAGATATTGGAACAGCTTTCCCTAATCTCTAATCTCGAGTGCTTGAGAAGATCTAGGAAGAGGATTCCTAGCTCGGTATCTTCTGCAAACTTGAGGAACAGGTTCTCTGATCGGGTACACTACTCAACTGATGATTGGCTATCACTTAAAGCAAAAATCTGAAACACATTCTCAAACACAATCTCGATATTTCTAATTAGATCATTTCATTTTAACAAAATAAACCCGTGTTTATATGTGTGTGAAAAACAAGTGAACCCGTGTTTATTTGAACGCAATTTCTGTGAATTGCATGAAAAATAATAAAATTGTAACAACGTAATATGGAAGACCTAAAAGAAATTGAAATGAAATTTTGTTATAATTTTTTTATTTATTATTATTATATATATTTAATATAACATTTTTTATCTATTATTTTTGTTGTTTTTTTATTTTTTTTAAACCAAAAACTTTCGATCATGAGATCACATCCTTAAGATATACTTTAGCACAAAGATGAAATTAATCATCGACAAGCAATGAGATCACACCGATAACTGAATCAAATCACAATCTTTGAATGATTTTAAAATTCTCAAACAGATCAATAACGATTGCTCATATGTTTGTCCACTTAAACTCATGCCCTATCTTTTTCAACAAGTAGGAAATGATTCGTTAAGGTTCAATTAAATACTTTAGAATACTAGGACCCCATAATCATTTGGCAAAACCCCTCACCCAACCTCAGGATTTCTTGAATTTTGTTATGATCTTTATAGAGCAAGGCCTGTGCATTATTGTGCAAGTGATTATCAACAGAATATTGCATTCTGTGATGAATTCATCGTTTAGATGATTTGACACTACTTAGAAGAAAATGGTGATAGCTCCAGGTCTATACTCACGTATAACAAAGGAGATGACCATTTAATCATATGCCAATAAGAGCTCCAGGTTAGTACTATCGTACAGCAAAGGAGATCATCACTCCAGGTCAGTACTTCCATACAGCAGAGGAGATTAGCACAAACACAAGACACATAAATACACCAATCATGGCTCAAAGATATGACTTATATGATTTGTATCATGGTGGGTAAAAAGATCAATTCTCAATCCAATTTTTGTCGGGATTCAGTTTTCATGCAGACCAAAATGATTGCGTAAATCCAGACATCCTTAAGCATATATTTTAATTTAAATCATTATGCTACTATTTACTTTATTCTTCAGGTTGTGTCTACCAATAATATCATTAAAGAAATCTGTTTTTTCTATTATTTGCAATTAAAAATATGTAAGGCCCTATTCCCAGAGACCTCACAGTTGGTCATTCACAGCATTAAACGTATTAAACATTATAAATTTACACGATTAAGCAACGAAATTATTTTAACAAAAGCCATTCATTTCATTAAAAACACTGTTGTTGAGCAATACACTATTGTTTAATCGAATACAAAAGAATTGTTTAATTGCATTACAAAACAACAGCAATAATAAGTATGAATGGATGTCAGTCTTTCCCTGCCGAGTAGCTTCACTGAAAACTTCATCTCTTTATACGTGAGCATGCATTAAAAATTTACCTTCCAACTGAAAATGTATAAAAGTCAGCATTCCTGAGTGAGTTCTAGTTTTAAAAGTAATAAAATACTTTCTGTAGGTATACATATGAAAATACTCTTTTTATGAAAACTTCATCTCTTTATACGTGAGCACACATTAACTATACAATTAGGTAATGCTTTTCTCTTTACTGATGCTTTGTTTATTCTGTACTCTTTTATATTTATCTTTCACTGTCTATGTGGACCAATGAGCAATACCCTAAACTATGTGCGTGGGGGAAATGGTGCTGGGCCCTCTATTCACATAAGGGGCTGTACATACTGAATACAAGGCTGGCCCAGACACCTAGGGTATGCTGCAAAGGTCCGCCAATCTCAATTGACTGGCCCCGTGTGCATCTTAGGGTAGCTAACCCGCATCATAGTTGAGCTAACAACCTCATGGTCGTGCGCCTCCTATAAGCTTGCAAGAGTTGTTAACTTTTTAAATTAAGTTCAACTTCTCTTCTTTATTACTCTTTCACTTTATTATTATTAGTAATACTTCACATTACAATAATAAACACGCCACGTAAAGTCATGCACTAATAGTAATAATATTGATAATAATATTAATAATAATAATAAGGAACAATCATAAGGCAATCATAATAATGCATGAAACCAAGCATTTATAAGCCTATTCAAACCTCGGTCCAAACCCTAGAAGCACAGGCTCCCAAAAATTCTTTAATAAACTCTAAGTGTTTAGGCGCTTTGACACTATTTGGGCGCATGGGCCCTGTTCGGGCGTTTTATCACGATGCAGGCACATTAGCCAACACTTAACCCTTTCAACACTTAGGCGCATGAGCTATTTCAGGCGCATGGATACTATTCGGGCGTATGGTCCATTCGGACGCATGGACACTTAGACGCATGGGCTATTCGAGCGTATGGAAACTTAGGCGCATGGGTTCTTTAGACGCATGGGCACTATTGGGGCGCATGGCCCTACACTTAGTCGTCCGACTAATATTCTAGGCGCATGAAGGCAATGTTCAGGCACATGAGTTACACTTAATCATTTCTAAGGCATTTCCGGGTACATGGGCCTTATTTAGGCGCATGAACGTTCTGTTCAACATGTTATTAGGATAATTCCAAACCCAAACATCACGCTTATTTGTTCTAAGCTTACTTAGGCTATTCTAAGCATGAACAACCTATGAAATTCTAAGGAACATCATCAAACATGCATAATACATACGGGTATACATACATAAACATTGTAAAATCGTTTTAATACATTTTCAGCCCCAAGAAGAGTTTAAAACAAGTAAAACTGGGGTCTAGAAACTCACCTGGTGCAACTTTGGTGGTTTCTTCCTTCTAACCCGTTTGCAAATGAGTTTGAACACCTAGAAACCCATAAAACACACACACATGACCACACACAAGCACATAAGCATATACCTAAGACAAAACCCATCATAAACACTTTAAAACTCTGAATTCTTACCTTGAATTCAGCCTCCTCTTTTCTTCTTCTTCAAAAACCGAGAGTGTTTCTGCTCTCTTCCTTTCTCTCTGTAAAATGACCAAAGATTTGGGTGTAGAAAAGGTGATGGCGGCCATGCCATCTTTATCACCAACCTTCCAAAGATTTTGTCCTTTTGGACACTTTTAGTCCCTCCACTTGGGCTTTATTGTTTTTCTTTCTTTTTATTCTTCATTTCTTGTCTTTCTTTAAAAGGAATAACCAGGTGTTACAAAATACAATGTGAATCAGATAACAGCATCAGTTACTACCATTTCTCATTTTATAAATGCAAGTATGCAAAAACAAGCATATGAAAAAGATATACAATCATTTCTCAGTCATATCAGATCAAATTCCCAGTTCTTTTTTCATTTTTATTTACGTATTGTAGATATACTCTACCCTTAAATTTTATTTTTCTAAACCATTTTTTAATTTATTTTTTATGTTTTTTTAAATTTTTTGTAAACTTTACAAAAATAGAAATTTATCGAAGAAGGTCTTCCAAACTACACTGATTATCAAGAGAAGAAATGAATTATGAAGAAACATGCAGTGATTGTGAAGTGAGAACTGTGATTGTGCATATAAAAATCTAGATTGTGGATAAAATACCATGACCTTAACCTGTTTGTTCCGCCTCAAATTGAATTAGGAACAATCTCTGTCAATAAACCGGATTACTAACAGTCCTCCTGAATTGAACCTGCACTCATTAACAAATTAGTTTGAAAAGGGAACCCAGGCCATCGTAATCCTGGAGTTCCTTTTTCATCAATATAAGAACCTGCTTCTACATACAACCGTTTAAACAATCTGGGATATCCGTATCCTTCTTTTTAATTTGCCACTTTTGTTTCGATTCAATTAATTTGGATTTGAATTAATTAAATTTGGAAAACATTTTCTGTTTAACACCAGAAAGAAATGAATTTGGTTTTGAACCTTTGGTTATTTTCATCTTTGAATCATATGAAACCAGCTTCATATGAAAAGATTTGGATAGAGAGTTTTTCATCCAACCATTCAAAGATGTGTGCTTTTTACCTCTTGAACCAGAGAAGCAACCCGTGTTGCCTTTACCATCTAGACATTCTTTGTAGACTTACATTTAGAGAAGCAATTCGTTTGCCTTTACCATTCGAAGCAAGCCTTTGAGTATATTTCTTTACCACATGACCTTCTTTTCCACACTCAAAACCTGCCTTGAAAGGCTTTTGATGTTTTGTAGTCCCGTGTTGTATAGGTGGTGATAAGGATTGCTTTGAGCTTGTAGTAGATTCATGCTTGTTCTGAAGTTTCTTGTGCTAAACAGGGAATGAGATCTTCACAAATTGACTGGGTTGTTTTGCAGTTGGAGATAAGATCCGTATAGGTCTTGATTCAGCTTTTGGAAGCTTTTGAGACTTGATACTCTCAGGAGATATTTTGATTTGTGAGGAACCAACATGCTCCTTTGTGATTGATTCATCATCTGAGCTTATCCAGTCTCGTATACACAAACCTTTCTCTAGCGGAACTTGATTGGCACCTCCTATTGTGTTGGCTTTGATTATAGGATTTTGATTGCTTGATAATTCCACAACTGTTCCTTCTTTTACAAACCTGACAGGAACAAACAAAGGAATATTACCCGTTTTGAATTTGTTGAAGAAGGTTGGAGAAGCAACTGATATTAGTGTTGGACCATCAGAGGTGGAATCGTCATTAAGTTTCTTATCAGACCCCTACCTGAGAAATCCCACACCTACTAGAGAACTCTGTACATCTCTAACCTCTTTAAGATTAACATTGTTCAAACCTGTATTTAAACAATTAGTTTCTTGAACTTCAATCAAATCATTTGTTGAATGAGATCTGGGGATTGGTGAATAACATAAAGTAGAAGGAGGTGGAACTGAATTAAATACAATTTCACTATCAGATTTATATCCAATCCCATGTTTTACCCGCGCCCATTGTTGTTTAGCAATAAGCTCATCCATTTTCATGTGTGAAAGGGTCCATTTATCAAGCTTCATTTGAAGTTGTGTTGTTTCAAATTGAGCTAAAATAGCCCTTTCCCTCAGAATATTAATTTCAATGTTACGCTCCAAAATGATTCTTCTTAAAAGATCATTTTCAGCCAATGCTTCATTAAGTTTTCTTGAAAAGGCAATTTCATTTTTCTCTAATTCCTTATTGATTATTTTTAATTCTTTTCATTTTCCAGTAACAATCTATTTGCTTTATAAATCCCCAATAATAAGATTTTGCAAGAAGAAGAACACATATCCTGAATAGTCTCATAAGGAAGATTCATGATAGTTCGTTCTTCAGCTAAGCTCTTCTTACAGTTGCAAACCATTGTGATTTTTTGTTGTTCCTCTTCTTTGACCTTCAGCATCTCGTCAGGCTAAGATTCTTTCTCTCTTTTATCAGCTTTTACAGCCTTATCATCATCGGTTCTCACTGACTCTAGTTTAATGTCATTGTCGACTCTCAAAGTTTCATAGTTCTCTTCAATAGTTCTCTGAATTTAGAATTTAAATTCAAATTAGTTCTCAAGAACTTCAAATTTTCAATCATCTCTATTTTATAATCAGTATGCTTGTTTCAGAAGAAACAAGATCAGTATTAAGCACGTGGGTTTGATGTGGGAACATGACTTGCTGAAATTCGTTTTTTTGGATATCCAGCTCGAGAGATTTAAGTCTGTTGATCATATCCATAAGTTTTGTGTCGACATAACCTCTTTCTTGTTTCAGCATTTTAACTTGATGATTCCATGTAGATGGAAGAGAGTCAAGAAGCTTTTGAATTTGTTCATGATTACTAAGATCATGAACATGCTTCTTTAGATTATTTGCCACCTTTAAGAATCAATCAATCAAATATGACATTTTTCTTTCTTCATACCTACAAAAGAGTCAAATCGGCTTTCTGCCATTGTGAGATTATCTGATTTAAATTCTTTTGAAGGTGACATGATTGTAAAAATTTTGAACAATTAAATGCCCCAAAAATTTTTTCTCAAAAATATTCAAGGTTGGGACCTTCAACCATTTAAAGAAAGGCTTTGCCTTTAGTTGTTGATCCTTTCCTTTCCTCCTCCTCTCTTAGCTTCATCTCCAATTCAAACTTGGTCCTTGCAATCAGCTTGGCCAGATGAGTACTACTTAGATGATTCCTTATGTGAGCAGCTACCTAGGAGTTGGAAGGGTTGGAGAATGACTTCTCTACTAACTCAGCAATATTAAATCTTCTTACGTGTAGCAAAGATGAGGCATTGAGCCTGTTTATCTCTCTATTTTCTCTCTCCACAACAAAGTTGTGGGAAGAGTCTTTGAACCTCCACTGAATAATCTTCTTTCTTGGCATAAGTGGCTGATTAGGAACCTTGTCACCTTTCTTTGTATCCAGCAGAGTCACTAGTCTTCTTTTGAGCTTCTTCTCTTCATCATTCAATGAATCAGATTTGAGGCCAAAAATATTAAAACAGTCTGGTCCAGTGTTCCTCTTAGGAGATCAAATAATTGCTCTCTTATACGGGAACTTGAGGAGTTGTCAGTGTAAGTCAGTTTGACAGACTCCTCCTCACAAGAGATATTGCTCAATGATGTGCAATTGATGAGCTTCCTCTTGATTTCCTTAAATTCTTCTAGGAAAAGAGGCTTAGATGTTTGAGAGGATGACTTGGGTGGTTGTTTGGTGGATGAGGTTTGGGTTCTAGGTAAGGTTGTAGGTTTGAGGATGGTAGTTTTGGTGATTGTTTGGATTCAATAGGTGAGGAAATGGATAAGGTTAATGATGTCAGTTCAGGGGTGTAAGGCTTAGAGGTTGGTTCAATTATAATAAGGAAAAGGACATGGATGGGTTCAGGTTGAGGCTATGGTTATGGAGAAGATGTGAAAGTCATCCCCTGTATTCATCGGAACATCTCTTTCCTTCTTCCTGAGCGTATGTAAGCCTTAATCTCACTGATAATACATTGTAGCATCTTCATAGATATAGATCCAACCTGCCTGCCTGAGAAGCCATGGGCCTTGAGATAGTCCTTCATCCAAGTTTTGTCCCCAAACATCTTTATGGCTATAAGTTGAGCATTATCTTCTTTCTTTCTTCTTTTTTTCCTTCAGTTTTTCCTTGAAGGCCCTCTTTTCTCCTTCTCCATTTGATCCTTTTATTTGTTTACAAGCAATACGATCATGTCATTGTCATGTGGATCAAGTTCTTCAGGAGAGAATCCTTTGGAGTTTAGGAAAGCTATCCTTTCACTCCTGATCTTTTGATCAGCTTCCTCTTTTTTCCTCATGTTTTCTTTTTCCAAGGCCAACCATGTTGCTTCTTCTTGTTCTCTTATCAGCAAGGTTGCCTTCTCTAGCTCAATCAGCTCCTCAAATGGTAAGAGGATTACATCCTCACTTGCAACTCCTAGCTTGACAAGTCTGTCAATCACTTCCACTCTTTTCTGGTTGTTGGTTGCCTCCTAGTTGGCTACAGCTACTTTGCTACTTGTAGCTAGTACTTTCTCATAGGGGAATCTTCCTTTTCTTCTTAGTTCCTCCAACCTTTCCTCCTTTAGAAGTTGCAGGATCGATATTGGTCACTTAACACTTTGTTTTCTCTCAAACTCACCTAGAACAACACTCGGGTAAAGATAGAATCAGTAAGAGTTGATAACAATATATAAAGTAATAAAGAACGCAAAAAGTAATTTTCAAGGTACTTTTATATACTATTTCTCAACTCAACAATACAAGACTCTTACAAGCAGTGTGAATGAGTTACAAAGAGAACCTATATATAATACTACCTACAGCCGGATATACTTTGATACCAGTTGGGATCCTACGCTAAAGTATATAATAGAAGACATATTTTAAGGTATCTCGGATAAAGTCTTATGTGAGATTTGGTAGTCAGGACATGTCCCTGACTTACCTTTTGTCACCAACTAAAGTTGGTAACTTGTACTATCATAAAAGGTGAACAGTGGAATAAAGTATGGTCAACTGCATGGCTCTTTGAGAAAACGCCATACAGTATCAGAGGTCTACAGCGGAGTGTCAGAGACCATACTTGTGTCCACTAGTTTGTAGCAGTGTCTTCCGAAGGTTAAATGGCTTCGAAAGAGTAAGTACTTCCGAAGCCACTTATACTTCGAAAGAGACTACTTCTTCCAAGGCTTGGAGACTTCTTCTTATCATCATACTTTGGAAGTAGTCTTTAGGTTTTTCTTTTAAGACTTGATCTTTGAAAGCATGCTCTTTGCTTCGGAAGTAGAGTTCTGTCTTTGGAAGTTTATCTTTCACTTTGTCTTCGGAAGAACTCTACAAGCTTCGGAAGTTCCATGCTAAGCTTCGGAAGCCCTTGCATGTAGTACCAAAATTATCTAAGTGAATTGGTTTTGGTTGCACCAGCCTTCTTCTTGATCCAAAAAACTCCCCCTAGGCTGATGCTACCAAAACTTCACTTGTTTCTGCTTCTCAAAACTATCAACACCAAGGAGAGTAGATATTTGTTTGTTTCCTTGTTCTTCCCTGATGTGGTGCTGAGAAGTTTGTACATATCCTTGGTAGATAGGAAGTCCAGTCTGTCACCTTGGATGACATGTACCCTCTGTTGTTGCCCTCTGAAAAGAGGTAGTTGATGGGAACTGTAATCATATTCCCATGTAACTATAGGTTCCAATTCTGGACCTTCCACCATCTATAAAGGTAGTGCCCTTGGTGGGAGATATTTCCTTGTCTTCCTGTCTTCTCAACTTCAACTCTTCTTCAATCTTGGCTTTTGCAGTTAGCTCGGCTAGATGAAGACTGCTGAGATGATTTCTGATGAGTGTAGCAGTTTCAGAGTGGAGGGGTTGGAGAATGGCTTCTTTGCTAAATTGGCAATATCAAACCTACTGGAGTGTAGCAGAGAGGTTGCATTAAGTCTATTGACTTTTCCATTCTCCCTTTCCACAATAAAGTTGTGAGAAGTTTTATTAAACCTCCACTGGATTATTTTCTTTCTAGGCACAAGAGACTGAATGGGAATCTTGTCCTCTTTCTTGGTATCCATTGAGTCACTAGTTTCCTTCTAAGTTTCTTTTCTTCATCATTTAATGAATCTGAGTTGAGGCCTAGAAGATTAGCTGCCTAGTCCAAAGTTCCTCTCGGTAAATCAAGAGATTGATCTCTTGTGAGGGAACAAGAGGATCCATCAACATAGGTAATGTTGACAAAATCTTCATCACATGAGACTTCGCTCAAAGTTGTGCAGTTGATGAGCTTGGTCTTGATTACCTTGAACTCCTCAAGAGAGAGATGTTGAGAAGGCTGAGGGGATGGTTTGGATAGTTGTTGGGTAGGTTGAGGTTCAGAGGTTCTGGGAAGAGTTTTTGGTTGGAGGATGGGAAGGTTAGGTGGTTGGGGTGATGAGATGGACGTGGGCAAAGGTGTTGGTTCAGGGGTGAAGGGTTTGGTTTTGATGGTGAAAGGTAGGGGTAAGGGTTCAGGTTGTGGGTGGGTGGTTGTAGTGAAGGTCATCCCCTTTACCCTTCCGTACATCTCTTTCTTTTTTCCCAACCAGATGTTAGCCTTGATTTCACTGAAAATCTATTGGAGTGTCTTCTCAAACATGGGACCCACCTGCATTCCAGAGAAGCCATGGGCCCGAAGATAGTCTTTCATCTAGGCCTTTTCATTGAGCTTCCCGGTTGCAGTGACCCTAGCTTTTTCTTCCTTCTTCTTCTTCTCCTATGCCTTTTCTCTTGCAGCCTTTCTTCTTTCTTTCTCCATTTGATCCTGCTCTTCGTTGTAGAGCCAGAGGATCGTCTCATCATTGTGTGGAGAGAGTTCTTGAAGATTAAAGCCTCTGGAGATTAGGAAATTTATCTTGTCTTTCCTCAGCTGCAATTCAGCTTCCTTCTGTTATTCTTTTTCTTTCTCTAAGGCCAACCTGATTTCTTCTTCAAGTTTCAGCCGGGTTGCCTTTTCTAGATCCACCAACTCCTCTAGTGGTAGCAGGAGTGTTTCTTCATTGGCAGCTCCCATTTGTATAAGCTGCTCAATGATCTCTTCCCTTCTCTTATTGTTGACAGCCTCCTGATTGGCTGCAGTTGCTTTTGTACTGGCAGCTAGCAACTTCTCAGTTGGAAGTCTTCCTTTCTTCTTGAGTTTCTTAATCTTTTCCTTTTCCTGAAGCTCTCCCCCGTCATCTTTCTTTTCCCTTTATCTTTTGGAAAGCCTGACTGTGGTGGTTCTTGGTGAGTGGATTCTGATTGTGAGAGAGGCAGAGATGGTGTCTGGGATGGAGGTAGATTCAGAAAGTCCTCACTATTTCAAGGATTGCATCTATGATGATCAGTTCCTTGGACATTTTAAACAGTCCTTCTGCAGCCTCCATTTCAGCTTCAGAAGATTTAGCTTGTTCTTTCGAGGCTTTAACTTCGGCTTTGGAAATTAGAGGAGATGCAGATTCTATCTCAACTATTTCAGTTGCTGGGCCATGAGTCCCCATTTCCCCTTCGAATGAATCTTAGGTTCCATGTGGACCTTAGGTTGACCAACTTCTTCCACAGTGGTAGAAGGTGCATTCAGCCTTTGAACCTCTTCAGCTCCGAAGTAGAGCATTGCAGCATCAGGGCTTGGCTGATCAGTGGAGGATCTCAATAGATACTTGGTGAAGAGTCTGTAGAGATCGCTGAGCATCTTTGAATTAATCTGAAGAATAACTTGAGATGGCTCAAACACGATGATGATAGGAGTAGAAGAGGTTGAAGTTGAAGTTTGAGACTGTAGGTCCTCAAGTGTTTGTCTCTGAACATTCTCCCCCTTTTACTAGCATCATCTTGAGAGCTAGATGAGCTAGAGGAAGAAGTCAATGAGACTTGAACAGGTACATGCCTAATAGACCTCTCTATCTGTTTCTCAGCTAGTTTGGCCTTAAGATTGTCAATCTCAAGTTTCTGAGTGGTGGACCTTGCTTCAAAAGTCCTAACCAAAGATTCAAGGTTTGAGACTTTAGACAGAGGTCTTTAATGAGGAGTTGCATACTTCCCTTATCTTCTTTTGAAGAATCATGGGGAGATGGGTAACATACCTAGTATGTTCAGCCTCACCACCAGATTGGTTTTCTTGGCACCCTGGTTTCCCGTGCTCAATGATGTCTTTTTCAGAGTCATCAAAAGGCTCGTTTGCCGCAGATTCAGTCTGAGAAATGTTACCACTGTCCATAAGGTCCATTGAGGCACCTTTTGTAGTGGCAACTGAATCTGCATGAGTCCCCTTCACATCAGTGGGACTCACCTCAGTTATAGGTTGCTCATGAGGGCTAGAGATAAGGGATTTCTCCAGGCTCTGTTGATCTTGAAGAGGGTGATGTAGATCAACTTCATTGCCATGGAGAGATGTTATCTCTTCATCAGTTTTGAAAAGAAGGTAAGTAAAAGATAAGGAGCTTAAGCCTACTGACCCGGGACCTTGGTTAATGTCTACAGGCATTGAGCCTTTGGTGGGGCTGTCCCTAGTTGGCTGCTCAGAAGAGTGTAGATACTCATCCTGAGGGCTGTTGGTTTAGGTCTTGGGCTCCTGGGTTTCAGACTAAGAAGACTAAAACCCATATTAAGGTCAAAAGAGAAGGATGGAGAGACCTCAGACTGAGTGGGAGCCTATGATTCCACTCTAGTCTTTTTGGATTGAACAGGAGGGGCTTGTTCAATCAGAGTATATTGAACAAGGGTTTGTTTGGGGCGTCTTTGGTATGTGATGGTGATGGATGGATAAGGCAGTTTTGGCATTGTGGTGAGGTTACTGGTGTGGTTCAACACCTGTGGGATGAATAGGATGTCACCAGGAGCAATGCGCTCAATCATACCTGGAAGCAGAGTGGTGTACCTTCCAGTGAAGTTGGTGGACACCTTCTTCAAGTGTCTTGAAGATAATGGGCTTCATCTGAGGGATAGTCAGAACAGCTGCATAGACAAGCATACTCTGGTTAAACTCACAGTTGATTATGTGTTGAATGAATCTGGGATACATAAAGAATGTTTCCCGTTGTAGATTCCCGATCAGATTGGTGAACACAAATCTGGAGTAATTGAATAACAGGCCTCTCACCAATCCATTAACTAAGCATCCTAGTTCATATGAGATTTGATCCCATCCCCCAGACTTGTTTTACAGCAGTGGAGAACAACGTGCAGGAGGAACTTCCAGTTGTAGGAGAAGTTGAACTTGTAGACTGTCGACCTTCTTATGTCTCCACCATATCCCATTAGGATGTAAGTGCTGTCCAACTGCCTTAGGGATTCAGTAGGAGCTCCTTCATCATGAAGCTCTAGATGCTCTCTGATGAGTTGTTCAGTGATGATCAACTCCTGTCCACAAATGCTGGACCTTAGTACACGAATCCCATTTAGGGTTTCGGCTTGACCATTTCCCCAAAATTTGGCCATTTGGTTCGAGTAAACAGTGGGGTTAATGGTAAGGGGTGTGTAGTAAGATGATTGGGTGAGAAAGGAGATGATTTCTGAGAAGTCAGCATCTCTTGACGAATCAAGAAGTGCGACTTGGTTGTGCTGAGGGTTAGGTGCCATTGGAGAAAGGTGAAGTGATGATTTCGAGCTTGGGTAAAGTTGGAGAGGAGAAAATTTTCTAGGGCAGTAAAAGTTGCAAGTAAGAAGATGAAATTGAATAGTCGAGATTATTTAAAAGAGTGGGAAGGCGGTAATGGGGGTAAGGATAAGGATGTGATGTTTAGTGGATGAATTGACAGTGGTGGTAAGGTTAAAATCAGTTAATAATTGACATCATTAACAAAATCTTTGCTTTTTACAGTGTGGGGCTCAAGAGATTTACGTTACACAGTAGAATCTTCCTTCCGAATGTAAAACATTTCCAAGGTAATTTGTCTTCCGAAGGCAATTCTTACTTCCGAAACAAAAACTTTGCTTCCGAAGGCTATGATTGCTTTCCGAATGGAGAGTGGTAAGCCTCGAAGTAGATCTGATACGCAATCATCGCTTCTTCCGAGACTAAAAACTCTTCCAAGAAGAAAATTATCCTTGGAGATATTATGCGTCGAAGATATAAATAACTTCCGAGGGTTAATTTCTCTTCGGAAGAAATTTACACTTAGAAATTTTCAGAAAGACCTTTTGTAATAGGGCTTAAATTGTATTGAAATAAGACATTACATATTAAAGGTTTTCAAAAGAGGCTATCTAATCAATGTTTATCATCCCAATAGCTGTTATGAGATACTTAAATCTTTGCTCATCAAAAGCTTTGGTGAACAAATCAGCATATTGTTCATTTGAGTCAACTTTGATTAGTTTAATCAGATTTTTCTCATGAATATCTCTAATGGAATGGTACCTGATATCAATATGCTTTGTCTTGGAGTGCTTCACCGGATTTTAAGTAATGGAGATAGCACTTTTGTTGTCAATATGGATAGGAGTACTCATAAAGTTGAATCCATAGTCTAACATCTAATTCTGAATCCATAGCAGTTGAGCACAGCAGCTAGCAACAGCAATGTATTCAGCTTCAGCAGTTGTTATAGAGACATAGGATTGTTTCTTGCATTGCCATGAGACGATCCTTCCACCAAGAAATTGACATCCTCCTGATGTTGATTTCTTGTCAATATTGCAGCCACCATAGTCAATGTCAGAGTATCCATAGAGATTAAATTCCTTGTTTCTAGGATACCAGAGACCTAGCTTAGGTGCTCCTTTGAGGTATCTGAGGTTCTTTTAACAGCAGCTAGGTGAGACACCTTTGGAGCGGCCTGATATCTTGCACAGATGCAAGTAGCAAACATGATATTAGGTCTACTGCAGTAAGATACATTAGAGAACCAATAATTGCCCTATACTGATGTTGATCAGTATCCTCCCCCTCAAGGTCAGGACAAAGATTATGGTTTCTGGGTATGGGTGTCTTGGCAGCCTTGCAATCCTTTATTTCAAATATTTCTAAGATGTTAGAGACATACTTAGATTGATTTATGAAAAAACCTTCCTTTGTTTGCTTACCTGAATCCCATGGAAAAATTCCATTTTCCTATGAACTCATCTCAACTTTTTCTTCATAATGCTCTCAAAGTCCTTACACATTTGATCATTTGAAGAGCCAAATATGATGTCATCGACATAGACTTGAACGGGCAAGATGTCCTTTCTAGACTTTTTGATGAAGAGAGTCTTGTCAATGGTACCTCTAGTGTAGCCATTCTTCAAAAGAAACTGAGACAAAGTTTCATACCACAGCCTAGGTGCTTGGTGTAGCCCATATTGAGCTTTATCCAATTTACACACATAGTTAGGGTGTTGTGGGTCTTCAAATCCAAGAGGTTAGAATACATATACTTCCTTATCTATATACCCATATAGAAAGGCACACTTGACATCAAGTTGATAGACAGTGAAGTCCTGAATGCAGCATAAGCAAGGAAGATCCTAATTGCCTCAAGTCTTGTAACGAGTGCAAAGACATAAGTATAATCAATTCCTTCCTCTTGGGTGTATCCTTGAACAACAAGTCTTACTTTGTTCTTGATGATCAAGCCTCTATCATCTCTCTTGTTTCTGAAAACCCATTTAGTGCCTATTGGTACTTGACCAGATGGTAGCGGACATAGGTTCCATACCTTCTGTCTCCTTAATTGAAGCAGCTCCTCTTGCATCGATTCAAGCCAGCTACTATCTTTCATGGCTTCTTCCACCTTCTTGGGTTCCATCTGGGATAGAAAGCATGAGTACAACCAAACAGTCCTATGATGAGTCTGTCTCAATCCCTCAGTGACATCCCCTATGATGTTCTAAGGAGGATGAGTGTTGTGAATCCTAAGGCGAGGAATCACTTCCAGATGCAGAGATAGGTCTAGGTTGGACATATTCTACTTAGGAGCTAGAACACTCTGTCCAACTGCTCTTTCAAAATCATTCAATGAGGACTTATTGAATGAGTGAGAAACATCATCAATGGTTGGTTATGAAGTAGTATTAACAGTTTCTTATTCCTTAAAAACACTACTTTCTTCTGCCTGGTGTTGTGGTGGATCACTTGATGAGTTTTCAGGCTCAGTAAGTGATTTACTTCTAGAAGCTTCACTATTCTTGATATAGTTAGACTATCAGATCTGTGAATGGTGGAAGCTTGGTGTATTGCAGCTCTTGGAGAACTTGGACTAGGCCTGGGTAGCTCAAATAGTTGATCATCAGCAGTAGCATCAACATAATTTTGAGCACCTGTTCCAACTGAAACATTCTCACAAGATGGTTTTGAATAGTTTGGAAACAATTCTAAATCAAGGATATGATCAGGGCCATTCCCCCTAACACAAGGAGTGTGCTCATTAACAACTATATTGGATGACTCCTCAGATTGTTGATTCTTCATGTTGTATACTCTATAAGCTTTGGAACTAGAAGAGTACCAACAAAGATAGCATCATCCGACTTTTCGGGAAATTTTGCTAAATTGTCTTTTGTGTTAAGTATGGTACACCTGCTGCCAAAGGACCTTAGAAAGCCAATGAACGGTGGCATCTTGTTCCATAGCTCATAAGGGGTTTTTCCATGGGGCTAACTACAAGAACTCTGTTCTGCCCATAGCATGTAGTGCTGACTGCCTCTACCCAGAATGTAAGAGGTAGTTTTGAATGAGCTAACATAGTTTGAGCAGCCTCAATAAGTGTCTTGTTCCTCCTCTCAGCAACACCGTTTTGTTGAGGAGTACTGGGAGAACTATATTGTCTGGCAATCCCTTTTGAGTTACAGAATGATTCAAGAACAAAGTTCCTAAACTCAGTCCCTTGATCATTTCTAATATTTTTAACCTGTGATCAATTTATTTTCTATTTTAAGAATAAAAGATTTTAATGCTTCAGTAGTTTCCTCTTTAGTTCTTAAAAAAATACCCATGTGAATCTTGTAAAATCATTAACTATCACAAGGCAATATGATTTCCTTCCCATCCACATTATACTTGTGGGACCAAAAAGATCCATGTGCAATAAGTGTAATGGAGTAGTGATAGAGTTAACACATTTGGATTTGTGAGATGTTCTATGTTGTTTCCCTTTCAGGCATGCAACATAGTTATCTTTGCAGAAAAACTCCTTTTTAGGCAAACCATGTACCAAGTTATTTTTAGCCAATTTATTCATTGTCTTAAATTTTACATGACACATACATTTATGCTATTGTGTAGACTCATCACTGTCAGCTTTGGAAAGAAAGCATGATACTTCACCTATTAGGGAAGCATTGTTCATATCCAGCTTGTACATATCCCCTTTCCTGGGAGATCTAAGAAGCACCAATTCCGGTGGAATTGTCATCACTGGTTTGAGGATAATGCACTCATGTTCCGTGAAAAGCATTTGGTGCTTTTGATCACAAAATTAAGAAACATTTAACAAATTGTGTTCAAGCTGTTTGACAAAGTGAACTTTGTCAACCTTTAATTTACCATTGGATATACTCCCTCTGCTAGAAATATATCCTCCGGCCTCACCTCCAAATTGGAAAGGACCTCCATCATAGTTCTGAAACTGTTGAAGGAGAGTTATGTTCCCTATCATGTGCCTGGAGCATCCACTGTCTACTATCCTGACATTGTTGTTCTTGTCATATGGATGTCCCTGCACACAAGATGAGATTGTTAGTTTTGTTTGGAAGCCCAAGCCTTGCTGGTCTTGGGTTCTTCCAAAGATAATGACATAATTGAACCAAAAGATAGCATGGGGGTTCAATAGAGGTCTTTGAAGAAGAGGTTTGGGCTGCAACATCTTCCTTGATCTTCCAGTCTACCCTTTGGTAAATCTTCGAGGATGAGCTTGTTGAAGCTTTTGCAGCATGGCCATCTTCCGAAGCTTCTTTCTTTTCGAAAGAAGCCTTCACCACCTTTTCTTCCAAAGCAGCCTTTTTTTAGGATGGTTTCAAGGGAGCTTTCTTGTTCTTCCGAACCTTAGTAGCTTTTGCTTCCGAAGCCATTTTCCCTTCCGAAGAAAGAGTTTCTTCCGAAAGCAACCTTGCTACCGAAACTAGCTTTCCCTTTTTCATCACTTGAACTGTTTGAAAAGGTTCAAATGTGAAACCTTCCCTGACTCCTTTTCTAACATTATATGCATAATATGTGCTTGTAGGATTGTAGTAACAATCTTTTTCCATGTGGTTTGCAAACCACACATTATGCATGCAATGTTAGTCTTTTGGGAATGAGAGGGTTGTAGTTTCTTGGGCTTCTTTTCTTCATCTGCAACTTTTCACTTCAACTTCTGATCCTTTGGCAGGACAGGAGTGCTGGAATTACACTCCTTTCTTGAATCAGAAGTACCTAACACTTGGAATCCAGTTGAGATAAAGACACCTTTTGCTTTGGGTCAATCTTCAGCTTGGACTCAGCCACCTCTTGACAGTTCTTCTAGCAGCTTTAGCTCTGCTTCTTCTGGCCTTAGTGGTTAGGATTTGATCTTCCCAGGAGGAGATGGGTACATCTACCTGTTCCTTCCCTGTGGTGGCCACTATTGTTGCTTCATCCTTCAACTCTAGTGAAGAAGGGTCAGCAGTAGGAACCTCTTGCTCCTCAGTACCATATCTTGGCTGTCTAATAGACTCATAGGAGTGTGGTGGAGCAATTTCATTGGTTCCCAACCCTCTTTTTCTGATAATAGAGTTTGGAATGGGAGGATCATGCAAGAATAGCTTGGAAGTTCTGCTAAGAAATAGCATGCCTCCTAGCCTGAGCCTCAGCAGTGACAAGCTGGGCTTGAGCCTCAGACAATTTGGATATCAGATCCTTGGTTTGAGTCTTATAGTTGGTGTGTTCATGTTTTAAAAGAGACACAGTTTTCTCTAACTACCCAATTTTCTTTGGATAGTCAGATTCATCTCTTTTAAAATCAGATTTTAAGATGTTTAAAGACTCAAATCAGATCTGATTTCCATATTGTAATCCTAATAAAGTGTAACTTTACCTATACAGGCTGGAGTACAGAGATGTTCATATACATGAGTATCGTATGTTCCAACCATGAGAGCTTGAGCAGGAGTCACATCCTGTACCATAAAGCTCCAGTCAACTTCTTGAGCCATTGCAGTTGTTTCAGTTGACTTCTCAGTGGGCTTTGAGGTTGAGGGATGTGTGGAGGCCTGTGGGGTTCCCTGATTGGTCTTGGGAGCCTTGCATTCCATTGCAAAGTGACCCAGTTGGTTACAGTTGTAACACTTTGTCTTGGTCTTGTCAAACCCAAACTTGTTGGTAGTTAGGTTTTGAGGAAATGCCTTCCAGTTCTCTTAAAGAACTTCTTCACTCTATATGTTAAAGAGCCATATGTTAGACAATGTCCACGTACTCTACATCATCTAGACTGAAACACTCAAGATCATCAAAGTAGTTTTGAAAATCACCAGAGTGTCCACTTCCTTAGACAAAGGCACAACTTTCCTGAAAGGAGTTGTGTTGAGCCTGTTGAGACCTTTGAGTCTCAGGATAACTGATTTATGGTCCAGGAGAGCAGGATGACTGCTGGTAGGTTAGCTAATGCTGAGGTTATGGGGGTAATGAGCTTTAGCAACCATTAAAGCGTTGCTAGCAGGAAGACTCAAGGGTCTGCTTGTATGGTGGCCCTTCTTACTCTCCATCTCTAGGCGATATCCATCGAGGATGCCATAGAGTTCAGTTATGGTGAGAGTGTTCAAGTTCTCTGTCCTCTTGATAGAGACACAGTAAAATGTCCACTCATTTGGAAGAGCACTCATGAACTTTCTAGTAAGATCTCTAAGTTCGGGAGTGATCTTCACAGATTGAAGAGAGAAGATAAGATCCATGTACCTGAAGTACTACTAGCTGAGAGTCTCTCCAGCAATATGAGTGAAGTTCTCAAACTCCTGCTTCAATGAGTCCTTCTTCGAGTAGTTGGAGCTTGATTACATCTAAGCAAGTGCATCAAACAATTCTTTGGCAGTCTTGCAATGCTCGAACCCCACCATAATGGAGTTGGTATTGCAGTCATGAGAATGGTCATAGCATTGCTGTCGATGTCCATCTTCTTTCTTTCTTTATCAGAATAGTCCTCAACAGCCTCTTCTATCATGGCACCGTTTCCACCAGGTGATGCCACCTTTGGCTTATACGGGTCATTGATAATGGAGTTCCATATCTTGCTGTCTTGGTATCTGATGAAGCCTTCCATTCTCCTGCTCCAAGCCTGAAATTTTCAAGAGTAATGATGGGAGCCTTTATCATGGTTCCATCTCTACCTCGGACTTGTTAAGGGCCATTTTGAGTGAGTGGGTTGTAGGGAGGAGCGAAAAACAGGTTGATTTGGATGGTTAGATCACGCAATCAAGAGCCTAGTAGCTCTGATACCAATTGCAGGATCGATATTGGTCACTTAACACTTGTTTTCTCTCACTAGAAACAACACTCGGGTAAAGATAGAATCAGTAAGAGTAGGTCACAATATAGAAAGTAATAAAGAACGCAAGAAGTAATTTTCAAGGTATTTTTATATATTGCTTCTCAACTCAATAATACAAGACTCTTACATGCAGTGTGGAATGAGTTACAAAGAGAACCTATATATATACTACCTACAGCGGATATACTTTGATACCAGCTGGGATCCTATAGCTAAAGTCTATACTACAAGACTATAGTTTAAGGTATCTCGGATAAAGTCTTATGTGAGATTTGGTAGTCAGGATATGTCCCTGACTTACCTTTTGTCACCAACTAAAGTTAGTAACTTGTAAAATCATAAAAGGTGAACAATTGAATAAAGTATGGTCAACTGCATGGCTCTTTGAGAAAATGCCATACAGTATCAGAGGTCTGCAGCGGAGTGTCAGAGACCATACTTGTGTCCACTGGTTCGTAGCAGTGTGTTCCGAAGGTTAAATGGCTTCGAAAGAGTAAGTACTTCCGAAGCCACTTATACTTCGGAAGAGACTGCTTCTTCCAAGGCTTGGAGACTTCTTCTTATCATCATACTTTGGAAGTAGTCTTCAGGTTTTTCTTCTAAGACTTGATCTTCAGAAGCATGCTCTTTGCTTCGGAAATAGAGTTCTGTCTTCAGAAGTTTATCTTTCATTTTGTCTTCGGAAGAACACTACAACCTTCGGAAGTTCCATGCTAAGCTTTGGAAGCCCTTGCATGTAGTACCAAAATTATCTAAGTGAATTGGTTTTGGTTGCACTAGCCTTCTTCTTGATCCAACAGAAGTTCTTTCGCAATCAGCTTCCTCTGTCCTTTAACATCTTCGAAACCTTTAGACTTTGGAGATTCTTGAGTAGAGAGTTCAAGTTGTTGAGTGGTGGCTAGAGCATTTGGTGATGATGGTGTTTGAGTAATGGGTAACTTGAGGAAGTCCTCACTATTCACCTCAGATGCTAGTTCTATATCTATGATGATAAGATCCTCATACAAGGAGTAAAGCCCTTCTGCAGCTTCTATCTTAGCTTCGGAAGATTGAAATTCTTCTTTCATAGCTTTGACTTCATCTTCGGATGTTTGTGGAAATACACTATTTGTCCTAACTGTTTTGGTTGTTGGGCTATCAGTTTCCATTTCCCCTTTGAAATCAATTTCAGGTTCCATGTGAACTTTAGGTTGACCAACTTCCTCAACAATAGTAGAAGGTGTATTCTGCCACTAAAGCTCTTCAGCTCCAAAATAGGCCATACCAACATCTTGACCTGGATGCCACATAGAAGATCGCATAAGAAACAATGTTATAAACCTATTTATATCATTGAGCATCTTGGATCGACATGGAGGGTGATTGCAGGAGGCTCTGGAAAAACATCTGAATGTTGAGTAGGATGTCTTGAAGAAAGCCTAGAGATGGCTGAGCTGGTGGATGTCATGTGTGATTGTCTCTAAACTTTTTCCTTTTTTTGGTAGCAACATCTTGAGAGCTAGATGAACTAGAGGAAGAATTCATTAAGACCTGAATTGGTACATGCCTAACAGATCTCTCAGTCTGTTTCTCAGCTAGTTTAGCCCTGAGATTTTCAATCTGGAGTTGTTGAGTGGCGAATCGCTCCTCTAAAGTTTTGAACCTGAATTCTATGTTGGAGACTTTAGTGAGGAGGTTGCTTAAGGTGAGTTGCATACTTCCCTTATCTTCTTAACAAGAATCATGGGGAGATGAGGTAACATACCTTGTATGTTCATCTTCACCATCAGAAGTGGTTTCTTAGCGCCCTGGTTTCCCATGCATAATGATGTCTCTTTTAGAGTCATCAAAATGCTTATTGCCCTAGATTCAGTCTTAGCAATGTTACCACTATCCTGAGGGCCCAATGAGGCACCTGTAGTAGTGGGAGCTAAATCTACATGAGTCCCTTCCACTCTAGTGGGACTTACCTTAGTTTAGGTTTGCTGATGTGAGCTAGAGGTCAGAGGTCTCTTGGGGCTTAGTTGATCCTTGAGAGGGTGTTGTGGATCAACTTCATTGCCCTGAATAGACATAATCTCCTCATCAGTTCCTATCAATAGGTTAGTGAAGGATATGGAGGTTAAGCCTAATGACCCGGGACCTTGATCAATGTCTATTGGCATTGAGCCTATGGTGAGGTTGTCCCTTTTTGGCTGCTCAGGGGTGTATAGAGACTCACCCAGAGAATCTGCAGCTTGGGTTTCAGGCTCAAAGGATTGAGACTATGGAGACACAATATCCTTATTAAGGTCAAATGCGAAAGATGGTGAGACCTCAGACTGAGTAGGGGTCCATGTTCCTACTCTAGTCTTTTTGGATTGAATAGGAGGAGCATGTTCAATCAAAGTAGATTGAACAAGGGTTGGTTTGGATCGTCTCTGGTAGGTATTTATGATGAGATGCGAAGGTAGATTTGGCAAAGTGATGGCAGTTGCTGGTGTGGGTTCCTCACCTGTGGGGTTAAAAGGGATGTCATCGGGCACCATTGGCTTAATCATACCTGGAAGAAGATCAGTGTGTCTTCTAGTGTAGTTGGTGGACACTCTCTTCAAGACCTTGAAGATGGTCGGCCTCATTTGAGAAACTGGTAGGGAAGATGCACAAACAAGCTGACTCTGGTCTGGCTCAAAGTTGATGATATGTTGAAAGAACCTGGGATACATAAAGAATGTGTCCCTGGAGGTCCCCCATTAGGTCAGTCAGCACAAAACTTGAGTAATTGAAGCGGAGGCTTTTCAAGAGCCCATGAATTTGGCAACCTACTTCATATGGGATTTGATCCCATCCCCCAAACTTATTAGACAAACAGTGGAGAACAACATGAAGTACAAACTTCCAGTTGTATGAGAAATTGAACTTGTAAACAGTAGACCTGTTCATATCTCCACCATATCCTATTTGGGTATATGTTCATCTAGGTCTGACTTGGGTAATAAGTAGGAGCACCTTCATCATGAAGCTCCAGAAGCTCCCTGATGAGTTGTTGAAACATTATCAACTCCTTGCCACAAATGATCGATCATATTACCCTAATCCCATTTCTGGTTTCAATCTGACTGTTGCTCTATAATTTGGCCATATGATTTGAGTAATGTTAGGATCATGTACCGCACGAATACTAACAGATTTACGCGGATACCAAATCAAATAGTGCGGAATCTTATTTGATTTGCGATCCAATAAGTGAGAACGCACGTAGAATCAATTAAAGATTGAATCTAAACGTTAAGAATGAATAGCAATCAATCTACTGCGATCTATGAAGTTGGAACAGGTTGCTAGAGGTCTCTGGACAGCTAGGGTACGTGTAGGTATCGAATTATTCAAATTGTCTCGTTTGCCACGAATTAAGTGGTATTTATAGGTTAGGGTTTCTCAATCGTGTGATTGAGTCATGTGGTTGATCCATTCGCACGAATGAGTGTTCAGTCGTGTGACTGAGCCAACCTCATGTTACAATCATGCGACTAATCCAGTCTCCTGGTTCATTCGTACGACTGGTTCATTATCATGAAGTTGTTCATGCGTATGGTCCATTAGCATGGGCCAATCGCATGACAACTTCATATGATTAAGTTTGAATATGTTTCACAATCATTATTTGACTTAGATCTATTCAAACAACCACGAACCTATATAGTTAGTTCAATAAGCGTTATTACATACCAAGCAATGAAACATTCAACATTATAAGCACAACCACACATTGTATTTCATTAAGTACCCGTTCAATTACATATGAGTAAGACAATAAAGACATTTTACATTAAGTTCAGAAACTAGGGACACATGTATCTACAAACTCCCCCTTAGACCTAGTTTCATCTAATGTCTTACATCCTTCATAAGCTCCACATACTTCTTGTACTTCTCTTCTCTTGTGACTCCTGCATGTATCTCAAAAGCAAAATACAGTCATATCACATTCTGAAATTGTAGAGCTTGTACAATATCTTGTGAGTCATAGAACAGTGGCCACTTGTATAATGTATAGACATCATCGGCAGACAAGTTAGTAAGCCACATCGGGTCAAACACCCTAATGGTTTCCATAACACCATTCTTGTTTAATACTATTACTGCCTCTCCTGTTCTCCAATCATAGTACCACCATTTGAAGTGTGGAGTGAAGTCCTGTGGCATTGAGGGATCTTAGACATTATGCGCGAAGGACTCCACTTCAGCACTATTTTCGGTTTTCTAGTTATGGCATCAACCTCAGACCGTCTGATATACCTCGTTGGTTGTTGAGGTTTGAAGTTGACCCATCTGGTGTGGTACTCTCTCTTTAGAGCTGCTTCAAACCAGCCAAACATTTTACGTGGGTCAGCATATAGCAATTACAACTTTGCTAACTGGTTAAGCTCAAAACCAGGAAGAGTCTTCAGATCATGTGGGAATCTGAAGTACTCAATCCATTTCTCACGTTTAACTGCATAAACATTGAGATCTTCAAAATACGCCCACGCTATGATTTTACCCGACACCTTGTGATGTTTCTTCACTTTGTAAAGCTTGGTGTAGACAGTTGATGTTTGAGCACTGTGTCGGGCTCTTATTTCTTCAAAGCATGCAACCCATTCAGCCTTTCTAATGTTGACTTCGGCATCCGAGGCTTGGGCCTTGTCTTCTTTCTTTTCAGACTCTTGTTCCATTTTATCTAGAGTCTCAAAAGTTTCACTGACAAAAGTGTCGCCCGGATTGGGAACGACATTACCCTCATTGTCAGTGTACTCTGGATAATGTTGGTCCGTGACATCTTCAATCTCGATCTCATCGATGTCGTTGAGCTTGTCGTCACTTTCCACATGGACTGTAGGAGCATCTTTCACGATCTCATCAGGATTGAGTCGGAACATTTCAGCAAGTTGCTCGTCGGTAAGATGATGAATTATCTCTCCTTCTTCAGGAGTGCAATTCACCAATCTCCTGACAATTACCTGCAGATCTAGAATCATCGTGAGTTGAGTCTTGATCTGTTAGAGGGGAGCAACATCATATTCATCTCCTTGAAAATTTGGATCTGCTTGATTTAAAACATGTAACACATCAACCATTAGTTAATGATCAAAGTAGTAAACATCAATAATAAATATAAATATTACTTACATTAATTTGATACAAGATTCAAATACACATGATTTTAAATAACATAAACAACTATGCTTACTCTTATCTTTAATCATGTGCTCCTCCGCTGACGGGGCTGAAGTAGAGGCACCTTTGTCGTGAGCTCTCTTGGTCCTCCTTTCGCTTGCAGATGTGTCACCCAAAGCAAAAGCATCTCCTTCTCCTTCATCATCAACATCACCTGCATCATCACCTCCATCTGTATCATCACCATGATCATCATCATCAACATCCTCATCATCATCACTGCCATCATCATCTCCATCATCTCTATCACCCTCTCGAATCTTTTGAGGCTCTTCTTTGGATCCCTTCAGTCTCAGCATAAGCTTCTTGTTCTGGGCCTCTAAATCATGTATCCTCTATATGGAGGATGTATGTATCTCTCTCAGCTCTGTGATCTCTTTGCTCCGAGCCTCAATCCTCTAAATGGATGAGGCATGTGTCTCCTGTAGCTCCTCAATTCATTGGCTCTAAGCCTCGATCCTCTGGGCTTGAGAGACATTGAGCTTCATTAGCTGATTAAGCTGAGAGGCTCTCTGTTCATCCGTAGCCAACAGCTTTGGCACTAACCAGTTAAGGTTAGCCAGCTGCTCCTCCAACCGACAGATGGGTAAAAGGATCCAAAAACAGGTGGGACCTGAGATGAGGTCCCTGCTCCATGAGTGGTGGTGGTGGTAGTGGATGTAGAGAAGATTGGGGGTGGTATAGATGTGGGTGGCTGTGGATGAGCTGTAGTACTGGTGGATGGGAAGTGGGTAACTGTGGAGTGGAGGTGGTACTGGTGTATGAGGTGGTAGTGGTGGTGGGTGGAGTGGTGGTAGTGGTGGTCGGTGGAGTGGTGGTAGTGCTGGCTGTAGGTGTGAGTGGTGGTAGTGGTGGCTGTAGGTGGAGTGGTGGTAGTGCTGGTGGTAGGTGGAGTGGGTGGTGGTGTGGTGGTGATAAACGTCATCCTCCTCCTCCTCTTCTGCATCCCGTGGGGCTGAGCCGTCGTTTCTTCCTCGAGCCCCTCGAAGTGGATGCTCCCCCTAGGATGCTGCTGGACTGATCGGGAGTATAACTAGGATCACTAGCCGTCTCCCTAGACTCGCTAGGGCGTCCTCCAACTTCCCGAATACCTCGGTCGGTGAAACCACCCTGCTTCCCACAGTATGAGTCAAGGGCTCCTCATTTGTCTCCTCCTCCTCATCAAGACGAAAGTCCTGATGGAACCCTGCTGCCTCTGTTCCACCTGGGTGGATGCTGGAGATGCTATATCAGCAGGGGGGGCCTCAAGTGAGTGGGCCCTGCATCTCCATTATCATCGCTATCATCGTCGTTGGAATCATCTTCCGGGAGCACCAGTTGCTTAACATCAGAGTCACTGTCTGCGTCGCGCCATTTTCGCCTCCCTGGCACCACGTAATCAACCTTGGCCAGATGCCGAAGAGTCTCTTCAAAGGGGTTTGACTTGCTTCCCCCTGTAGACGTTCATGTGGCCCAAGGTTGTATCATCCATAATCTCTAACGCCACATCATCATGGCTCTCCTTGGGTAGAGAGGGCAACTTCTCATTAATGATCATTTGGAGAAACCTAGGGGTATGCAGCAGAAACCTTTCTTACCCTTGGCCTCCAGAGATAAGAGAATATCATGCTCGAGAAGCTGAAAGGGTGGTTCAAAACCAGTGCCATGTAGGCATTTTGAATCTCGTCTGAAAGATCATCAAATCAACCCCTTCACGAAGCCAAGCACTTAAGGATGACATGTGCTAAGTACTTGTACTGGGGACACAGGTTGCTCTTGTTGAGCACACTTGCATTAATATCCCCAGGTCAAATGCGAAAGATGGTGAGACCTCAGACTGAGTAGGGGGCCATGTTCCTACTCTAGTCTTTTTGGATTGAATAGGAGGAGCATGTTCAATCAAAGTAGATTGAACAAGGGTTGGTTTGGATCGTCTCTGGTAGGTATTTATGATGAGATGCGAAGGTAGATTTGGCAAAGTGATGGCAGTTGCTGGTGTGGGTTCCTCACCTGTGGGGTTAAAAGGGATGTCATCGGGCACCATTGGCTTAATCATACCTGGAAGAAGATTAGTGTGTCTTCTAGTGTAGTTGGTGGACACTCTCTTCAAGACCTTGAAGATGGTCGGCCTCATTTGAGAAACTGGTAGGGAAGATGCACAAACAAGCTGACTCTGGTCTGGCTCAAAGTTGATGATATGTTGAAAGAACCTGGGATACATAAAGAATGTGTCCCTCTGGAGGTCCCCCATTAGGTCAGTCAGCACAAAACTTGAGTAATTGAAGCGGAGGCTTTTCAAGAGCCCATGAATTTGGCAACCTACTTCATATGGGATTTGATCCCATCCCCCAAACTTATTAGACAAACAGTGGAGAATAACATGAAGTACAAACTTCCAGTTGTATGAGAAATTGAACTTGTAAACAGTAGACCTGTTCATATCTCCACCATATCCTATTTGGGTATATGTTCATCTAGGTCTGACTTGGGTAATTAAGTAGGAGCACCTTCATCATGAAGCTCCAGAAGCTCCCTGATGAGTTGTTGAAACATTATCAACTCCTTGCCACAAATGATCGATCATATTACCCTAATCCCATTTCTGGTTTCAATCTGACTGTTGCTCTTATATTTGGCTATATGATTTGAGTAATGTTAGGATCATGTACCGCACGAATACTAACAGATTTACGCGGATACCAAATCAAATAGTGCGGAATCTTATTTGATTTGCGATCCAATAAGTGAGAACGCACGTAGAATCAATTAAAGATTGAATCTAAACGTTAAGAATGAATAGCAATCAATCTACTGCGATCTATGAAGTTGGAACAGGTTGCTAGAGGTCTCTGGACAGCTAGGGTACGTGTAGGTATCGAATTATTCAAATTGTCTCGTTTGCCACGAATTAAGTGGTATTTATAGGTTAGGGTTTCTCAATCGTGTGATTGAGTCATGTGGTTGATCCATTCGCACGAATGAGTGTTCAGTCGTGTGACTGAGCCAACCTCATGTTACAATCATGCGACTAATCCAGTCTCCTGGTTCATTCGTACGACTGGTTCATTATCATGAAGTTGTTCATGCGTATGGTCCATTAGCATGGGCCAATCGCATGACAACTTCATATGATTAAGTTTGAATATGTTTCACAATCATTATTGACTTAGATCTATTCAAACAACCACGAACCTATATAGTTAGTTCAATAAGCGTTATTACATACCAAGCAATGAAACATTCAACATTATAAGCACAACCACACATTGTATTTCATTAAGTACCCGTTCAATTACATATGAGTAAGACAATAAAGACATTTTACATTAAGTTCAGAAACTAGGGACACATGTATCTACAAACTCCCCCTTAGACCTAGTTTCATCTAATGTCTTACATCCTTCATAAGCTCCACATACTTCTTGTACTTCTCTTCTCTTGTGACTCCTGCATGTATCTCAAAAGCAAAATACAGTCATATCACATTCTGAAATTGTAGAGCTTGTACAATATCTTGTGAGTCATAGAACAGTGGCCACTTGTATAATGTATAGACATCATCGGCAGACAAGTTAGTAAGCCACATCGGGTCAAACACCCTAATGGTTTCCATAACACCATTCTTGTTTAATACTATTACTGCCTCTCCTATTCTCCAATCATAGTACCACCATTTGAAGTGTGGAGTGAAGTCCTGTGGCATTGAGGGATCTTAGACATTATGCGCGAAGGACTCCACTTCAGCACTATTTTCGGTTTTCTAGTTATGGCATCAACCTCAGACCGTCTGATATACCTCGTTGGTTGTTGAGGTTTGAAGTTGACCCATCTGGTGTGGTACTCTCTCTTTAGAGCTGCTTCAAACCAGCCAAACATTTTACGTGGGTCAGCATATAGCAATTACAACTTTGCTAACTGGTTAAGCTCAAAACCAGGAAGAGTCTTCAGATCATGTGGGAATCTGAAGTACTCAATCCATTTCTCACGTTTAACTGCATAAACATTGAGATCTTCAAAATACGCCCACGCTATGATTTTACCCGACACCTTGTGATGTTTCTTCACTTTGTAAAGCTTGGTGTAGACAGTTGATGTTGAGCACTGTGTCGGGCTCTTATTTCTTCAAAGCATGCAACCCATTCAGCCTTTCTAATGTTGACTTCGACATCCGAGGCTTGGGCTTGTCTTCTTTCTTTTCAGACTCTTGTTCCATTTTATCTAGAGTCTCAAAAGTTTCACTGACAAAAGTGTCGCCCGGATTGGGAACGACATTACCCTCATTGTCAGTGTACTCTGGATAATGTTGGTCCGTGACATCTTCAATCTCGATCTCATCGATGTCGTTGAGCTTGTCGTCACTTTCCACATGGACTGTAGGAGCATCTTTCACGATCTCATCAGGATTGAGTCGGAACATTTCAGCAAGTTGCTCGTCGGTAAGATGATGAATTATCTCTCCTTCTTCAGGAGTGCAATTCCAATCTCCTGACAATTACCTGCAGATCTAGAATCATCGTGAGTTGAGTCTTGATCTGTTAGAGGGGAGCAACATCATATTCATCTCCTTGAAAATTTGGATCTGCTTGATTTAAAACATGTAACACATCAACCATTAGTTAATGATCAAAGTAGTAAACATCAATAATAAATATAAATATTACTTACATTAATTTGATACAAGATTCAAATACACATGATTTTAATAACATAAACAACTATGCTTACTCTTATCTTTAATCATGTGCTCCTCGCTGACGGGGCTGAAGTAGAGGCACTTTGTCGTGAGCTCTCTGGTCCTCCTTTCGCTTGCAGATGTGTCACCCAAAGCAAAAGCATCTCCTTCTCCTTCATCATCAACATCACCTGCATCATCACCTCCATCTGTATCATCACCATGATCATCATCATCAACATCCTCATCATCATCATGCCATCATCATCTCCATCATCTCTATCACCCTCTCGAATCTTTTGAGGCTCTTCTTTGGATCCCTTCAGTCTCAGCATAAGCTTCTTGTTCTGGGCCTCTAAATCATGTATCCTCTATATGGAGGATGTATGTATCTCTCTCAGCTCTGTGATCTCTTTGCTCCGAGCCTCAATCCTCTAAATGGATGAGCATGTGTCTCCTGTAGCTCCTCAATTCATTGGCTCTAAGCCTCGATCCTCTGGGCTTGAGAGACATTGAGCTTCATTAGCTGATTAAGCTGAGAGGCTCTCTGTTCATCCGTAGCCAACAGCTTTGGCACTAACCAGTTAAGGTTAGCCAGCTGCTCCTCCAACCCGACAGATGGGTAAAAGGATCCAAAAACAGGTGGGACCTGAGATGAGGTCCCTGCTCCATGAGTGGTGGTGGTGGTAGTGGATGTAGAGAAGATTGGGGGTGGTATAGATGTGGGTGGCTGTGGATGAGCTGTAGTACTGGTGGATGGGAAGTGGGTAACTGGTGGAGTGGAGGTGGTACTGGTGTATGAGGTGGTAGTGGTGGTGGGTGGAGTGGTGGTAGTGGTGGTCGGTGGAGTGGTGGTAGTGCTGGCTGTAGGTGGAGTGGTGGTAGTGGTGGCTGTAGGTGGAGTGGTGGTAGTGCTGGTGGTAGGTGGAGTGGTGGTAGTGGTGGTGGTGATAAACGTCATCCTCCTCCTCCTCTTCTGCATCCCGTGGGGCTGAGCCGTCCGTTTCTTCCTCGAGCCCCTCGAAGTGGATGCTCCCCCTAGGATGCTGCTGGACTGATCGGGAGTATAACTAGGATCACTAGCAGTCTCCCTAGACTCGCTAGGGCGTCCTCCAACTTCCCGAATACCTAGGTCGGTGAAACCACCCTGCTTCCCACAGTATGAGTCAAGGGCTCCTCATTTGTCTCCTCCTCCTCATCAAGACGAAAGTCCTGATGGAACCCTGCTGCCTCTGTTCCACCTTGGGTGGATGCTGGAGATGCTATATCAGCAGTGGGGGGCCTCAAGTGAGTGGGCCCTGCATCTCCATTATCATCGCTATCATCGTCGTTGGAATCATCTTCCGGGAGCACCAGTTGCTTAACATCAGAGTCACTGTCTGCGTCGCGCCATTTTCGCCTCCCTGGCACCACGTAATCAACCTTGGCCAGATGGCCGAAGAGTCTCTTCAAAGGGGGTTTGACTTGCTTCCCCCTGTAGACGTTCATGTGGCCCAAGGTTGTATCATCCATAATCTCTAACGCCACATCATCATGGCTCTCCTTGGGTAGAGAGGGCAACTTCTCATTAATGATCATTTGGAGAAACCTAGGGTACATGCAGAAACCTTCTTTACCCTTGGCCTCCAGAGATAAGAGATATCATGCGAGAGAAGCTGAAAGGGTGGTTCAAAACCAGTGCCATGTAGGCATTTTGAATCTCGTCTGAAAGATCATCAAATCAACCCTTCACGAAGCCAAGCATTTAAGGATGACATGTGCTAAGTACTTGTACTGGGGACATAGGTTGCTCTTGTTGAGCACACTTGCATTAATATCCCCAGCGTACTACATCCTTAAGAAGCACCCTCTCACAGTCAGCGGGTGAAGTCTAGTAGGGTGATGAGCATTGTCACCCAAGGCAAGTACACGTCGAATATCCTCAGCTGTGACCTCGGTCGCCTGACCAAAAATACTACTGCGGATGCTGTAAGGCTCGTGTGTACGGTCAACTGATGCCCCCTCCCAGAAGGCCTGTTGAATAGACCTGTAAGGAGTGCATGGTGTGGATATAGCTCTGTAGATCCTAGATTGCTTAAGGAATCTGATAATCCCCGCAAAATCGGTGCCATTCCGAGTAGTGGCATCTAAATGAGCACATATGTTGTGCTTGGGGTTGATAGACCACTTGTCACCCATAGATGTAATACAAAACACATAGATGTTAGATCACCACATATCAAAAATCAATTCTAATTAGCTTGGTTGAATTCAGTCTGGTTCAATCATGCGACTGAACCATGCGACTGCGTTCAGTCGGTTAACCTGGCATGCGAGTGGATTCAGTCGAGTGTCTGAGCAAGCGACTGAGTTCAATCGGTTGATTGAGCCTGCGATTGGTTTAGTCGGCCGATTGAGCTCATTCGTATTATCCATTCGGCCGATTGAGCCATTCGACCAACTCAATCGCACGATTGGAGTTCATCCTAGTGTCTAGTCACATCACCCACTGTCCGGTCGACTGAAATTCGAATTTGATCCAAAACTCAGAATTAGACGTCGTGTTTTGGTTCAATAGACTCGCAATCACTTTACTAATAACCTAATGACTTTTACTTCAAAATTTTACTCAGTTTAGTTAGGTTATTAGTCCATTTACAGGTTTAGTTCTAGTATGGGTCGAAATTCATAAATTAGGGCACCATTCCACAGATTTCGGTGAGATAGCATCACATTGTACCTATATAACAACTCACAATCGTTAGAATATGAAAAGAAGTCAGAAATTTTGGTCTGATGAAATTTGGGCAGAGTAATGGTAAGATGTGCGATATTAGGGCGATTAGGGGTAATGAATTGAATGCGATCGACTATGGCCCTATTTATACTGGATCTAGTTTCAATCAGGCGACTGGACCCATTCGCTCTGTTCATTCGGGCGATTGGACCTCAGTCGTGCGACTGGTTCAGTCGATCACATTCAGTCGGTCGACTGGGGTTCAGTCGGGCGACTGACTCATTCGCACATCTCCATTCGGTAAACTGGCTCAATCTGATAAGCCATTTGGGTGAATGATTCATACTCATGTGCCATTCGGCTGTCTAGTGCATGAGTATGGTCCAGTCGTACGGTTGGTCCATACTTATGGTCTAGTCGTGCGATTGGATCATATTCATCATTTTGACTTTTTGACCATTCCACACTTAATCCCTTACTTTTGATTAAATGTTATGACCATTCGATCATCTCAGACATGATCATTTTAATTTAGAAAGCTTTTAACCACCTCATACGTGATCCTTTTAAACAATCTGTCACCTCAGACGTGACTGATTTTACCTTTGAAAACACATGTGGTCACTTCAGACGTGACCCTTTTAGGTGATTAAAACTCCTGTTGAATTCCATGGCGTAGTCCGATATCTAACTAACTGAATTAACAGAATTAAACAAATAAAAGTCTTAAAAGTGAAATAGAAAACTAAACTTGTTTTGAGGTTATGTGAGGTGTAAATCCTAAGATAGAAATATAATGGATTCATTTTCTGAAAGGCAGCTTCAATTCATTTTGACCATAAATGTACCAATTTAATTTGGGATCATACAGGCAAGTCAAATCATTTGGGACATTTTATCAAGAACCATTTGATGCTCAATTCTTGTTTTCATCTAGAGTCGTTAGCAAGTTAGGAAATCATACTAGTACTGTTAGATCCCCACATTGATTTGGACTTTCAAGAATTGTAGCCATGATGATTGTCAGTATATTGGTCCTCTTAAATCCATACACAGACTTTTGACACAGATTGGTGATAGTTTAAGGTTTGATTATTTCAACAAGCATTTGTGGATCCCAAACTTATATGGTAATCAATATTCCTCAGGAGATTTGAGCGGTCTCAGGGTAGTTTACAAGAAGAAACTATTCTTAGAACTTTCAAAAGAAGCCAAGCCTCAGGTCAGTGCCACCGCACAGCAAAGATGCGGCAAATAACAATGAATTCTACAATATATAGGTTATGCTTATCCTCAGGTCAGTGCCACCACACAACAAAGAGGCACATAACCTATCTTCTTGTTTGAGCAAGTTTAATCTTTTTGCACAGATCTCACCAACAACATAGGTTATTAGTTGATTGCTTTTGCATTTTTCATGTGCTTTTGCTCATATTTTGGTCTTACGCTCAAATTTGTGGCGTTTATTCTACTCGTCACCCCTTATTGGATTTTTGTTGATTGTGTTAACCAGGGATAAGATGATAACCCACAGCTTGTTGAACAACATAGTTTAATCTTGAGATCACCAATAAGGTCTAATAATCTATTGTGTTGAATCTACCGACATATCATCTGTGGTCTAGCAACCTCTAGGTCTACTTTCTTTGTGTTACCTTAGTAGTAGCTAGTTTTACTATCATTTTTCCTTTTATATTGCTCAAACTACACAGACTTATACTTTAAACTTTGCATCTTATTCAATTTAAAATTTTAAAGTCCTAAGTGGTTTGTTCCTGTGTACTATCATTTTCCAAAGTCATTAAATCGGTATCACAGATACGATCTAGTTTCTATCGGCTAGCCTCTCCTCCTCCCTCAATTTTTTAATAATGTTACTAACTAAACCTATTCACCCCCTAAAATTCTAAAACCGTAACTGATTTACGATTTTTAGGATTTTAATAGGCGACACAATAACACCAATTCAATTAAAACTACTTAAAATTAAACAATATACGCATCGGACTACACATGGTCATCTTCAAGAATTACATCACTTTTCTTTTTAACGCCATTGACCTCTAACAAATATAGAAAATGTGGTTTATCAAAAGCCTTTGTATAGAGGTCAGCGCGTTGAAAATCATTATTTATTTTAATCACATCGATTAGGTTCTTTTCAAAGCAAGCACGTATATAGTGATATTTTATGCCGATGTGTTTGGTCTTAGGATGTGGACTGGATTTTAAGTACTGCAATTGTAGCAGAGTTATCAACAAAAATAGCAGTAGAAGAGAAATTCAAACCATAGTCCCGCATTTGCTGTTGAATCCATATGATTTGTGAGCAGCAACTTGCAACAACAATGTATTCGGCTTCACAGGTTGACAAATCAACCGAGGTCTGCTTCTTACACTGCCAGGTCACTAATCTTCTCCCAAAGAATTGACATCTCGCTGATGTAGACTTCTAGTTCATCTTGCAGCTACCGTAATCCGAATCACTATATGTGTTAGCTCGAAGTCATCGTCATGAGGATACCACAACCCAAGTGTTGGAGTGCCCTTCAGATAACGGAAGATCCTTTTAACCCCTATTAGATGGTTAAATTTTGACTTTTCCTGATATCTTGAACATAAACATGTCGCATACATGATATTAGGTCTTGAGGCAGTGAGGTACATGAGAGATCCAATCATTCCTTGGTACATGGTGGCATCGACCAGATCACCATTCTCGTCAGGTGCTACGTCATGGTTTGTAGCAAGTGGGTCCCAGCTGCGGAAGCATTCTCCATGTCAAACCGACTGAGAATATCTCCTACATACTTGGTTTGATGTAAGAAAATCCCTTTTGGTGTCTGATCCACCTGTAACCCCAGAAAGAGTTTCATCTCTCCCATGGCACTCATTTCAAACTCAGCCTTCATTACTGCTTCAAACTCTTTACATAGATCTTCGTTCTTTGAACCGAAGATAATGTCATCTACATAAATTTGGACCAGCAGTAAATCACCATTCTTTTCTTTATTGAACAGTGTGCAGTCAATAACACCTCTGCAAAACCCATGTTTCACAAGGTGAGTGGAGAGTTTCTCATACCAGGCTCTAGGAGCTTGATGAAGCCCATATAAAGCCTTGTCAAGTTTGTAAAATCTATCCTGATGATATGGAACCTTAAATCCCTCGGGTTGAATGACGTACACAGTCTCTCGGATTTCACCATGAAGGAATGCACTCTTCATATCAAGTTGATAAACTTTCATCTTCATGTATGATGCATAGGCAAGGAAGATACGGATTGCTTCCATTTTTGCCATGGGTGCAAACACTTCATTGTAGTCTATTCCTTCGACTTGTCGAAATCCTTGAACAACAAGTCGAGCCTTGTTTCAGATGATCACTCCTTGATCATCTTTCTTGCATTTGAAGACCCATTTGCTGCCAATGACCTTAGCACCTTTAGGTCTATCCACCAGAGTCCATACACCTAACTTCTTGAACTAAAGAAGTTCTTCTTTCATGGCACTCACCCATGCCTCACCATTCAGAGCTTCACTAACATACTTTGTATCAAACCGAGAAACAAAGAAATGATATGCATCATCATGAAGGAATCCCTTTTCCATCACTGAGGCATAATCAGCTGAGTACAGCAGATTTCTTGTCTGAACTCCTGATCTCACATCCCTAATGACATTATTGAAAGGATGATAGACATTTAGGCATGATCCAGGAGTGGTTGGAACAACTACCTCAAAATCAAGATTATGAACATTGGGTTCAATATCTGAGGCAGTAGGAGTTTGAGGTTCCGAAGACTCAGAGGCATCAATGTCAGATGCTTGTGGACTAGTGGTAGGAGGAAGCTGTTGCTCCTGGTTGTTTGGATCTTCTCCACATATGCATCTTCAGAGGAAGAGTCACTTCCCTCGAGTGCTCCCCTGAGTTGGTAGAAGAATCACCTTGTAATCCGGATGATGTAGATTCCTGAGATGGTGTGTTTAGAACATCATACATCATCTTTGTTGCTAACTTATCATCAGACATGTAGGGTGGGATGTTGAAGGACTTGAAGAATCCATCATAGTCAAAAAAGAAGGCGGGTCCTTTTCCAGCAGGTGGTTTGGTGTATCTCTGAATATCAACGTTACACCACACTTCTACTTGACCCATTGAGTTGTTGTAAACTCTCTTGTTCGGCATGTTGTATCGTAGAAAGATACCTTCATCGGCCTTCTCGCTGAATTTTCCCTCCTGAGTCTTTTTCAGTAGGGTGCACGGAGCGCCAAACGGCTCGAGATACTTTAGATTAGGTTTACGTCGCTGTAGTAACTCGTAACATGACTTTCCATGGTGTTTAACTACCAAAACTCGATTTAGCGTACAACACGCATTTGCAACTGCTTCATTCCAGAATTGGATGGGCAGTTTCGAGTCTGCTAGCATCGTCCATGTTGTCTCTATCAAGCTGTGATTCTTCCTTTCAGCAACGCCGTTCATCTAAGGAGTGTAGGCAGAAGTGAACTGATGCATAATTCCCTTTTCCTTGCAGTAAGCCTCCATCCATTAACTCTTGAACTCGGTTCCGTTGTCTGAGCACACTTGTCGTACCTTCAACTTGTATAGGGACTCCAGAGTAGTTACTAATTCCTTGAATGACACAAATGTTTCTGATTTGGATTTTCAGAAACATCATCCAAGAGAATCTTGAGTAGTCATCAGTAACTACATAGCAGTACAATTTGCCTGCAATGTTTCTTGTACTGACTAGACCAAACAGATCCATGTGAAGAAGTTCAAGAGGAAGCTTGATGGAATGAACTTTCCTTTCCTTGTGAGACTTCTTCATCTGTTTGCCCTTCTTGCACGCAACACAGAAATCTAGAAGTTGGAAGTTTTTGACGTTAACTCCTCTCACTAGATTAATCTAGATCAAGTGATCATCTTTCGTGGATTAATGTGTCCCATTCTCCTATGCCAGGAGATGGAATCTTCTCATTAGCTTTGACAAGAAGCACTGAACTTCATGATCCGTTATGGAGGCCTTTGATAGACCCAGGACATAAAGGTCCTTATATCTTAAGGCAGACATTAAGACTTGATCCTCCAGGGTGACATAGTCCTTTTTCAGGACATAGCTTCTTCTTGTCAAACTACCTTAAAACCTTTATCATAAATTTGATAAGTAGAAAGCAAGTTTTGAAGTTGTTGAACATAGTTTACCTTGTCAAACTTCACTTTCTGATTAACTACTTCCCCTTGAGCTGTGATGTACCCACCTTCGTTTCCAGCAAATGAAACATGACCTCTTTATCTATTTGACATTGATAAGAGAGCCCTTTCCCTGTCATGTGTCTGGAGCCGCTATCTATATGCAGGATCGTTCAAGGGCTTGAACACAATTACAACACACAACACAATGAGGAGATTAACTAAATCTTAATCAAACAGTGAACTAGGTAACCAAAGGTGATGCAGAGAACACAAGTTAAGCAAGAGACAGAACAAGAGAATATAGTTTTCAAGGTAGCAGTATATTGCTTTCTCAAGTTCTTTTACAAGTGTTACAAAGCATAGGAAAGATACAAGAACTTGGAATACTTATACTACAACCTACAGCCGGCTATACTATGAAAGCCAGCTGGATACAATTGACTAGACACTAACAAAATCAATTGTAGGATCAAAAGGCATATCTGCCTTTTGACCTTGTGACTATGACATGCCATAGCTCACATCCTATACATTACAAAAAGGATAAAGTACATAAAGTAGAAAGTCTCAGACACAAGACCTCAATGTACAGTTACCAAAAGCATGGACCTTTTCACCAACTCTTGTTAGTTGGTGACTTATCAGAGATGCAGCGGAAAAGGTGCTTTATGGAACAGTACATCAGATAAAGCATGTGTACTAAAAGTCTTCGGAAGAAATCTGTCTTCATAGGTTGAAGCTTCGGAAGACTTTGTCTCTTCAAGCTTCGGAAGACTTCATGTTAGGCTTCGAAGATATTGGTCTTGGCTTCGGAAGAATTACACTTAGAGTATTTTCTAATGCTTTGTGTAATTCTTCCGAAGCATTCTTCACTTCAGTACTTAGTGCATGTTGCTGAAACACTTAGGCAGTTTTGGGTTGCATCAGACTTCAGGAATCCTTACAAACTCCCCCTAGGCTGATGCTACCAAAACACTAGAAGATCTTTAAATGTTTGTAGTCTTCAGAATAATCAATACCATCCCTTTCTTCATTTGATGGTCAGGATCATCAAGACTCTCATAGTATCTTCTCATTTCAAAGAGATCATGCAGAGGTAAGTTGATTATGTCTTGCCATGAGTAGACATTTTCAACACCTTGATCTCTGATAACATTCCATTCTCTGGATTGGTAGAGTAAGTCCAGGATAAGATGGGTGTCTCGGTTGCTAGAGGAGCCACTTGCATAGGAGTTGATTGGGCTGCCTCATCATGCACTTCCTCAGGTTGATCTGATTCACCCTGGGGAGTAGAGGTTGATGACTTTGGCTTCTTCTTTTTAGTCTTTGGTTTGGAGGCCATTTTCTTCTTCCTCTTTAATGTCTTTAACTGAGAAGACTGGTCTGCAGCACCATGTTGATCATCAGTGTCTTTCTCAGTTGGGTGTTCCTCCCTCACAGGTTCAGAAGGAGAGGGAGTTTGACCCTGTCTTGGATCAGAAGATGAAGTTTGCTGAGGCTCAGCTGGAGGTTCTGGTTCAGGTGTCTCTGGTTGTTCAAACTTGACCTCCACTTCAGGTGGGACTTGACTTGGAAGAGAGTGCAAGTCAATGAGTTCACCACTTCTAATCTTCTGCTTGATTACCCTTATATGCTCATCCATTGTAGATAAGACATGGGACCAAGTCTCCTTCCGGAGAATCCATATGACTTCAAGAAGCTCATCATTCTTTGTCTGTCAGCAGACTTCTTTGCATTCTTTTGAATGATGGTTCTTGACTTTGCAGCTTCTTCCCTTAGCTTCCTTTTGGTTGTTTTTCTTTCTTTGACTAACTCAAGCTCAAGTTGCTTTAAGTACTCGAACTCAATAAAGTCATAGGACAGGGGAAGAAGTGTATTTGCCTGATAGAAGCCTGTGGCACTCAGGTAGTTTATCATTTTGATTCTATCTTCTTCTTTATCTACCTGAGGTTCTTGTGGAGCCACATCTTCCTGTGCAGGACTTTCTTGAACTGGAGGGAGAGTGGGAGTATGCTTGTGAAGTCTTTTCTGTCTCCTCTCCTCTTTGAATTGGAGAAGTAACCTTGCATCCTCTTTCTCCTTAATCTCTCTTGACACTTCCATGTCAGCCAGTTCATTCAATTCTTCTAAGGGGAGGGAGATGATTTCATCAACATCATAGTTCCTGGTCTGTAAGTAATTAATCCTGACTGCCCTTTGTTCATCATTTTGAGTATTTGGTCTGGGGGCAGCCCTGATTGCAGCTTGCATGAATTTTGATGACCCAGAAGAACTTTCTCCCCTTAGCCTCCTTTTCCTCTCTCTCTCTTCCTCCTCAATTTCCTCAGGAGTCATTATCCTTTTCCCTTTGTCACCAACAGACCTTTGTGACTCAGGGTGGATTGAGGCTTGGCCTTCATTGCTTGGTGTAGCTTCCATGCTCTGGCCAGAGAGAGGCTGAGAAACACCTTCACCAGCAGGTGTCTCAGATGGAGTTTGGATCTCTGCAGCAGTGTTGATGGTGAGACAAGGGTCTCAGGTTCTGCCACTGGGCCTTCAGCCAAGGTTTCCCCTATGAAGCTAATCTTAGGGTCCACCTCAACATCCAGTTGACCGATGACATTGCCTGATTGCCTAAGTCTCCTTCTTAGAGAGAACTCTGCAAGGATCCTGTCTTGGATTCTTTGAGCCAGCCTGTCAGCTTGTCTAGATTTGCTTGGATTGACAAGTGGCATGTTGACTAAATCCAGTCCTTCATAGAAGCTCAGGCTTTGGAACTGAAAGACTTCTTGTTGACCTTGAACTCTGTGAAGTATGAGGGCTTTTCTGTCATCATCATACCTCCATCTGATAATGTAGTTGCCAGTTCCATGTGGTGGAGATGAGACAGCCCTTGGTATACCTTCCTCAAAGAGACTCCTGATGAGAGAGTCTATAGAGTCCACATTAATGTGAACTTGAGGAAGTTGCTGAGAATGCACAACAGCAAGTGAGGATGGTGAGTCCTCTATGTCCATTCTCTTTGAAGAACTCCCAGGTTCTGTGGTTGTGATAACATTCTCCCCCTTTTTGGTAGCATCACCCACTTGCATAGGTGAGCTGGAGGATAAATCAATCACTTCCACAGGTTCTTGTGTTCCTGGTTGAGCTCTCCTGAAAGGTCTCCCAGCTAGTTTTTCCTGCAGATATGAAATCTGGAGTTGCTGATCATTGACCCTGTTTTGCAGGGTAGTCACCTGAGATTCCAAGTGACTAACTTAGAGACTAGATAGGTACATGTTTGTGACAATTGTTGTACCTTTAGTCTCAAATTCCCCTCATCTTCATCAGAAGAATCACTGGGGGATGAGAGGATTGGACCAAAGTCCCTTCTCTCACCACCAGCTTGAGTGTCTTGGCTGCTGGTTTTCCTCTGCTCACTGGCAACCTCAGTTAAGATGCCAGTGGGCTGAGTTGCCATGGTGAGGTCTTAATGATGTAATCACTTTCAAAAGTGAGAGCCTCTTCCATATGGACATCCTGAACAGGTTCAGATGTGTCCACCTCAGTAATAGGTGACTGATGAGGGATAGACTGAGGAGAGTCAGAGGTACTCATCTCTCTTTGAGTAGGGGAGGAGAAGAGAGACTCATGGTACTCACTGAATCCTAAGTCTTCATCAGTGTAAAAGGATAGGTTGGGAATTGGTTGGTTTAGATCCAAAGGCTGGGGATGGTAGCTATCCCCTGAAGTTGTTCACTTGAGTGTTGAGACTCAGAGTGAAGGCTTACAGTTGTTGGGCTAATGAGCTCATCAGGTTGAGCTTGAGGAACCTCAGCCCTGATAGGTAAAGTAATGGGAGTGGTTTGCTCCTCAGGAGAAGTGGGAGCTCTGGAGTCCACTTCTTCCTGTAAGGTTGAGTATTTGGGGGCCTGCACAGACTCAATAGCCTGAGCAGGGGTTCGTTGGGATTTTCTTTTGTAGGTGATGAATATTGGAGGTTGTGAAGAGGGTAGGAGAGCAGTAGGTGTGGGTTCAACACTAGCTTGGACTGCTATGTTGTCACCTTGAGCAATGAGCTCTAACATTTTTGGGACTAGGGCTGTTTCTACCCCTGAGAAGCCTACAGTTGGCTTCTTCATAATTTTAAAGATGCCGGGCTTCATCTGTCCCAGTTTAAGAATATTGCCTGTTTCCCTCAACTGTGAGCCCAGTTCACAGTTAAGAATGTGTTGAACATATCTAGGAAACATGTAATATTCTAAGGAGTCTAAGTTTGCAAGTAAATTAGTATAAACAAATTGTGAATACCTGAACTTGACCCCCTGAACCATTCATGAACTATAAAGGAGAGATCCTCAGGAATCTGGTCCCATCCACCATGCTTGTTTGATAAGCTGTGGATAACCACATGGAGCAGGTATTTCCACTGGGATGAGACCTTCCCTTTCCTGAAGGTCTTTACAGAGAAATCTCCTTCATAGCCCATCTGCTCGAAGGAATGATTACCGCTTCTTTTGGAAAGAACACTTCACCTGCTTCATCATCCAGCTGAAGATGTCGATTGATGATGGCCGGAGTGATGAAAATTGTTCTCCCCTGCACTGTGGCAGACAGTGCCTTCTCCCCATCCATAATGACCTCTTGGCAGGTCTTCCAGAATTCAAGCAGATGATCCTCATATAGAGGAGGATCAATGGTAGGGAGGTGAAGTAGTGAGACAAAGACAAGAAACGGCAAACCTCTGAGAAATGAGGATCTTTGTCAGAGCATAACAGAGCAACCTGATTGTGTTGTCTGTGTAGCTGCATGGCAAAGTGAGGATCATTTCTGTGTGGAAGGTCAGCCATTGTGAGGTAGCTCAGAGATGAAGAGAAAAGAATGGGAAGTAAATTTCAGAGAGAAAGCTTTGGGTTTTAGGTATGGAAGAAAAGCAGATGATAGAAGAGGGGGAAACCGTTGGGTTTATATGAGAGAGAAGGATTTCAGATAAAGTTTAATGAAAGAGGATAAACTTTGAAATCCGTATGTCGGTCCCACCTCTGAAAAAGTAGTTTACCTTTTTGCTCAAAAAGTAGTTTTCTTGGAGTTCGAAAAGCTTCCGAAAGTAATTTGTCTTCGGAAGTTTGATTGAAAAAGCTTCCGAAGCTAAAGTGACTTCGGAAGAATTTTCCTGAGAGTCTTAAAGATTTATGCTTCGGAAGAGAAATAAACTTTGGAAGCTTTGTATAAGAATGAACAAAGCTTCCGAAAGTAATTTTTGCTTCGGAAGGAAAAAGTCCTTAAAAATGAATAAGTGTCTAAGTTGAGAATTTTAAGCTTCGGAAGATAAATTTTGACTTCTTCCGAAGGTAAAATCTCTTAGACAGTCATTTATTTTGAAGACATATTTTTTCCGAAGGTAAAACATTATCTTCCGAAGTATCAGAAAATTTTCAAGAATCTAAGGAAAATCTTCAAAAAGAGTTTTTCATTCAAAGAAAACATGAGCTTATGAAGGTGATGAACTAGACAACTTAGGACACGCATATAATTTTTAAGAAGAAATAATTAGAATTAGTTTTAAGAAAAAATCTACTCAAAGTTGATCATCCCAATAGCTGATATCAGATACTTAAATCTCTGTTCATCAAAAGCTTTTGTGAACAGATCAGCATATTGTTCATCTGTGTGAACTTTGACTAGTTTAATTAACCCCTTTTCATAGTTATCTCTTATTAAATGATACCTGATATTGATGTGTTTGGTCCTTGAGTGCTGCACAGGATTCTCAGTGATAGAGATAGCACTGTTGTTGTCTATGTGGATAGGAGTCTCTTTGAAGTTAAATCCGTAGTCTAGCATCTGATTTTGAATCCAAAGCACTTGAGCACAGCAGCTTGCAGCAGCAATGTATTCAGCCTCAGCAGTTGATGCAGACACACAGGTTTGTTTCTTGCATTGCCATGAGACAACCCTTCCACCAAGAAATTGACATCCCCCAGATGTAGACTTTGCAGTCATGTTGCAACCACCATAATCACTGTCTGTATAGGCATACAGATTGAAATTAGAATTCTTTGGATACCATAAACCAAGTGTTGAGGCACCTTTGAGGTATCTTAAAATCCTTTTCACAGTGATTAAGTGAGACCTTAGGATTAGCTTGATATCTTGCACAAATACATGTAGCAAACATGATATCAGGCCTGCTAGCTGTAAGATACATAAGAGACCCAATCATAGCCCTGTATAAGTGCTCATCTACACACCCCTCAAGATCTGGACCAAGAGAGTGGTTTCTGGCTATGGGTGTCTTAGCAGTCTTACAATCAGTCATGTTGAACCTCTTGAGTATATCTTGAATATACTTTGACTGACTTATGAAAATGCCATCTTCAACCTGCTTCACTTGAATTCCTAGAAAGAAATTAAGTTCTCCCATTGAACTCATTTCAAATCTATCTTTCATCAGCTTTTCAAAGTCTTTGCAGAGCCTTGAATTGGTTGAGCCAAAGATGATGTCATCCACATATACTTGAACTAGCAGAATGTCATTTCCTTGTCCTTTGATGAAGAGAGTTCCATCTATAGTACCTCTCCTGTAACCATGTTTACAGAGATACTCAGACAGTGTCTCATACCACTTCCTGGGTGCCTGATGCAGCCCATAGAGAGCTTTGTCAAGCTTGCAGACATAATCAGGATGATCAGGATCTACAAAACCAGGTGGTTGTTTGACATAAACCTCCTCATCAATCACTCCATATAGGAAGGCACACTTTACATCAAGTTGGTAGACCTTGAAGTTCTTGGATGCGGCAAATGCCAGGAATATCCTAACAGCTTCTAGTCTAGCTACAGGAGCAAAGACATCAGTGTAGTCAATCCCTTCTTCTTGTGTGTATCCTTGAACAACTAGTCTAGCCTTGTTCTTGATAATGATTCCTCTATCATCCTTTTTATTCCTAAAAACCCATTTGTTCCAATGGTAGTCTTCCCATGAGGAAGAGGACAGAGGTTCCAAACTTTCTGTCTTTTGAATTGAAGTAACTCTTGTTGCATAGCTTCAACCCAACTTCCATCCTTTAGAGCCTCCTCAACTTTCTTTGGCTCTAACTGGGATAGAAAACAAGAGTGAAGACAAACATTTGCTTCATGGGTTTGCCCTCTTGTCTTTACCCCGGAGATAACATCTCCAATGATGTTTGTAGTAGGATGAGACTTGTGGATCCTTAGCTGAGGGATCACAGCAAGTTGCTGAGATAGATCCAAATTTGAGAAATTTAGATCTGGTCTTGAAGATTGATCCTCCACATTATCACACTTATCAAGATTAACTTGATCCAATGAGTGTGTGACATCATTGATGTTATCATCTATGGTATAGTTATTAGCATCAAGAGATTCTTGATCACTTTCACCATCACCATTGTTATCTTCTGCAATTGAGATGTCTTTATCTGGTTGAGAGGCCTCTGAACTGGAATTTGAAGGCATGCCAGATGTATCAGCTGGATTATCATTGTTGTGCTGATAGAAACCTCATTTGCGAAGTAGTTCCAACTGGAGCTGAAGGTCTTCCAAGCTCAAATCTTGGATCAGGATCACCTGTATTTAAATTTTCTGCAGATCCTGAAACATGCTCACAAGATTGATTAAAACAGTTGGTAACTAAATCAAGATCAAATAGCCAATCCGGACCAGAACCAGCCACACTGGGAGTGTGCTCATTGAAAGTCACATTGGCTGACTCCTCAATGATTCTAGTTCTGAGATTGTATACTCTATAAGCTTTAGCTTGAGAAGAGTATCCAATGAAGTGTCCATCGTCTGATTTCTCAGCAAACTTGGCAACTTGATCTTTGGTATTCAAGATGGTGCAGGGACATCCAAATGACCTGAGAAAACCAATGAAAGGTTTCCTCTTGTGCCAAAGTTCATAAGGAGTCTTACCATGTGTCTTAACTACTAAGACTCTGTTTTGCACATAGCAGGCAGTATTAACTGCCTCTGCCCAGAAGGTGATAGGCAGTTTAGAGTCAGACAACATAGTTCTTGCAGCTTCAATAAGTGTCCTGTTTCTCCTCTCAGCAACTCCGTTTTGCTGAGGAGTCCTGGGAGCACTGTATTGTCTTGTAATACCCTTGTCATCACAAAATGTATCAAGGATTTGGTTCTTGAATTCAGTTCCTTGATCACATCTTATGGTTTTGACCTTGTGATCACATTGATTCTCAATCTTTAAGATGAAATTCTTTAGAATCTCAGGAGTCTCATCTTTAGTTCTAAGAAAGAAAACCCAAGTGAATCTTGTAAAATCATCTGTGATCACTAGACAGTATAAGGTCCTTCCTAAACTCATTACACTGGTGGGGCCAAAGAGATCCATATGTAATAAGTGTAGGGGAGTAGTGATGGAGTTCTTTTCCTTAGGCTTGTGAGATACCTTGTGTTGCTTCCCTTTCAGGCATGCAACACAATGATCATCACTTGTAAACTCTTTCTTTGGCATTCCAGTTACCAGATCATGTTTAATTAATTTATTCATATTCTTAAAGTTTACATGGCACATTCTTTTATGCCATAGGAAAGACTCATCACTATTTGCTTTAGATAGAAAGCATGAAACTTCTCCAGAGGGAGATGTTTCTTGCAAATCCATCTTGTACATGTTCCCTTTCCTGGGGGCTCTGAGCAGAATATGCTCATGAGGAATGACCACTCCAGGTTTGAGAACAATGCACTCATGCTCAGTGAAGAGCATGTTATGACTCTGATCACAAAATTGAGATACACTCAGAAGGTTGTACCCAAGCTCCTTAACAAAATTTACCTTCTCAATGCTGAGCTTACCATTTGTGACCTTGCCCCTTCCATAAATGTAACCACCTTCATTTCCTCCAAAAGCAACTGGTCCTCCATCAATTCTCTCAAAATTATGAAGTAAAGACCTATCGCCTGTCATGTGCCTGGAACAGCCACTGTCAATTATCCAGACATTCTTGTTTGTCTTGAGCTGTTCCTGCACAAAGAAAATGATTAGTTACATTTGGAAACCCAAGCCTTACTTGTCTTGGGTTCAGTAAGTGTAATAGAAGGTAATGCAACAGTAATAGATCCTATGGTTGTACAGAGGGGATCTTCGGCTGTTGTTGATGGAGAAACCTCAGTCATTTGGTCTTTCTTAGACTTCCACACCACCTTTGGAGTCTTGGACTTGACCTTCAAAACCTTAGAAGCTTTTGGAGCTTCACAAGTTTTAATGACTGATACTTCGGAAGAATCTACAGTCACTGCAGTAGACTTTAGTACTTCGGAAGAACTCCTTTCTTCCGAGACCAACTTTGCTTCCGAAGGTAATTTTCCATTTACCTTCTTCTTTGATTTGGAGCTTCCGAAGGAAACAGACTTTCCTTCCGAAGCTTGAGACTTCTTGAGATTCTTTGAAGTCTTTGTATTGGTCATGTGGATAGTACTTTTAGGATTGTATGGACAATCCTTGGCAATATGAGAAGTACTTTCACACATAACACACAGCATTTTCTTCTTCAAAGAAATCTCCTTTTGAGAGCAAGACTGGCCTTGGTCACATTCCTTTTTCACCTTCATCTTGGTAGATTCAGATACAGTTTCCTTGGGCTGTGAACTGTTTTGGAATTTGATGGTCCAGGCTGTGCAGCAGTGGTACACAGCAGCTCAGTCTTCTTCTTTGTACTGAGATGATTTGAACATGAACCAGAACTTTTAGATAAGAGGCTTTGGTGGATGTCTTCAGTCCTTATTGCTTTGAAGCCTGCAGAGATAAACACTTGTTTCTGCTTAGCATCAAAGGTATTGATTTCTTGAGCCTTCTTTGCTTTCCTTTTGCTCTTCCTGATCAGGTTCTTTCTCTTGGACTTGGTCATCACAGTTAATTTCTTCTCCTCAGAAGGATAGTGGCCCTTGGAGGAATCCTCTTCTTCACTCTTCTCAGAGGGATTCCTCACTATCACTTCTTCATCATCCTCACTTACTGGATCTATGAGAGGAAGCTCATCTTCACAAGTTCCACACCTAGGAGATCTTACAGACAAGATTGTGTGTGGAGGAGCTATCTCATTTGATCCCAGTCCCTGTCTATTTTGATAACAAACCTTATTGTGTAGGGATGAGGATATCATGTTCTTGAAGGTCTCTTCTTCAAGAACACTTTTCTCTGCCAGGGCTTTGCTGATCACAAGCTCAGCCTGGCACTTAGTCAACTTAGTGATGAGATCTTGGATCTGAGTTCTAAAATCTGTTTGTTCATGTTTTAGTACTGAAATAGTTTTCTCCAAGTCTTCTATCTTTAACTTGTAATCATTTTCAGTTTTTCTAAAGTCAGATTTCAATATGTTTAATGACTCAAGATCAGATCTCATCTCTAGGTTGTAGGACCTGTATCTATTTACTTTAGCAATGCATTCAGGGGAGCAAAGATGTTCTAATACCTTGGCTTCATCATGATCAGCCATCAATGCTTGGTTTGGAGAAGCATCCTCCACCTGAAAACTCCAGTCAAATCCTCCCTCTTCACAGCAACCGCAGCATGTTGCTTTGTCTTCTCAGCCTGAGGGGTATTGTTGGTGAAGTTTGGTCTGAGTTGTGTTTGACCCCCATTTGCTCTGGGTGCCTTACACTCCCTGGCGAAGTGACCCATAAGGTTACAATTGTAACACTTAACTTTGCTTTTATCCAGGCCAAACTTTCCGCTGGTAGCATTGCTTGGAAATTTTCCCTGTCCTCTTGTAGAACTTCTTGGCTCTGTGAGTGAGAAGAGCCATCTGCTGAACTATCTCCATGTATTCCAGGTCATCTGGATGGATACAGTCTAGATCTTCAAGAGTGAAGAGATAATTTCCACAGCTTTCATCTGCAGACACAAAGGCTTGTGAAGAACTTGTCTCTTGGAATGGACTCCCTTGAGTAAAGTTCTCCCTTGGTGTCTCCGGGAAGGTGATGAAAGGACCCTTTTGTGAGTTGTCAGGGTAGCATAGGAGATGATGTTGGGGTTCTATGCTGTCCCTTTCAGCCACATGAAGGGCTGAACCCATTTGATTGTTAGAGTTGCCAGATGAACCTTGTAAGTTCATCTCCATCTGGTATCCACTGAGAATCCCATATAACTCTGTCAGAGTAAGAGTTTTAAGGTTCTCAGTCCTCTTGATTACCACACAGTAGTGTGTCCATTGCCTAGGAAGTGAGGACATGAACTTCCTTACAATGTCTCTGTTCTCAAGAGGAACTCCTCCATCCACAAGGGTATCCACAATCTCAACATACCTGAAGTATTGTTGGGTCATGGTTTCACCTGTTTTAAAGGTGAAATTTTCAAACTGCTGCTTCAGAATATCTTTCTTGTTCTCCTTGGCTTCAGAGGAGCCTTCATACATCAGCTTCAGTGCATCCCACAGCTGTTTAGCTGTCTTGCACTTCTTAAAACCTCTGTACACAGAGTTTGGAATAGCAGTCTGAAGAGCAGTCATGGCCTTCCTGTCAATCTCTACTCTTTTCCTATCTTCATCTGAGTAGTTGGCCACATCTTTAGGAATCATACCAGCACCGGTAGCAGAGGGGGTGCTAGGTATGAAAGGTCCATATTCAACAGATTCCCACATTCTTGAGTCAAGAGACCTGATGAAGCCTTCCATCCTCATGCACCAGGTGTCGAAGTCATCAAGAGTGATCAATGGGGATTTGTTCATGGTTCCAGTCTCCATATCAGTCTTTGAGATGGAAGCCATTTGAGAAAAGTTTAGTTTTTGTGTGTGTGAGGGATCTTAAGATGGTTAGATCTTATATCACGAGCCTGAGAGCTCTGATACCAATTGCAGGATCGTTCAAGGGCTTGAACACAATTACAACACAACAACACAATGAGGAGATTAACTAAATCTTAATCAAACAGTGAACTAGGTAACCAAAGGTGATGCAGAGAACACAAGTTAAGCAAGAGACAGAACAAGAGAATATAGTTTTCAAGGAGCAGTATATTGCTTTCTCAAGTTCTTTTACAAGTGTTACAAAGCATATGGAAAGATACAAGAACTTGGAATACTTATACTACAACCTACAGCCGGCTATACTATGAAAGCCAGCTGGATACAATTGACTAGACACTAACAAAATCAATTGTAGGATCAAAAGGCATATCTGCCTTTTGACCTTGTGACTATGACATGCCATAGCTCACATCCTTATACATTACAAAAAGGATAAAGTACATAAAGTAGAAAGTCTCAGACACAAGACCTCAATGTACAGTTACCAAAAGCATGGACCTTTTCACCAACTCTTGTAAGTTGGTGACTTATCAGAGATGCAGCGGAAAAGGTGCTTTATGGAACAGTACATCAGATAAAGCATGTGTACTAAAAGTCTTCGGAAGAAATCTGTCTTCATAGGTTGAAGCTTCGGAAGACTTTGTCTCTTCAAGCTTCGGAAGACTTCATGTTAGGCTTCGGAAGATATTGGTCTTGGCTTCGGAAGAAATTACACTTAGAGTATTTTCTAATGCTTTGTGTAATTCTTCCGAAGCATTCTTCACTTCAGTACTTAGTGCATGTGCTGAAACACTTAGGCAGTTTTGGGTTGCATCAGACTTCAGGAATCCTTACACTATAATCCCGGTGGTTTCAACACTATAGCGAAACACCTGCACATTCAATTTAAAACATTAGTTCATGTAGGGACCCAAGCTTCACCGGCTGGGTTTCCTAGAGGCATCATACATCATAATTCAACCCATTGACCATTCGAGGTGAAGGAAGCTAAGATGTCTTCTTGTTCTCATTATAGACAATGAGGTTGATTTTTTCCTTCCATAAGCCAGCTTTGTGTAAGGCTATTTGTGATAGACAAACGATGGCTAATGGGTTGAACTTTAGGTTCACTAGCCTTTAGGTGGCGTCAATGAGTTCTCTTAAAAGAGCTAGGTTTGGTACGGAAGTTCAACTTCCTCCTCGTCTGTCTGATAATAAGAACAATGAGACACAATGTGTCATACTCTCCATAGCTATAGCATGATCTGCTTTCGACTTTACGATTTAACTATTTTTGGGAGATATAGTGACACACGTGTGACCTTACTCTGTTTCGGTTTGTCTCTTCTTGTTTAGATGTTTTGTCTAGTTTAACAAAGTTAATTTCTTTAAGGTTTTAAATCTCTTCCTTTTTATATCTGGACATTAACAAGATACACATGATTGGTTAAATTACAGGTCTTTTAGGTTTAGATTTGACTGTTATTGAACCAGACTTTATGCTAACCTTTTCAAACTCTTTGTCCAGATTAACACTAGGCATTTTACCTTTTGCCTTTAAAGTGGCCTCCTTTTGTTTAGTACCAGATTCACATGATTTACATGTGGAATCTGGATCACTTATAAGAGGAGTAGACACCACATGATCCTTGATTGGATTTTCATTGATTGGTTTACATTTTGTGTTCATCAAAATCTCATGTGGTGGTGGAACCACTTTATAACCAATCCCTCCCCATTATTATGCTCTCTCACTATGTGTTGGATATGTGTGAAGAACTAGTCAAACTATGCAGTTTTTGTTTTAAGAAATTAACTTCTACTTCTAAAACTGCCTTTTGTTTCTTAGTGTCCTCTAGGGAGTTTAGATAGTACCTAATGCCATTAACATGGTTAAAGGCTATTATTTTTGTTTCCCTAAGCTGTTTGTTCAAAAGGTCTATCTTTTCTTTGTAGCTATGCTCATTTTGTTTTAGAACTTTGTTAGCTTCAGTGCACAGTTCCAAGTCCTTTACTAAGTTATCATTATGATCTAATAACCTAGAAAAATTTAAATCAATGCTTTCCCTAAATTTTTTACAATTAAAACAAGCATGATTATTGAAAAGTTGGTCGGTAGTACTTACCTGAGAGGGTTTTGATGAATCAGCCATCAATGCAGAGTCTGGTGTTTCTGGTGCTAGTGATTCTGATGTTGTTGCAGTTTTCCCTTCTTCAGGCGGTAATTAACCACTGGTGCAGTCTCTTCTGTGTTTCACATCGCGAGTTCGACTGCAATATCTCTTCACTATCAGAATCATCATCTATATCTTCCACACTAGCAATATTGGATTCTCCCATGAGACAAACCGAAAGCTCCAGTCCTATCCTTCATCATCATGAGTAGTCAAGGCTTTGGGATCCTTGCTTGACAAAGTAGGACTGCTAGTGGATTTATCCTGACGATTGAGGGAGGAGAAAGGATTCCCATTGCCAGTCTTCTTGGGCTTCACACACTCCCGTTTGTAGTGCCCTTTCTCGCCATAGTTGAAACAGGTCACCTTGGTCTTGTCGAAACCAAAGGTAGTGTCCTTAGTTGCAATCAAGTTACTGTCCGGTTTTCTTGACTAACTTCTTATCTCTCCGAATAGCACTTGCTAAAGCCCACATTATGTCCATCCTTTCCAGCTCTGTCTTATCAACTTGCTCGTAGTCCTCATTTGCCAGATGGCAGTTCCCAATTTTACGAGCAATTAGTCCATCATAGGAGTGGACTACCACAGCTAGGAGATTCATGTGCTCTTTAGCTACCTCAATTGTCACATTATCGAAATTCACGGTCTTCACTTTTGCTGCATTGGCTTCAGGTACGATGTATTGGGTACCAGACGACCCTTACGTTTCTGACCCTAAAGTAGAGACTTGAGAAGGACCAACCGAGCTTGATACAAAAGCTGTCTGAAGAGGTGCTCTAGATGTTTTAACTTGTGGAGTTGTGTTGTACAGTGCTGGATTCTGATCGTAGGAAGACTTTTGAGCTCTGTACTTCATCCTCAGCTCTTCCTTTCTCAGCTTCAGAATGAAGTCATTGATATCTAACTTCGTTAGCATACCATTCTGTCTGAGGTTGGAGACAAATGAAACCCATTTCTCCGTTAGCCCATCTGCAAAGTTAGACACATTGTCCTCCATTAACGTCGTTACTCCATGAGTGTGCATCTCACTCATCAAGTGGTAGAACCTATCGATAACATCATCTAGGCTTTGTTTTCTCATCGAGGAGAAGTTGTCAAACTCCTTCTTAAAGCCTTAGCCTTTATTGCCTTCAATGATGCGTTTCCGTCATACCTTTTCTCTAATGCATCCCATAGTTTCTTTGCTCGCGTATACTCCGAGAATTGATGGAAAGTATCATTCGGAATTGACTGTGTAAGCAAAGCATAGACTTTCTTTTCAGCATTGTATTTGACCTTTTGTCCATCAGTCATGCCACCTAGTGTAAGTTTGACACCATCAGCTCCTACTGGTGTTGTACCCCGTCTCTATAGATCCTCACAGATTGGGATCTACTCCATTTAAGTACATCTCGAAACGTTGCTTCCATTGTGGGTATTCATCTAATCTGATTACCTTTGGGGGTTTATTATGATTCCCCACTTCATTCTCCAATAGCAGTAAGTTCTGAATACGTGAGTCTCTCCCTGCTGTGAATGCTAAGTATTGGTCTTCCATTGCTATAAACTATATCTTTAAGCCAAACTGTTGTATTAGTGCAAATGAAGGTGTGCGATTGGGCTATTCGAGCGATTGAACTACGCGGATGGTTCAATCGTGTGACTGAACTAATGCTCATGGCTCAGTCGGGCGAATGAAGTAATGCGGTTGAACAATGCGAATAGACTTCTCAGTCGTACGAATAGGAGTACAAATGAGTCCAATCGTGCGTATGGGGGATGCGTATGACCTTAGTCGTGCGATTGAATCAATCGTGCGACTGAACCTGCTGGATTTTGAAAATTCATAGGTTTAAGGTGTTTGGATGCAAAAACACGAATTTCTCGCTAACCCTAATTGCCGTATGACGGAAAAAACTAAACTTTATGATCAGGAAACGTCTAAAACCCGATTTGACACAAAAAATAGTGTTTTTGAGCGTAAAAACACATTTTTATATCAAAACGATTGAATCACATGTAAATCTAGAGCCAAAGCTCTGATACCACTTGTTAGGATCGTGTACTAGACGAATACTAATAGATTTACGTGTATACCGAATCAGATAGTGCGGAATCCTATTTGATTGGTGATCCAATCAGTGAGAACACACGTAGAATCAATTAAAGATTGAATCTAAACATTAAGAACGAATAGCAATTGATCTACTGCGATCTATGAAGTTGGAACAGGTTGCTAGAGGTCTTTGGATGGCTAGGGTACGTGTAGGTATCGAATTATTCAAAGTGTCTCGTTTTACCACGAATTAAGTGGTATTTATAGGTTAGGGTTTCTCAATCATGCGACTGGACCATTTGAATGGTCAGTCGTGCGATTGAGTCATGCGGTTGATCCATTCGCACGACTGAGTGTTCAATCGTGCGACTGAGCCAATCTCATGTTACAATCATGTGACTGATCCAGTCTCCTGGTTCATTCGTATGACTGGTTCATTAGCATGAAATTGTTCATGCGTATGGTCCATTAGCATGGGCCAATCACATGAGAACTTCATATGATTAAGTTTGAATATGTTTCACAATCATTATTTGACTTAGATCTATTCAAACAACCACAAACTTATATAGTTAGTTCAAAAAGCGTTATTACATACCAAGCAATGAAATATTCAACATTATAAGCACAACCACACAGTGTATTTCATTAAGTACCCATTCAATTACATATGAGTAACACAATAAAGACATTTTATAGTAAGTTCAGAAACTAGGGACACATGTATCTACTAGTAAACGGTGGGGTTAAGAGTCAAAGCGGTGTAATATGTAGATTGGGTGAGAAAAGAGATGATATTAGGGAAGTCAACATCCTTGGATGAATCAAGGAGTGCGACTTGGTTGTGCTGAGGGTTAAGTGCCATTATGGGAAAAAGGTTGTAGAGAGACGAGTTTGAATTTAGGTGAATTGGAGGTGAACGAAGCTTGTGGGCAGTAAATTTGGTAAAAAGATTAAAATGAAGAGTCAGGTTTATTTAAATGGGTGAAATGGCGGTTTTGGGGGTTGGATAAGGTGAAAAGATGGTTTGGGGTAAGATGTGATAGGGGCATAAAATTAAAAACCATTTAAAAGATTCAGACGTCATTAATAAAATCTTTGCTTTTTACTATGTGGGGTCCAAAGATTTCTGTTATACAGTAAAATCTCTTTTCCAAGTATAAAGTATTTTTGAAGGTAATCTTATTCCGAAGGCAATTTTATTCCCGAAGGTAAATATCTTATTTCCAAGTATAAAAAGTGCCTTCCTTATGGAGAGTTTTATAAGCTTCAGAAATAGATCTTGCAACCAATCGCTTCTTCCGAGACTAAAAACTCTTCCGAGAAGAAAATTTTCCTTGGAGTAATTTTGCTTTGGAAGATATATGACACCTTCCAAGGGTTAATTCCTCTTCAGAAGAATTTATACTTAGAATAATTTCAAAGAGACCTTTTGTAGCAGGGCTTATATTGTTTTGACAAAAGACTTTACACATTTTAAAAAGGTTTTCAAATGAGATAGACTAATCAATATTTATCATCCCAATAGTTATAATGAGATACTTAAATCTTTGTTCATCAAAAGCCTTGGTGAACAAATCAGCATATTGTTCATTTGAGTAAACTTTGATTAGTTTAATAAGATTTTTCTCATGAATATCTCTAATGAAATGATACGTGATATCAATGTGCTTTGTCTTGGAGTGCTTCAGTGAGTTTTCAGTGATAGAGATAGCACTGTCATTGTCAATGTGGATAGGAGTACTCATGAAGTTGAATCCGTAGTCTAACATCTGGTTCTGAATCCATAGTAGCTAAGCACAACAACTAGCAGCAACAATGTATTCAGCTTCAGCAATAGATGTTGAGACCAGATTGCTTCTTACATTACCATGAGATGATCCTTCTACCAAGAAATTGACATCCTCCTGATGTGGATTTCTTTTTGATATTGCAGTGAGCATAGTCACTATCTGAATATCCATATGGATTGAAATTGTTGTTCCTTGGATACTAGATACCTAGTTTGGGTGCTCCTTTGAAGTATTTGAAGATTCTCTTGGCAGCAACTAGGTAAGACACCTTTAGAGAAGCTTGATATCTTGCACTGATGCAAGTTGCAAACATAATATCAGGTCTACTTGTTGTGAGATACATCAGAGAACCAATAATTTCCCTATACTGATGTTGATTACTATCCTCCCCTTTAGAGTTCGGACAAAGATTATGGTTTCTAGGTATAGGTGTCTTGGCTGGCTTACAATCATTCATATTAAATCTTTTTAAAATGTCATTGACATACTTAGATTGATTGATAAAGAACCCTTCCTTCATGTGCTTCACCTGAAGTCTAAGAAAAAAGTCCATTTTTCCCATGGAACTCATCTCAAATTTTTTTCTTCATAATACTCTCAAAATCCTTGCACATTTTATCATTTGAGGAACCAAATATGATGTCATCAACATAGACTTAAACGAAAAAATGGCTTTCCTTGACTTCCTTATGAAAAGAGTCTTATCAACGGTACCTCTAGTGTATCCATTCTTCAGAAGAAACTAAGACAAGGTCTCATACCATAACCTAGGTGTTTGGTGCAGCCCATATAGAGCTTTATCCAGCTTGCACACATAGTTGGGGTGTTGTGGTCTTCAAATCCTAGAGGCTAACACACGTAGACTTTCCTATCTATATCCCTATATAGAAATGCACACTTGATATCAAGCTGGCATACAACAAAGTTCTTGGATGCAACATAAGTAAGGAAGATCCTAACTACCTTAAGTCTTGCAACAGGTGCAAAGACTTTAGTATAATTGATTCCTTCATCTTCAGTATACTCTTAAACTACCAGTATTGCCTTGTTCTTTATAATCGAGCCTTTATCGTCTCTCTTATTTCTGAATACCCATTTGGTGCCTATAGGTACTTGACCAGATGGTAGTGGACAGAGGTTCCAAACCTTTTGTCTTTTGAATTGAAACAACTCCTCTTACATATATTCAATCCAGTTACTATCTTTCAAGGAATCTTTTACCTTCGTGGGTTCCATCTATGACAAAAAGCATGAGTACAGGCAAACATTCCTGTTATGAGATTGTCCCCTAGATCTCACACCTTGAGAGACATTTCCAATGATGCTTTCAGCTGAATGAGTGTTGTGAATTCTGAGCCTGGAAATCCTATCCACTTGCATGGATAGATCTAGATTTGTGAAGTTTGGGTCAAGATTTTGAACACTTGGTCCAGCTGATGTTTCGCACTCATTCAATGAGGACTGATTGAATGAAAGAGAAATAACATCAATGTTAGTTAGCTGAGAAGCTACATTAACAGTTGAATGTTCCTTCAAAATGCTACTTCCATCAGCTTGGTGTTGTTTATTATCAGCTGATGAGTTATGAGACTCACTTTGTTGATAACTAGTTGAAGCACCACTGGTTCCTGAAATGGTCATGTTGTCAGATCTACTAGTTGTGGGAGCTTGATGTTTAGAGACTCTTGGAGAACCTGGAAGAGGTCTGCCTAACTCAAATAGTTGATCATCATCAAAGTCTCTTTGAGTACCTATTCCAACTTAAACATTCTCATAAGATGGTTGAGAATAGTTTGGAAACAATTCCAAGTCAATAACATGTTCAGGGCCATTCCCCCTAACACAAGGAGTGTGCTTATTAACTACAATGTTGGATGATTCCTCAAATTGTTAATTTTTAATGTTGTAAACTCTATAAGCAATTGAGTTAGAGGAATACCCAACAAAGGTAGCATCATTTGACTTTTCAGCAAATTTTGCCAAATTGTTCCTTGTGTTAAGTATGTTACACCTCTTGCCAAAGGACCTTAGAAAGCCAATGAACGCTGGCCTCTTGTTACATAACTCATAAGGGGTTTCTCCATGTGGCTTAACTACATGAACCATGTTCTGTACATAGCATGCAGTGCTGACTGCCTCGGCCCAGAATGTTAGAGGCAGCTTTGAATCGGCTAACATGGTCCAAGCTACCTCAATAAGTGTCATGTTCCTTCTCTCAGCAATACCATTTTGTTGAGGAGTTCTAGGAGCACTATATTGTCTAGCAATCTTTTTTGAGTTACAGAATGAGTCAAGAACTTGATTCTTAGACTCAGTCCCTTGATCACTTTTGATTACCCTAACCTTGTGATCAATTGATTTTCGATTTTAAGGATAAATGATTTTAAAGTTTCAGTAGTTTCCTCTTTGGTTCTTTAAAAGAATACCCATGTGAATCTTGTAAAATCATCAATAATCATAAGGCAATATGATTTCCTTTGAATGCTAGTTATACTTGTGGGACCAAAAAGATCCATGTGCAATAAGTGTAATGGAGTAGTGATAGAGTTAACAACTTTGGATTTATGAGATGCCCTATGTTGTTTCCCTTCCAGTCATGCAACACAGTTATCTTTGCAGAAAAATTACTTTTTAGGAAAACCATGTACCAAATTATTTTTAGCCAACTTATTCATTGTTTTAAAATTCACATGGCACGTTCGTTTATGCCATAAAGTTGACTCATCACTATCAGCTTTGGAAGAAAGTATGATACTTTACCCAGTGGGGAAGCATTGTTCATATCCAGCTTGTACATATCCGCTCTCCTGGGAGATCTAAGAAGCACCAATTCCTCAAGAATTGTCATCCCAGGTTTGAGGATAATGCATTCATGTTCTGTAAAGAGCATTTGATGCTTTTGATCACAAAGCTGAGAAACACTTAACAGGTTGTCTTTAAGCTTTTTGACAAAGTTTACTTTGCCAACTTTTAAATTACCATTGGATATACTCCTTCTGCCATAAATATATCCTCCGGCCTCACCTCCAAACTAGACAGGTGCTCCATCAAAATGTTGAAATTATTGAAGGAGAGATTTGTTCCCTATCATGTGCCTGGAGCATCCATTATCCACAAACCATAAATTGTTATTCTTGTCATGTGGATGTCCCTAAACTAAGATGAGATGATTAGTTTTGATTGGAAACCCAAGCCTTGTTGGTCTTGGGTTCTTCCAATGACAGTGACATAATTGAACCAATGTTTATGCATGGGGGTTCAATGGATGTATTTGAAGAAGAGGTTTGGGCTGTAACATCTTCCTTGATCTTCCATTCCATCACTTGGTTGATCATAGAAGATGAGCTTGATGAAGCTTGTGCAGCTTGCCATTCTTCCGAAGCTTCTTTCTTTTCAGAAGAGACATTCACCACCATTTCTTTCAAAGCAGTCTTCTTCTACGATGGTTTCAAGGGAACTCTCTTGTTCTTTCGAGTCTTAACAGCTTTAACTTTCGAAGCCATTTTCCCTTCGGAAGAAAGACTTTCTTTCGAAAGCAACCTTGCTTTGGAACAAGCTTTCCCTTTTTCATCACTTGAACCATACGATAGGGTCCAAATGAGAAACCTTCCCCGAATCCTTCTCTTTTAACATTGTTTACATAGAGTGTGCTAGTAGGATTGTAGTAACAATCTTTATCTATGTGGTTTTGCAGACCACACATTATGTAGGCAATGTTAGTATTCTAGGAACTTGAAGATTGTTGTTTCTTATTCTTCTTTTCTTCATTTTCAATCTTTCCCTATAACTTCTAATCCGTTGGTAGGACAGGAGTATTGGTTCTACACACCTTTCCTGAATTAGAGTTTCCTACCACTTGGAATCCAACTGAAATAAACACACCTTTTTGCTTTGGGTCTATCTTCAACTTGGACTCAACCACTTTCTTGGAAGTTTTTTTGGCTGCCTAAGCTCGGCTTCTTTTGGATTTGGTGGTCAGGGGTTGATCATCACCGGTAGGAGTGGATAAAATTACATGGTTCTTCCCTGTGATGGTCTCCATTGTTGCATCACTCTTTGACTCATGGGAAGGTGGGTCAACAGATGGAACCTCTTGCTTTTCAGTACCACACCTTGGTTCTCTAATAGACTCATAAGAATGTGGTGGAGCAATTTCATTAGTTCGCAACCCACCTTTGTATTGATAACAATAACTTGAATGAGAGGATGATGTAAGAATGGCTTGGAAGTTTTGCTCAGAAATAGCATGCTTCCTAGCTTGAGCCTCAACTATTACTAGCTTGGCTTAAGCCTCAGTCAAATTGAATATTAAATCTTTGATTTGAGTCCTATAGTTAGTGGTTTCATGTTTTAAAGAGCATACTGTGTTTTCTAACTCCTCAATTTTATTTTGATAGTCAGATTCAACCCTTTTAAAATCAGCTTTTAAGATATTCAAGGACTCAATGTCATATTTAATTTCCATATTGTAGTCTTGATATATTTTAACCTTAGCAATGTAGGTTGGAGTAAAGAGATGTTCATATATCTTTAAATTGTCTATTCCCTCCATGAGTGCTTGATCACGGGTGACATCTTGCATTATAAAGCTCTAATCAACTTCTTGAGCCACAACAACTGTCTTAGTTGACTTTCCAACAGCTTTAGGTGTTATAGGATGTGTGGAGCCATGAGTAGATCCCGGATTTGATTTGGGAGCTTTACATTCACTAACAAAATGACCTAACTATTACAGTTGTAACACTTGGCCTTTGCATTGTCAAACCCAAACTCACTGCTAGTTGGGTTATGAAGGAACTGCCTTCTAGTTCTTTTAAAGAACTTCTTCGCCCTGTAAATTAACAGAGCCATTTGTTGGACTATGTCCATGTATTTCACTTCATCTGGCCTTTGCTCTGTCTGCTTCCTAGAGGAACATGATGGCAGGTACTACTAAGGTTGTGCGGCAACCATAAGTGTGTTGCTAGCAGGAAGGCTTGAAGGTCTGCTCACTTGGCGGCCACTCTTGTTCTCCATTTCTACATGGTATCCATCTAGAATGGCATATAGTTTAGTCATGGTAAGGGAGTTTAGATTTCTTGTCCTCTTGATAGAGGCATAGTAGAATGTCCACTCATTGGGGAGTGCACTAATAAATTTCCTTAAGAGATCTCTCAATTTAGGAGTTAATCCCACATACTAAAAGGAGGAGATAAGAACCATGTACCTGAAGTATTACTGGCTTAAGGTCTCTCCAGCAATATGAGTAAAATTCTAAAATTGTTACTTCAGTGAATCTTTCTTTGAGTCGTTGGAGTTTGCGTACATGTTAGTTAAGTCGTTGGAGTTTGTGTACATGTTAGTTAAGGTATCAAATAGTTCTTTAGCTTACTAGCAATGCTCAAACCCCATCACGATGGAGTTGGGTATTGCAGTTATCAGAATAGCCATCAATATCAAGTCGTTTGTGGTCTTCTTCAGAGTAATCTTCCACCAACTTCTCTATCATGGCACCACCTCTAGCAGGTATAGCAACCTTTGGCTTTTAAGGGCCATTAGCGATAGATATCCACATTTGGCTGTCTTGATATTTGATGAACCCTTCAATATGTCTGCTCCATTGTCGAAGTTTTCTAGGGTGATGATAGATGCTTTAGTCATCGTCCCCATTTCATATTCAGATTTTGGTTAAGGGCCATTTTTGAGTGTATTAAGAAAGTGAATGAAGAAGAGGTTGATTAGGATGGTAAGATCACACAATCAAGATCCTAAAAAGATTTGATTCTAATTGTAGGATCAGTTTTTGTACTCAACACATGAATTGCTCTCTCAAACTCACTAAGTAATATTCGGGTTTGTGATGAAGCAGAATCCTTCTAAGATTTGATGATAATATACTAAGTAAATCACAGCAAAAAGAAGAGAATAGTTTTTCAAGATTCTTGTATATATTATTTCTCAACTCAAAGTATTACAAGACTCTTACAAGCATGTTACATGAGTTACAATGAGAAACTATATATACTACTACCTACAGCCAGATATACTTTGATACCATCTGGAAACCTTAGATTAAAGAAAATACTATAAAGCTAAAGTTAAGGTATCTTAGATAAAATATTTTCAAAGATATGGTAGTCATGACATGTCCATGACTTACCTTTTGTCACCAACTGTAGTTGGAAACTGTACTAACTGATAAGGTGTGAACAGTAGAATAAAATAAGGTCAACTACATGGACATGAAAAAGTGCACATGTAGTATCTCAGAGATTTGCAGTAGAGTGTCAAAGAGATCATAATTATGTCCATTGGTTCATAGTAGCTACTTCCAAAGCTTAACTGGCTTCGGAAGAATTTGTTCTTCCAAAGCCATTTATACTTCGGAAGTGGCTACTTTTTCCAAGGCTTCCTTGCGATTTCATACTTCGGAAGTTGTAGTCTTCATTTCTTCTAAGTGTTGAGCTTTGGAAGAGCAGAGACTTTGTCTTCGGAAGCTAAATCTTATCTTCGGAAGTTCCTTTGACTTGTCCTTGGAAGTTCAGCAGTTGTCTTCGGAAGTGCTGAAGTTGTCTTCGAAAGTTCCTTATTTGTTGTACACAAAAGTCTAAGTGTTAGTTTTAGTTGCACCAGCCTTACTTGATCCAACACAAGTCATCTATAAATATTAGTTTATACATGTGTGCTTATTACTTATTGTATTCTTGTAATGTTATTTAATTGTTTGGGATGCTTATGAATTTGAGGGCTCACATTTACATAATTGAACATGGTGTGGTTTACTGGTCAACAATGGATGTATAGAAAACAAACAATGATGGATTTGCTAATATGGAGTTTTGCGCAAATATGAAATTGTTTTTGGACTTTGCCTATTCTAATGAATAGTTGTTGATAAAATGGTAACTAAGCATGGTAGGATAGAATATGGCATTTAATGTCCATGTTTTAAATCCCAAAATGTCTTCTACTGTAGTAGAGAAATTGGACATAAACACGTACTTAAGAACGGTTTTATGAATGATTGTACAATATGGCATGCACATGGTGAAACTACCATCCATGAAGTTAGGTAATCTTCTACTACAATGCAATTTGATAATGTTAATGATGAAGATGATGGTTATAGACGCATGGTGTTAGATAGTATGCATGCATCTGATTATAATCTTACACAACACTCAAATCTAGAGTCTAGTACTTTAGAAGGGCATGTACAGAATCCCGAAGCAAAGGGATTCTATGACATGTTACAAGCCATTAATGACCTTTTATGGGAAGGTTATAAATCCACAAATTGTTCCAAGTTAGAAGTCGCCACAAAGTTTTTGAATTGGAAGTCATTGTATAATGTATCTACCGCATGTTAAAATCATAATATTTCCATGGTTAAAGCATTGTTGCTAGAGGAAAATAAGCTCCTAGAAAGCTCTTATGTTACAAAAAAAAAGTTTAGATTAGCTTAGTCTTCCTAAAGAACGCAACGATGTTTGCAAAAACCATTAAATGCTATTCTATAAGCAAGACAAGATACTAACACACTGTAAATATTATGAGGAATCTCGATATAAGAGTGACAAAAATAAGGTATCCAATTTACTAATGACATATATGCCTATTGGTCCTACACTTAAAAAGTTATATATGTCTTCCAAGATGGCTAAAGATATGCCTTGGCACCATGACCATAAAACAAAGGCGGAAGCATGACACATCCAAGTGATAGTAAAGCCTGGAAGCATTTTGACTTGGAGAATCTCATCTTTGCAAATGAGATTCGAAATGTTCGTCTTGGGTTATGCACCAATATTTTTAATCTAAATAACTCAAACTCAAATCCTTACACCCTTATTACAATATATAACATGCCTCAATGGATTAGCTTGAAAGATTCATTCGTCAAACTATGTTTGATTATTCCCGGAAGAAAGAGCCTCGGTCAAAATGTGGATGTGTTTTTAAGACCATTGATAGATGAGTTAAAACTATTATATGAGGAAGGCATAGAAGTTTATGATGCTTATCATAAAGAAAATTTTGTAATGAAGGAAATATTTTTATGGACGGTTAGTGATTTTCCTACTTATGCAATGTTGTCTGGCTGGATCACGTATGGACACTTAGCTTGCCCATATTGTATAGGAGACACAAAAGCATTTCAGTTATATGTTGGGAGCAAACCAAGCTAGTTTGATTGCCATCAAAGATTTTTACCCCCGTCATACCATTTTTCTCGTGATAAAACTAGATTTCAGGCCAACAAATCTGTATCATCCTTATTAGTACCTCCACCTAAGTTGATGGGTTGGCAAATATATAAACAAGTATTTAATCTTCTAACTGTTTACAAATGTGAGTTATATAACCCAAGGAATAAAGATCCAGGTTTTGGAAAATCCCATAACTGGGTAAAGAAAAGCATATTTTGGGATCTTGAATATTGGCCCTCATTGTTAATGCGACACAACCTTGATGTAATGCACATAGAGAAAATTGTTTTTGAGAATCTGTTTCATATAGTAATGGATACTCCTAAAACTAATGATAATATCAAGGCAAGGATGGATGTGAAAGAGTACTGCAATCGACCATCATTGCATACTTGGATAAGGAACAAGAAAAATATATATGAAACCAAAAGTAGTGTACACCTTAACCAAACCAGAAGTTATTGAGGTATGCAAATGGTTGAAAAAGGTAAAATTTCCCAATGGATATGCTTCAAATATTGGAGGATGTGTAAATGCTAAAGATGGTACCTTTTATAAATTTAAAAGTCATGAATGTCATGTCTTCATGCAACGGTTGATGCCTATTGTCCTACGAGGGATGCTTCTAAAACAAATATTTGAACAAATAACAGAGCTTTGCACATTCTTTCATGTAATATGCTCAAAAGTTCTACACATTGAAAATTTACAAAAATTGCAAAAAAGTATCGTTGTAATAATTTGCAACTTAGAAAAGATCTTCCAACCTGGATTTTTTTGACTCAATGGAACATCTTATCATACATTTAACTAATGAAGCTATTCTTGATGGTCCTATGTAGTACAGGTGGATGTATATATATGAGAGGTAATGGGTTTTTCTTAATGAATTTTTCTTTTGTCATTTCAAATATTATATAATTGCGAACATTTTTTCTAAATTTTAGGTAATTGGCTTGATTGAAAAGGATGATTAAAAATAAACCAAGGGTTGAAGGATCCATTTTTGAGTCATATCTTGTAGATACAAAGCTAAACCATGAGCCTCGAAATTTCCCCCCTAACATTCCTTGTGCTTCGACTACCGATTCTTGACTAAGTATATTTAAACATCCTTCTCTAAGATTATTCGAAAAGAGTGGAAAGACTATAGTTCTTATAGATCAAGACAGACACAAGCTCATACTTATACATTGCTTAATTGCAAGAGCTTCACGATTCCGTTAAGTTATTTGTTGAAGAACTGAGAGCTTCTTTACCAAACTATGGCCAATCAACACTTGACCGAAAGAATGATAAAGAATTCACTGGGTGGCTGCAAAATTATGTAAGCATAACACTTATAAAATTTTACATCCTAATAATGTAGCTTTATTGTAAACATCTAACACACTTTTATGAATTTTGGTTCTTAACAACATGGAGACTGCATATTTGAGAGATATAGCACAAGGGCCTCTCACTTATGTTCAATGAAACAAAGGATATTTGATAAGTGGTTACAAGTTCCTTATGAGCAAACCTACCATGGAAGGGTAACATATAATAGTGGTGTGTGTGTGTGAAAGGGGCTTCCTATAATGAACATGAGAAAGACTACTATGAATTGTTAGACGAGATCCTAGAGCTTGAGTATCATAGCAATTTAGGATCTTGTGTGGTCGTTTTCTTCAAATGTACTTGGTTTGGCCCTGTGAATGGTGTAAGTGTTAACTCAAAGACTAATATGGGGATGTTAAACCCAAGGCAATTGGATGCTTTGATGATCTATTAATTCTAGCATCCCAGGCACACCAAGTGTATTATACATCATACCCTTCAAAAGAAAAATAGTTAAAAGACTGGGGGGTTGTTGTTAAGATGACTCCAAGGGGAGTTTACAACAAGCTAAGGATAGTAGTATAGTTGTTGATGAAGATAACTAATATGTGGAGCAATTCTTTCAAGACACTGAAAGATTAGTATGTATGGCTACTAATTATTTGCTACCTATTTGTCACACCTCAACCTTGACGGCGGAAACAGCGAGATGTAAGGGTTAAGATAGTTCACACCATATGACGCTATTAGTTAATCCAAATATTATAATCATATATTTCAAAGGTAAATTTCAAAAATAAATCTCAAATATAAAAATAAACATAATGTAACATCAAATAATCCAAGACAACTTATTTATTTAACTAGGTCCAATCCTAGATGTGAGTAAGCTTTAAAGAAGACATCAAACTTGTGTGTTAACTGAAACATGTTAACAATAAGAAGGTCAACATAATGTTGGTGAGATTTCCATAGTTTTCATACATATATATAAAAAAGATGGCAATTCATGTCATAAGTTAGTGAGAAAAGTAACTAAGGATGTGTGAGAAATGTAACAATCAAACTTTGACAGTTTACAAGATTACAAGTTTACAAGATTATACGATTAGCTAAGTGTACTTGGATTAACCAATTAGGCTTGTCAGGCCCATAGATCCATGACGTCTCCATGCTAGCAATAGTTAATAATTTTACATATAATAGTCATCACATGGTAATTACTAAAGTTCAACTAAACACAACAAGCAAGGTGAATTGCCCAAGTGTTTACAAGATTCAAACGAGTTTACAAGTGCAATAATCATACGGTAACATGTTTCATCCCAAACTGTAAAAATAAGCAAAAGAGGTATGGAAAAACTCACATGGCAAATAGGTTTAAGAATGCTGATTAATAAGAATAATAATAGGCGTCGTTCCAATGTAAACCTTCACAAGGCACCTAATATATATATATATATATATATATATATATATATATATATATTATATATATATATACATACATACATATATATATACATACATATATATATACATACATATATATATATATATACATAGATATACACACACACACATATATATATATGTATGTATATATATATGTATACATATATTTATATATACATATATATAGATATACACATATATATATAATATATATGTATATATACAAATATGTATATATATATACATATATATATTATACATACATATATATAGATATACACATATATATATACATATGCGGATGAGGAAATGCGGATGAGTAAGAAATACGGATGAGCATTGACAAATGCGAATGAGAAAGTCAATGCGGATGAGGGAAAGTCAATGCGGATGAGAAAGTGTAAGTGTGAACAAATGCAGATGAGGAAATGCGGATGAGTAAGTCATGCAGATGAACAAATGCGGATGAACAAAAAGAAATGCGGATGAACAAGAAGGAAATGTAGATGAACACTTACAAAATTTTTTGACATTTTGGGGAAAAAGTGAAAAGTAGGCTTTGACTTGGGATGTTCCCGGGGGCTATGTAATTTGACTTTTTGAGGTCAATGATGATGTGATGGGCATAGTATGATGTGATGTATGTGATGTATGGTTGATGCTTATTGTATGATGATATGTATGATGTATGTTATGTATGTATGATGATTCCTTGTATGGCCATGCTTTGTGTGATTAAGTTTATGTTCCTATTATGTATGTTTATCTTTCCCGTAGCTTTACGTGTTACAGTTGTGAAAGAAATGATAATGTATTATGTAACATAAAGTGAAAGATAATGAAAAGTGTAACATAATGATAGAATGCATGCATTAGTGAAAGAGAAGAGTATAGAAAGGCTTGCAAGCAAAATGTATAGAGGTGCACGGCTCTAAAATATCGTAAGCTCAACTGTGTATGGTTTAGCTAACCCTTAAGGATACATGCAGGGGTTCCAGCCTTTGTGACCGACCAACGGTGTGGTACATTGTGTATAGTGATTAATCACCTAAGTGCTGGTGCCAGGCTATGTGTAGTGTGGAAGTCATTTATAATCTTCAGCCCAGTACCCGAGTTATGCATAATGTTAGGGGTGGAGTATACAGTGGTGTATAGTGATTACTCACCTCGGTGTTGGTGCCAGGCTATTAGCAGTGTGGAAGTCATTTATGATCTTCGGCCCAGTACCCGAGTTCTGCATAATGTTGGGGGTCTAGTATACAGTTGGGATCTTTGTCGCTTACCCCGGTGCTGGTGCCAGGCTATGTACAGTGTGGAAGTCAATTATGAACTTCAACCCAGTACCCCATTTGTTTGGGGCATAGCTAATGACACTGATCCAGATAGTGATAAAGAATGTGATAAAGAAGGAAAGAATTAAAGAAAGTATGGGGTGAACAGTAAAGGAAGATAATAATGATATTATCTATGTGTACGTGTGATGTGTGATCACATGTAAAAGTAAAGAACGGTTTTACCGAAGGAAATATATTTTTATAAAACTAGAACTCACTCAGCAACGCTGACTTTTTATGCATTTTCCAGTTGGCAGGTGAGGTTGCTGAGGATGGCATGGGGCGGCTACTTGGCTCTTTTGGATGGCATTCTTGTGTATAATGTTTTTGCATTGTAATGCGAACAAATAAAATTATGTAACGAATGTTGTATTATTTTGCAAAAGCATTTATAATGAAGATTTTTTTTAATGTTTCCTCTGCAACATTTACTTCAAGTTAATGTAATTATATGTTTTATGAGCGATGATTGGCCAGCTGTAAGCGTCCCGGGAACGGGGCCTTATAAGTTGGTATCAGAGCCATAGTTTAGCTGAAATGGGTAAATTTGCAAAATAAACCTAAACTTAAACTGAAAATGGGACGGAAGGGGAAGGGATGCCAGTCTGAGTAGCTACGTGCCATCAGGTATTTTCTTTAATGTTAACTAGTTTTACATGCGCATGTTATATGGTTGTTGTGCTGCTTGAAGATTTAGATACTCATGTAGTAAGTGGTTAATCACAACTGGCTAATGTAATTAGGGACTTACTATAATTGACATAAACTGAGCTATTCCCTTGAATGACCGTGTTGGTGATTGAATCTTTTAGTGTGTGTGTTTGTGGATGGTTGGTGGTAGATCATCAAAAGCTTCACGTGGTGGAGGTCGTGGTGTTAAACCACAGGCTACGAGAGGAAGCCCTAGAGCCGAAGAGGTGGTTCATGAAGAACCAGAGACCCCTCTTCCGGAGGGTGGTGATGAGAGTGCTAACTTAAAGGCCTCGGTGAAGGAGGCTGTTGTTGAAGAGGTGCATTAGGTCATACAAACATTCTTACCCTCTGTGGTGATCGAAGTTATCAAGGTTGTGAGGGAAGGAGAAAGGAAGGAAAGAAGTAAACCTATGGGCGAAAGAAGACAGCCCGAGACTGAGACGGTTATATCTGATGACGAAGAAGAAGAAAAAGAAGAGCCTACGCTGGAGGCGGCATGAGGCTGTAACTACGAGGCATTTCAAAGGTGTAAGCCCCCTACTTTTGATGGTAATGGCACTGATATTGCCGGTCACCGATGGGTGAGGGAAATGGAAGTTGTTGTGAATATCAGCGAGTGCCGAGAAGACCAGAAGGTGAAATTTGCTACCCATTCGTTTATGGACTCGGCTTTGTGTTAGTGGGACAATATAGTCCAAGCCGAGGGTAGTCGGGTGATAGGAAGGATGAAGTGGGTAGAGTTGAAGAGGCTGGTGATTGATGAGGTTTGTCCTCACCATGAGATGGACAAAGTTGAAAGAGAGTTCTTGCAGCAGGAGGCAGGAACCATGACACATCAACAATACACCACTAAATTCAATGACATGGCATGTCTAGTGTCGGATCAGGTGACACCTCTGTCATGAAATATTAAGAGGTATATTCAGAGCTAGCCGGTGGACATTCGCAGGCACATGATCGCCACCCCGTCGAGCACGTTTAGATCGCGATTGACTTGGAGGGGAGATTATATGATGAAAGAACTATGGGGTGACAAAAGCTAGCAAGGAAGGAGGGAGGGATCAGAATCGGAATGAGAAGCAATTTGGACGTGGGAGCCGCTCCAATTAACAAAGGTGCATGGGTGGATGAGTAGTGTGTGGTCACATCCGGTGCAGGGTCGAGAAGGTGTCTCAAGTATGGACACAAACACCTTGGGGAATGTAGATTGGGGACCAATGTCTGTTTCCGTTATGGAAGAACCAGACATGTGGCAAAGAACTGTGGTGTGAGGAGGTGTTATTCTTGTGGTGAGGAAGGACACATGAGCCGAGATTGTAAGAAGCCGAGGGCTGAAGGGTCGGGAGTGAAGGAGGCTGGAAGAGAAGGGGAGAGGGCAAGTGCCGGAGCGTTCACAATGACGCAGGGGGAGTCTAGGACGTACCCCGATGTTGTGTCAAGTACGTTTCTAGTAAATCAAACTTTAGGCTTTGTGTTATTTGATTCAGGTGATAGTAAAAGTTTTATCTCTGCTGCTTTTGGTGCTAAACTACCTCTTAGTAGTAGGAGTGTAGATACGCCCTTTGATGTAGAAACTGCCATAGGAGAGTCTACAAGGATTTCTTAGATGATAGAGGGCTGTGACATAGAACTAGAAGGTCACAAGTTTCCTGTTAAACCATTTGAGATGACCTTAGGCGGGTTTGACGTAATCTTAGGAATGGATTGGTTGGCGGACTATGAGGCGAACATTGTGTGTCACAAAAAGATAGGTCGATTAACAGTGCCTGACGGGACTACGGTGACGGTTTATGGTGATCGACTCATGACTATTCCGATGGTGATTTTGATGGTGGTGGCGGGAAAGTGCATGAGGCATGAATGTAGTGCCTACTTGGCCTACGTAAAGGACGTGAATACACCAACACCACAACTGACCGATGTACCGGTTGTGTGTGACTTTCCAGACGTGTTTCCCAAAGACTTACCAGAAGTGCCACCTGACCGCGAGGTCGACTTTCAGATTTACTTGACACCAGATGCCCAACCTGTTACTAAGGCACCGTATCGGTTGGCTCCGACTAAGAGGAAAAAGTTGATGGAGCAACTGCAAGAGCTGCTTGATAAACGGTTCATTAGACCGAGTATCTCTCTTTGGGGTGCTCCAGTTCTGTTTGTAAAAAAAAGACGGCATTATGAGAATGTGTATAAACTATCATGAGCTGAACATTGACTGTGAAGAATCGGTACCCGTTACCGATAATTGATGATCATTTTGATCAACTTCAAGGTGCCACATAGTTCTCGAGAATAGATCTTCGAACTAGCTACCATCAGATGAAGGATAAGGAGCAAGATATTCCTAAAACAGCTTTTCGCACGCGTTAGGGACACTATGAGTTTCTTGTTATGTCTTTTGGTTTGACCAACGCGCCAACTGCTTTTATGGACGTGATGAATCGAGTGTGTCAGCCGATGTTGGATAAATCAATGATTTTGTTTATCGATGATATCTTGATTTATTCCAAGAGTGAGGATGAGCATGCCGGTCACACTCAAGAGATGTTGGAGAAGTTGAGAAGAGAGAGGTTGGATAATAAATTCTCCAAGTGCGCATTCTAGTTACGCGTGGTTCAATTTTTGGGTCATGTAGTAAATCCCGGTGGGATTATGATGGACCCGACAAAGGTGGAAGCGAAGATTTGGTGGTTTATTCCGATGCTTCCTACTCGGGGATGTGACGTGTGTTGATGTAGAGAGGAAAGGTTATAGCCTATGCATCACGACAGTCAAAAGTTCATGAGGTTAATTATCCCACTCCCAATTTGGAGTTAGCAGCTGTGGTCTTTGCGTTAAAGATATGGAGGCACTATCTATACTGGATGAAGTGCACCACATTCAGCCGAGATACATAAGGCCTTTCTGAATTATTGCTTGAGTAGGAGTGGTGGCCTATAGATTGGAGTTACCAGATGAGTTAAGTGGAATTCACCCAACATTCCATGTATCTTATCTGTGGAAATGTTTAGCAGACGAGGATATGGTTGTACCACCGGAGGATATCGAGGTAGATGAAGGGCTCAATTATGTAAAGAGAAGAGGTTGAGGAATAAAGTGGTGCCTCTTGTGCGTGTATAGTGGAAGCATAGGAAGAGATCTGAGACTACGTGGGAGACTGAAGAAGAGATGAGGCAGCATTACCCACAAATGTTTGAGGAATAACAGGTTTCGGGGACAAAACCTATATAAGGAGGGTGGATGTGTAACACCCGGTTATTTTTTTAAAAAAGTTAGTAAAGAAAGAATAAAGTAAAGAAAAATAAAGAGAAGATATTTTACCCAAGTTGAGGGGTAAAAGTTTCAAAAGGACAAAAACGTTTGAAAAAGTGGGTGTAAAAGGGTGATGGCTGCCCATCACTCTCTCTACACCAATAAAATTTAGATCTTGTTACAGAGAGAAAGAAAAGAAGCTGAAATTCCTGTATTTTGAAGAACAAGAGCTGAAAAGTTCGAATTCAAGGTAAGAATTCGTGTGTTTAAGGTGTTCTTGACTGGTTTCATCCTTGGTTGTGTGCTTATATATGTTGTGTGTGTTTGGGTGTGTGTTTTGGTGGGTTTTAGGTGTTTGAGCTCAATTTGCAAATGGCTTTGAAGAAGTCTTACCCAAAGAGCTGCAAAGGTGAGTTCTAGAACCCCTCTTTTACATGTTTTAACTGATTTTTGGGCTTGAAATGCATGAATGTATGTTTTTTATAAACTGGGTTTCATACTCGTATGTTTGATTGTGTGTATGTTGCGGGTATGGTGTGATTTTAAACTATGTTCATGTTTGATGATGTTATGGTTGTGTTTCTAAGGCTTAGAATGCATGATTTAAGCTTAGAACATGATAGATGAGGTTTGGGGACTGAATCTGATGGTAAGTGTGCCCTAGGCTGCTCATGCGCCCAAACAGTAGTTCATATGCCTAAGTTTAGAAAAATGCTTAAGTGTGAACAAATATAGATGAGGAAATGCAGATGAGTAAGAAATGCGGATGAGAAAGAAATGTGGATGAGCATTGACAAATGCGAATGAGAAAGTCAATGCGGATGAGGGAAAGTCAATGCATATGAGAAAGTCGAAGTGTGAACAAATACGGATGAGGAAATGCAGATGAGTAAGTCATGTGGATGAACAAATGCGGATGAACAAAAATAAATGCGGATGAACAAGAAGGAAATGCGGATGAACACCCATAAAATTTTCTGACTTATTGGGGAAAAAGTGAAAAGTAGGCTTTGACTTGGGATGGTCCTGGGGGCTAGGTAAGTTGACTTTTTAAGGTCAATGATGATGTGATAGGCATAGTATGATGTGATGAATGTGATGTATCGTTGATGCTTATTTTATGATGATATGTATGATGTATGTTATGTATGTATGATGATGCCTTGTATGGCGATGCTTTGTGTGATTATGTTTATGTTCCTATTATGTATGTTTATCTTTCCCATGGCTTTACGTTTATAGTTGTGAAAGAAATGATAAGTATTATGTAACGTAAAGTGAAAGATAATGAAAAGTGGAACATAATGATAGAATGCATGCACTAATGAAAGAGAAAATTATAGAAAGGCTTGCAAGCAAAATGTACAAAGGTTCACGGCTCTAAAATGCCGTAAGCTCAACTGCGTATGGTTTAGCTAACCTTTAAGGATACACGCAGGGGTTCCAGCCTTTGTGACTGACCAACGGTGTGGTACATGGTGTCTAGTGATTACTCACCTTGGTGTTGGTGCCAGGCTATATGCAGTGTGGAAGTCATTTATGATCTTCGGCCCAGTACCCGAGTTATGCATAATGTTGGGGGTGTAGTATATTGTAGGGATCTGTGTCGCTTACCCCGGTGCTGGTGCTAGGCTATGTGCAGTGTGGAAGTCAATTATGAACTTCGCCCCAGTACCCCATTTGTTTGGGGCATAGCTGATGACACTGACAAAGAATGTGATAAAGAAGGAAAGAGTTAAAGAAAGTATGTAGTGAACAGTAAAGGAAAATAATAATGATATTAACTATGTGTACGTATGATGTGTGATCACATGTAAAAGTAAAGAACGGTTTTAATGAAGGTAATATAATTTTATAAAACTAGAACTCACACAGAAACACTAATGTTTTATGCATTTTCCAGTTGGTAGGTGAGGTTACTGAGGATGGCATGGATGGCATTCTTGTCTATAATGTTTTTGCATTGTAATGCGAACAAATGAAATTATGTAACGAATGTTGTATTATTTTGCAAAAGCATTTTTAATGAAAATGTTGTTTATTTAATGTTTCCGCTACAACATTTATTTCAAGTTAATGTAATTATATGTTTTATGAGTGATGATTGGCTAGTTGTAAGCGTCCCGGGAACGGGGCCTTACAATGACCCTTACAAGAATAAACGGTGTTTAACTTTTTATTAACAGAAAATACGAGATGTTACCCTATTACTCATGTAGAAACTAATGTTATTGAAGAACTCGAAGATGTAAATGATTATGATTACGAAGAAGTTAAGTTTGAAGATACTGAATGGCGAGGAGGATTTTGAAGATGAAGATACAGACTAGTTAGTTTGTAGTTTAACATATAATGGTGTTTTGTTATAAGTTTTATTTAAAATGATTTGTCTTAATATTAATGTTTTTTATATTGTAGATATCATGGTACGTAGTTTAAAATGGGATGGTAGAGGGTGGGGTCAAGGTAATGGTCCTAATATTTGCACCATAGGTACAATTGGAGATGCATGCAAGGCACCATCTCAAAATGAAGGAAGTGATGATGATGAGCCAGCTATTCATCGACTCAGACTAGTTGCACCTACACCTATACCTGAACCAAGAAATCGTAAGTGGATTTGGATTATGCATGACCTGTAAGTACATACATACATATATAGTTACATAAACAAAACATAACCAACATATTTATTCGATTAACAAGGAAACAAAAAAAAGTTTCTTAAGATTAGTTATTAATGCTAAAAAATTAGGGCTGGTAGATGGCTTATTAATTTTAGTCTGTTTAAGTTTATATTAAAACATTTATAGTAATAGTTTGTAGTATGTTAATTACTAATATATATCCTAAGATAATCTTATATATACATTTAGTTTCTCATTAGAATCTAAGATAATATAACGAGCAAATCCATATATAATCCTTTTCAAGTTCAAATGTCATAATATTTCTCACGATCTGCTAAACTTTTTTATTCATTATCGTGTTATTATTTCAAATTTCAAATACATCATATTATAAACTAAATATAAATAAAAAACAACATAGTGGGTTCCATTAATTGAAACATATATTAGAAGACATGCTAAAACTTTTGTTTTAGTATTTCATTGACTTGATAGCAATCACCATTACTCATGTTGTTAAGATTTGATCAAATTTAGTTATCTTTACTTGTAAATACAAATAATATTGATCGTGTTAATTTGTTATCATGTTATAGATTTCGTAATCAGGAAGATGCAAACCGCACTACTGGAGAAAATTTACAGGCTATGTGATCATATTAGTTGTCATCAAAAGTTGTTTTAGTTAGTAGCATCTATTTATAAGATACATGATGAGTCTTCTTGAATGTTTTTGTTGAAGTATTATAGGTTCTCTCATGCATATTTGTAATTAAGTTACTATACATATATAGGAACACATAGGAATTCTCCAGTTAGGGTTGAATGATATTAGGGTTTTAGTTTAATATTGTTTATGAAATTTATTTGTTTTACACTTGATTTTTAGGGCCTGAAGATCACCCTTAATATCTAACTCTATCATATTTTATGTTTAAAATGAATCAAATGAGATAAGAGATACACAGACAAAAACTAACAGGGCCTCAATCATTCATGAAATTCGCTAACTTGAGAAGTCACTTTCTTTGATGAAAATTTAGAAGTATTGCCCTGAAAGTAAGAACATCCTCCTTTTGTGTCCTTATGAATAATTTGTATCATTAATGTCACCCAAATTGAACCCAATTCGTTTCTATATTTACATGTTTAGGTGATCAACAACTAGGATACTCCTTCCTCCGGTTAATCATACTATAGTCATAAAATTAGTATGAATATAAAAGTCAAGCTTCTTTATTTCACAACATTTTAGTTGTTTGAATACTTTAAAGTAGCCATTCAACACTAAACTAATCCAAATATTCAAACTTGTAGGTAGGTTACTATCACCTAATAATAATAATCATGTGGTGTAATCCTAATAAAATATTACTTTTGTTAATTGAAAGAATATGCAAGATAATTGATCAAAACATAGTATTATTTGTATTGGATCGATCCTAATTCTAAACAAGTGCCGTGTTATTGAAGAAATAAACAATAGATTACTCTAGGTGAATAAATAAACAATAGGTTAATATGTTGTGTGGTTTTAATATATCAAGTTGTGTTTTATTATTTACAGGTACATCATCTGAATGAATAAATAGCACAACTGCAGCAAGAGAAAGAAACCAATAGACTAGAGAAAGGAAAAAGAAAGAGCCGAGAAACTAGCAATGATGAAACAAATAGAGGAAAACAGAGTTGCAAATAATGAAATGAAGCAACAAATTGAATTCTTATTGAAGAACACACCAAAAGGATGTTCTAACTTGTTAAGCATGTGATTTTTGTAGAGATGGTCAATTTAGAAGTTTGTTTTAATGTTTATGTTTGAATATTTCTTATGATAGTTATCGTTCAATACTTTGATTCATATTTGCTGTAAGATGTTCAGATAATTTTATGAATTGATAAATTATATGAAATTTTATTATTTGTTTGATTACCATACTAGATAACATGAGTCATTCCTTATTATACATATTTTTTGCAACTAAAATGTTGGTCGTAAATTTTATTGCAAGCTTTATATAAAATCAGTTGCTAAAATGGTCGCAAAAACTTAATAGTAAAAGCAAGCACTAAATATTTTGGTCACACAATTGGTCAGGAATAGTTTGGTTGCAACTTCGGTCGCTAAGAGTTCAATCGCAAATTTGGTTGCAAAAAATGATTGGTCACGAATAGTTTCAGTCGCAATTCTAGTTGCTAAGATTTTAGTCACAAAATCCCTCGCTAAACGTTTGGTCGCAATTTCTGTTACAATCTCGGTCCCTAAAGTTTGGTGGCCAAGTTATTCGCAAAAGAAATAGGTCGCAAAAGACACTAAATTTTTTGAAGTTTATCGAACTTGAAAACCTCAAAAATCTCACTGAATCTGTGATTGAGATACAATTCAATTGAAAATTTGTGAATTCAATTGTGTTTCATCATCAGAAACATGATTTGAAGCACAATTAGCAGTTCAATTCATCAAATTCAAGTAAATTTGTTGAATTTGTTGTTCGAAAAAGAGTTGAAGTTTTCGAACTGAAATTTCAAAAATTGAGTGATTTGTTGTTGAAATTGAAGAAATTGATATTAAAAGAATGTTTATCGGCATAAAACTCGCTTAGTTGAAAAGTTTCAATTGATTTCATCAACATTTGAATAATTCGGAAGATTTGAGTTTGTTATTTTCATATGAACATGATGAATGTGACGCATTAGGGTTGAAGTTTGCTGAAAAATTGTCCAAGTATTAGGCGTTTGACTACTGTTTAGTCGCACCAACACTAGACGTTTTCAGTTCAGACGTTTGACCACTGTTCGAGAGAGTCCAGACATCATTGTTGAGAAGTATTTGAAATGTTTAGACGTTTGAAAACTGTGTCGGCGCATCAACACTATGTAGACGCATTACTACTGTTTAGACGTTTTACAACTGTTCAGACGTATCAATTTCAGGCGTTTTGGAAAAAAATTTCTAAGGCATTCCCTTGGACAACTCTCAACTTAGACGTATCAACAGTTGAGGCGTTTGAATACTGTTCACACGTTTCAACTCGATACTTAGAATTTTAAAAAAAATTCTTTGAAATTTTTTTTAATTTTTTAAAAATTCAAAATCTAAAACAACAAAAATATAAAAATGGTGAAATCAGAAGATTCTGAAAACAGAGTTCCAAAACTTAAAAATAGAGCTGATTTCAAAAATTGGTCTCTTAGGCTAAAACAACATTTTAATTCCATTGACACTGGTCTTTGGAAATCTATAGAAAAAGGACCATACATTCCTATAATAACTGATGGACCTGACAGAGGGTTTGTGTACACTAAAGATTCTCCAAAACCTTATCCAGAAGATGATCTTCAAGGAGATGATCTGAAAAGAGTTAAGAATGATATTAAAGCCTATTTATTGATGTGTAAAGGACTACCTTTGGAAGTTCTTACAAGGCTTGATGCATATCAAACTGGATATACACTATATAAAGCATTGAAGATCATTTGTGAAGGAGGTAAGGAGATTCAAAATCTAAAGAAACAAAATCTGAAAAGACAATTAGAATTGTTTCAACATTTGTCTGGAGAGACGATAAATCAGATGATGAACAGATTTGTTCAACTCATAACTGAGATGTCAACATCTGGTATCAAACCTAATCTTGAAGACATAAATCTCAGACTACTCAATGCTTTACCATCATCTTGAAAACAAACTGTAACTCTACTAAAGCATACTGAGAAGTTTCCAATGGATCTAGATCTTCTTATTGCAAAAATAGAATCAGTGGAGATTGATGAAAGCTCAAGGAACAATGATAGAGCAGCATCAATGTCTCAATATCAGTTTGTTGCTTCTCCTGCAACCACTATAGAGAATGCATTCATGGCAAAGAGTGAGAAAAGTCTTGAAGAAGAGGGAGATCTGTTTGTTGGAGCAGAATTTTTCACTGACTCATCATTTACTAGTGCACCTGCTTATACAACTCAGTCTCATTCTCAATCTCCTCCTAAACCACAGTCCCAATCATCAAATATTCAAACAGAGACTTCTTCATCATCTAACTCTGCTAAATCTAGCAAAGTTAAAGATGTGATTAATATCCTATTAGAGGATGAAGAGTCCAAAACTGCATTCACTCCGTTTATGGCCAGCTTTCAATCATATCAAGGTAGCCATTTTACTCAACTAGATTTTGTTTTGCAGGATTTATTTGAGATGGATCCTGAAGATGTTGAAGAGATGGACCTGAACTGGTAGATGGCGATGATTGCCTATAGGACTCAAAAACATTCTTATGTCAACAAGAAATACAAGCCAAGTGCAAACAAGAGTGTTGGATTTGACAAGTCAAAAGCTAGATGTTTTAATTGTAACAGTTATGGACACTTTTCAAGAGAATGCAAAGCTCCAAGGAATAATGGAGGAAGTGCTCAATCAAGCTCAAGCAATCAATGGTTTCAACAAGCTCAGAAGACTTTTTAAAAGCCTTATCAAAGTCTTCATATGCCAGAGCTTAAAGATGAAACCAAATCATCTGATGAAACAAAGAAAGCACTAGTAGTCAGCATAAAAGATGGATATGATTGGAGTGCATATGCAGATCAGATTACAAATGAATTAACATCATGTTTATCTCTTATTGCAGAAATTCAAGAAAAAGATTGGTCAGAAAACAATGACCCAAAAGTGGAAATTGATGAAGAGGAAGATGACTATGATTGGAGTGATAAGTCTGATCCTAAGGATGATACAGAGGAAGCAGCTCTAATGGCTCAGTCTGATCAACCAAAGGTTAACTCTTCTACTTCAAA